>JAGFNQ010001838.1:600192-627848 GCA_024364735.1 Boesenbergia rotunda | reverse complement strand
GACCCCTGCCGTGAACCGAAGACAAGAAGCATACCTCGTCCAGTGGCAGAGGCTGAAACCTGAAAGCTTCTCAGGCACGACTGAGCCCTGGGATGCCCAGGCTTGGTTCAAGACTTTAGAGAGCACGATGGAGCTTCTTGACTGGCCAGAAGTCGAGAAGGTCAAATGTGCCTCCTTCTGCCTAACTGGAGACGCTCGTATGTGGTGGGAGCGGGTCAAGAGTAAAAGGATAGTCAACCAGATGAGCTGGACAGATTTCGAGCAAGAGTTCTATGAGGAGTTCTTCCACATGCGGGTTACCAACAAGCACTACGAGGACTTCATGGAGTTCAGACAAGGTAACCTACCAGTGGGAGAAGCAGTCGCGAAGTTCAACAGACTAGCTCGCCTCTGCCCAGAGCTAGTCAGCACAGAGAAGGAGCGAGTCAGACTGATGCTCCGCATGCTGAACCCTGAAATAGCACTCAACGTGAACAGCGGGACGCACCGACCCCAGACCAGCGAGGAGTTGGTCAGTAGTGCTCTAATCTCAAAGCACTACCTGAATAGCATCAAGGCACAACAAACACAGCATAAGCCAGTCCTGATTGAGAACAAGACAACAGGAGGCCAGAACCCTCAGCCAAATAACCAGAACTGGAAGAACAAGAACCACAAAAGGAAGTAGTGGCCTGGCAGCCAAAAAGGAAACCCAGAGAACAAGCAAGCTAGGTATCACCTTGTCCTAAGGTGGGAGGACCCATCCAGGAGCATGCCTTTTGGGTGTAACTGGATGCTACTCATGTGGACAAGAGGGACACAGATCCAAAGACTGCCCAAACAAGTTTAAGGTACTTCCTCAGCAGTCCGTACAGTATGGAGGCAAGCCTCAGTTACACTACATGCCTACTATACTGGAGGGACCTCAGATCAGTCAGGGAGGGTTGGAAGCAGCACCAGTTTCAACCAATGCCAGAGTCTTTTCCCTCACGAAGGAAGAAGCTGCCAGCGCCTCCACGGTCGTAACAGGTCAAATAGTTATTTTTCAGCATTTAGCTACTACACTGTTTGACACTGGGGCGACTCATTCTTTCGTATCAGTACCTTTTGCTAGTAAGTTACAGGTGCCTACAGAGAGTTGGGAGTCCAGATTCCTGACAACTCTCCCTTCAGGGGAGATCATGGAATCCACCCAGCGGCTCCGGGCTGTGTCAATCAAGATTTCAGACCGAGAGCTATATGTCGATCTAATAGTCCTTGCGATGCAAGACTTCGACGTCATATTGGGCATGGATTTCCTCAGTAAGTACAGCGCTTCAGTGGATTGTCGCCGGAGGAAGGTGGTTTTCAGTCCAGAAGGAGAACCACCGTTCGAATTTCAAGGAGCCCCAAGGAGGAGGACTCAAAAATTCCTCTCAGTCTTGGCAGCCCACCAGATGCTAGAACAAGGGTGTGCTGGTTTTCTTGCACGCATAGTGGACATAGAAGCAAAGGAAGAGCGCAAGCAGGAGGATGTACGGGTAGTCTGTGAGTATCCAGAAGTATTCCCAGAAGAACTACCTGGACTACCTCCCAACAGAGAAGTGGAATTCGAGATCGAGCTAATACCAGGTACCGGTCTGGTCTCGAAGGCCCCCTATCGTATGTCTCCAGCAGAGTTGAAGGAATTACAAGAGCAACTCCAGGAGCTACTAGACAAGGGCTTCATTCGCCCGAGTCATTCACCCTGGGGAGCTCCTGTACTTTTCGTTAAGAAGAAGGATGAGTCTATGCGTCTGTGCATAGACTACAGAGCTCTGAACAAGGTAACCATCAAGAACAAGTACCCCCTTCCTAGAATAGATGATTTATTTGATCAACTCAAAGGGGCTACAGTGTTCTCGAAGATAGATCTGCGTTCTGGGTATCATCAGCTAAAGGTTAAAGAAAGTGACATCCCCAGGACGGCCTTCAGGACAAGATACGGCCACTACAAATTTGTAGTGATGCCTTTTGGAGTAACCAATGCTCCAGCAGTCTTCATGGAGCTGATGAACCACATCTTCAGGGAATATCTCGATAAATTCGTCATTGTATTTATTGATGATATTCTCATATACTCACAGACTCCAGGGGACCATGCTACACACTTGAGGATAGTGCTGTAGATCCTTCAGCAGGAGAAGCTCTATGCAAAATTCTCAAAGTGTGAGTTTTGGCTAGATCAGGTGACCTTCCTAGGTCACATTGTATCCAAAGAAGGCATTCAAGTTGATCCAGCCAAGATAGAAGCAGTCAGCAACTGGTGTAGACCCAAGAATGCCAGTGAAATCAGAAGCTTCTTAGGCCTGGCAGGATATTACAGAAAATTTGTGGAGGACTTTTCCAGAATAGCCTCTCCACTCACAGCACTGACCAGAAAGAATCAGAAGTTTGAGTGGTCAGATAAATGCGAGCACAGCTTCCTAGAACTGAAGAAAAGATTGACTAGTGCTCCCATCCAGACTGTTCCAGAGAGTGACAAGGCCTTTGACATCTACAGTGATGCATCCAAGATGGGCCTTGGAGCTGTCCTCATGCAATACGGTAAAGTAATAGCATATGCCTCCAGACAGCTCAAGGACTATGAGAAGAATTACCCTACTCATGACCTTGAGCTAGCAGCTGTAGTTTTTGCACTGAAGCTCTGGAGACACTACCTGTATGGAGTGCAGTGCAGAATCTTCACAGACCATCAGAGTTTGAAGTACTTCTTCACTCAAAAGGATCTGAATATGAGGCAGCGCAGGTGGCTAGAGTTGGTCAAAGATTATGACTGTGAAATCCTCTACCACCCAGGTAAAGCTAATAAAGTGGCAGATGCACTGAGCAGAAAATCCATTTGGGTGGATACCAAGTAAATTCTGATTGTTAGCATTGGTTTTATTATCCTTTGCATATTATTGTTTCCGCTGCGATAACAACCTTGTAGAGACGTAAACGAAAAAGTGTTATTCACCCCCCCTCTAGCACGCCAGTCGATCTATCATAAAGTAAATCAAACCAAATACAAGAGTCGAAGACTCGGCCGATCTGGAACTCCGAACTGCCGCGCACTTCCTCCCGGAGCTTCCTTGGTTGCAGAGCCTCATCGTTAGCGCTTTGTCGTCAGTCAGAAAGCTCAGAATGATCTTGGAAGTTATGTACTGAGTTGAGGGGTTGAAGCCCCTTTTATAGCCTTGTCTAGGGCGCCCGTGATGTTATTGTTGATGCAGTCTGACCCTGATTGTTGTTTTGGTGTTAACACCGATTTAAGTTTGATTTAAGTCTGGTTGAATTCGGATTAAGTCCAAGTGGATCGGGAGATCGCATGCTAGCAGTGGAAAAGTCCTAACTTGGAGGGTTAGGTGTGAAAAGTCCTAGCTTGGATGGCTATGTGTGAAAAGTCCTAGCTTGGAGGGCTAGGTGTGAAAAGTCCTAACTTGGAGGGTTAGGTGTGAAAATGTCCTAGCTTGGAGGGCTAGGTGTGAAAAGTCCTAGCTTGGAGGGCTAGGTGTGAAAAGTCCTAACTTGGAGGGTTAGGTGAGAAAAAGACCTAGCTTGGAGGGCTAGGTCTGAAAAATCCTGGCTTGGAGAGCCAGGTCCTATCTTGGAGGGCTAGGTTGGATAAAACCCTGGCTTGGAGGGCCAGGTCCTAGCTTAGAGGGCTAGGTTGAAGTCCTGGTGAGTGAAATGGGCATGGAGTCTTGGTCCGGGGGACTGAGCACGAGTCAGGGAAGGCTGGGAGCCAGTTCTCTTGACTTAGAGTGGGTTTGGCCTTGCCCGGATCGGTCTGGTGACCGATCAGGGAAGTTGGCACGGTGTTCCCTCGTGGATCGGTCTGGTGACCGATCCAGCGATGTCTGATCGGTCTGGTGACTGATCAGTGAACATACGGTGACTTTGGCAAACCTACTGATCGGCTTCTGATCGGTCTGGTGATCGATCAGAGAGCATAGAGTGAGTTTGGGAACTTTACTGATCGACTCCTGATCAGTCCGGTGACCGATCAGGGATACTGTTCGGATCGTTCTGGTGAACGATCAAACGTCGCGGACTTCTCACTATAACCGATCAGGTTGGAGCCTGATCGATCGGAGGGTGGCCTGATCAGTCACCAGTCCGATCAGGCCACATCCTGATCGGTCTGGGGACCGATCAGGAGGTTTAGACTGCGGCGCTGGGAAATCACCCTGCAAAGGGGTGGATCGGTTTGGTCACCGATCCACTACTTGGGATCGGTCTGGTGATCGATCCCGGAGAAGTTACGATTTCTGATTACGCGTTGGGTACCGATCAGGATGAAGCCTGATCAGTCTAAACCCAGCCTGATCGGTCTGGTGACCTATCAGGAGTCACTCTGATTGGTCTGGTGACTGATCAGTAGCTGGCAGCTTTAATTCAAAAACTCTGTCAGAGCTATAATTACGTCTGTTTCTCTGCTGATTCGCTACTGATCTATACTCCTAACGTCTGATTGTTGATACTCCATTGATTGGCTGAGCTAATGAGCTGCTAAGTGTGCAGGTTACTTAGGTTTACTTCAAGGGAGTCAAACTGAGGCTTTTGCTACGACAGATTGGGCAGGTTTCCATCTCAAGTTGCAACAGATGCTGACGCTGCTGGAGCTGCTGACTAGGGCTCGAATGAGGGAAGCTCAGGGAGTCTAGGAGAGCTCAGTGGTAGGTGAGCAGTTACAGTTGAGCAGCTGGGAGCTGCAGAGAGATGGCTGTGACCTGGCGATCAGTGGGAGAGGCTTAAGGGCTTGGTAGCGATGAAGCCTCAGTAACAGTTGATCACTTCTTGCGACAAGCTTTGCTCCATCACTTTGCAAACACTCTGATTCTTGGAGCAACATACTTGAGCACTTGGAGGAAACAAGAAGCTTGACGAGTCCATCAGCAAGAAGACACGAAGAGCAGGGAGTTCTTGCGTGAGATCTGTGCTGAGTGGAGCTTGGTGGAGAAGTTCTCTTGTGTTCCTTTAGTTCTAAGTGCTCTGTAAGCCTTCTTGTAGTTCTTGTGCTTATTTCCATTATTCTATTGAACCCACTGTGGAGAGGTTACTCCACCGAGAAGGAGGTTTCATTTGATATCCGGATTTCCGGGGCTTAATCTGCCGACGATCAAGGGATCGCCCACCTTACGGGCACGCCAAGGAGTAGGGGCAAGTTATCCCCAAACCTTGTACATCCTCACGTTAGAGTTTGTGATTTGTGTTTGAATTTTCTGTTAGAATCTGTTTCTGCCTTAGGTTTTTCTGTTTTCCATGCTTCCGCTGCTAACTCTAAAGTGCAGAAAACCTAAAAGATCAAAGATTAGTGTCTGGCTACATTCACCCGCCCCCCCCCCCTCTATAGCCATCCAAGTTCCAACAAGTGGTATCAGAGCTTGGGCTCTGTTCAAGCGGCTTAACATCCGAGAGCTTACAACAACGATGGCAACAAGAGAAGGGTTTAGCACCAGCCGACCTCCACTCTTCGACGACACTAATTTTCACTATTGGAAGTCAAAGATGGAATATTATCTCAAGATGAACATCCACACATGGTTCGCAGTGAAGGAGGATTTCTCTCCTCCAAAGGATGTTGAGGGAAAAGATCTAGACTTCTCCATGTGGTCGGCTGAGCAAACTTGCAAAGGAGAGGCTGATGCAAAAGCTGTCGTGACCTTGCAATGTGGGATGACCAAAGACCAACTAATCAGAGTTGGTCCCTTCACAAGTGCTAAAGATCTATGGAGCAAGCTCATTGAGCTCCATGAAGGTACTCATGAAACCCGGACAGCCAAGAAGGATCACCTTCTCAGCCGACTTCAAAACCTTTCCATGGAAGAAAATGAAAAGGTAAGTGAACTCCATGGAAGATTCAAAGAGATCCTCAATGGCTTGCATTCCATCAATGAAAAGGTGGAAAACCGAGATCTTGTAAGGTATATCCTCAAATCTTTCCCAAGGAATGCTTTGTGGTCATCCATGGTGGATGCCTACAAGGTTTCCAAGGATTTGTCAATTATTAAGTTAGAAGATCTATTTTGTGAAATGGAACTACATGAGATCTCTAATCAAAGCCCAAAAGAGAAATGGTTGGCTTTAGTGGCAGGTGACAAAAAGAAGAAAATAGAGGAGGAGAAGACCTACTGTCATGTGACTCTAGTGGCCTTAGAAGAGTCATCCAAGGAGAGTGGAGACGAATCAAGCTCCTCAACCGCGCCTTCATCATCTTCGGATGATGAAGAGGTAATCTCTCCCGAGCTAGATAAGTGCTATAGAACAATAGCTTGTTTGACAAACATGCTCACAAAGTCTAAGAACAAGATGAAATCTTTGAAATTGGAAGTAGAACATTTAAAAACCTCTAAGGATGAGGTAATTGATGACTTGCATGTTAAGATCCTTGAAAATGAAAATAAGGACTTAAAGAGCGAAGTTGAAAATCTCAAGAATATTCTTAAGAAATTCTCAACTAGCTCCAAAACCTTAGACATGATACTAAACTCCCAAAGGGCGGTATACAACAAGGCCGGTATAGGTTACCGACCTAAAGAACCTAGTATCATGTCACTAATGTCTAGAACACATTTTGGATCATCAAAAAATTCTAAGGTTCAAAAAGCCAAAAAGAAAATGACTAAGGCATGGGTGCCAAAGTCTTTCATTGAAAGTTCATTAGGTCCCAAAATTTGGGTACCTAGAACTTCTATCTTTAGAATTGTATAAGCATTGCTTAAGGGGGAGCATCTATCAACATGGGTTGTTGATAATGGGTGCTCCAAATCCATGGTTAGGGAAAATTATTATACATGATTAGCTATGGAAAATTCAAATTAGATAATTTGATCCCCATTATTTTTGTTCTTATTACAATGTAATCCCTTGGCTAGTAATTTTTATGGAATTCATGTGTCAAAGAACTTAATCATGCTTAAGTATGATCTACTTTAGTATTAAAATTCTTCCATGATCAAGTTTGCTTCCAAAACAAAGAAGGAACTGTCTAGTTCATCTTTACCAAATAGAATTATACATTCATCATGTGTGCCATCCATGTCTATGAATTTTCTATTCAAATGATTGCATGCATACCTGCTTTGGAAGCCTAATTCAAACTTGATTTCAAATCGGTTGGAACCATGACTGTAATACACACATGGAAGTATGACTTTTCAATCCAATCCATGAGGTTTAGCTTCAATATGCCATGATTTGGATTGAACTCCATAGTTCACTGTAAATCTAGAAGTTAGCCAAAATAATTGCAATAACTTATGATATATCTTAGGCTTAAGTTTTTTGTTATTTTTGAGATGAACCTAGATGAGGGTGCCATGATTTTATTGTATGAATGCATGCTAAAGAACAAGGATTAACACATAGTTTGTACTAATAAGGCATCACCAAATAAAGAACATGAGCTTTAACATTCACTACTTAAGTTCATTGACTTAGTGCCCTCTTTGTATCAAACTAAATTAAGGTTCTAGGACTTAGGATATATATACACATGTATCCCCAACATCTAGCTCATCACATTCAAGCTTACCATGGTTTTCGAAATCACACTTTAGAACTTAGTATGTATGGGCTTTACTCTCAAGTTATATTTATTGGGACCGGGTGCATGTCGACAAGGATACGAGTTCGTAAAATTTAAAATTTTTACGTGCAGCGGAAGAGTTTGCATAAAATAATTTCCTAAATTATTTTAACTTCGTATCTAGCATGCAATCTTATGGTGTGTTGACATAATCATAAAATAAAATATTGCGGAATAGTAAACAAATTTACTAAGTACCTCTCGTAACTCGAAGTAAGGGATGAGATCCAACCGTAGCGTCCCTTGGAAGCTCCGCCTCTATTCGCGTCCACGCCGAGTTCTCTTCGGGATGACTTCACAAAGTCACGAGTTTTGTGCCGACGAGAACTACTAGATTCTCGGAAGGCACAACTAGATGGACAAGAGAAAAATTAGGAAAACTAACCAACGAAGTAACGGAATCGAATTCCGAGAAGAGAGGAGTCGCTATCCGCTTCTTCTTCTTCGTGTTCGGGTTCTCCTTCTCCTTGAAAGCTCACGCCAACTCCTTTGGATGATGGTTGTGTGCGCCGGCCCTAATCCACAAGGATGGGGCGCCGGCCCTAATGTGAAGGAGAAGAAGATGAGGAGAGAAGAGAATAAAAGAGAGAGAGGGAGAGCTCTAATTAATCTCTTGATTAATTGATTGATCTAAAGGGCTAGCCTTTGGTTCCTTTATATAGTAGCAACTCTTTGCTAAGTCTCTCTCTAAACGGAATTAGTTATAAGAAATTTATCCTATAAATTTTCTTAACTAATTATTCCGTTTAAACCAAGTCTTTATTATAAACTAATTTATAATAAAACTTATTCTTTTCTCTCTTTAAATTATGGAATAAATTTTTATAAGAAATTTATAAACTTTCTTATTATGATAAAATCAATTCATAATTGATTTTATAAAATTAAAATAAACCAATTCATGGATTATTTTAACTTCCATAAAAAGAATAAATTTCTACAAATTTATTTATATAAATTTTCTTTATACAAATTTATTTATCCATAATTTATAAAATAAACCGCGCTAGATTTATTTTATTAATTAAACCAATTAAATTGGTTTAATCTCCTTTAATGGCCGGCCACCACAAGGAGGGTTAGCACCTCCTTTGGCCGGCCAAACCAACCCGAACCGGTCGCGAATTAAACTCATTTAATTCGCCCAAAAAGCCTTCAAAAGACTTAGCCATTTTTAGCTTCCATTGCGCCTCTGATTAACTCAGATTCGACTCGTTTCTCTTGATCGGAAAATCCAATTTTCAACTCGTTTTAAATCCCTCGGATTACTCGTATTGCGTGTGACTAAATAGGCTTTCGATTTATGTTGGCCGTCTATAATTAACCCATTAATTATAGATCGATCATGAGTGGCACCTAGTAGTACATCATGATCCCCAATTAATCGAAAGATCAACGGTTTGACCTCAGAAGAAATTATTCTGAAACCCTTCAGCAGCTCTAATGAGTCGTGCCTCATTCCCTTCACCACCTTATACCCACTTGGTTCAGGACACGGTCTATGGTGTCAGTCCCCACTAGGCTGACTACGTCACACCTAGCCCAAGTAGTGTCTTTCTCGTCCTTTGGATTTCTAATTACTCTCATGTATTTAAGAGACTCACACTCTTATCATGATATGCTCTGGCCAGAGGCTTTGAGTAACAATCCGACGATAGGCCTGGGTATACATCTCCTCGCAAGGAGTGGTGAATCCTTTGTAGGCTGTTCAAACATCTTCGGGCACTTCGGCTTATACCCGATCATCCTGGGTCCACACCTCCTTGGAGATGCTTGCTTAAGATGTCAAAGTATAAGTCTCCATGACCAAGATGACTTGAACACCGCAAGTCAAAGGAACATCGCACTTAAGCCGCAGTAAGATCTTCATTGACATATCTACATGTAGATTCCCATATGAAGTCTTACAGCTAGTCACTCCAATGAACTAGTTCCCTTAACTAGCATCCATGTTTATCTCCGGACATCCCAATGTCACCAGCTAGTGAGAATCAGCTGATTAGAGAATAACCCATGCTAGTCTCAACAGAATTGATAGTGTCCGTTTTTATCAATTCATCGACTAGGGATAATTTCAATACTTCACAATTGCACATTAGAGATAATCACTAGTTGTGATCCCATCACAAATTCTCTTATGCTGTGAGTTGTATTGCGGACATTCAGTAGATGAGTTTAAGATCCCAATCAAATACACAAAACATGTATACTCAAATAGTGAATTATCATTTATTAAAATAAATGTTTACATCATAAGGCGATTGCCTTAGGACACTTCTCTCATATCACTAACAATATTGTCATTGGAAATGTGTTATTCATGAGTATTAATCTTCTGCTGAAATGGTTTTATGCAAATCTGTTTTGGGGATTATAGACTTGACATGTATTTTGAACTCACTTAAAACATGTTGATGCAAACGTGTACGTGCCTGTTTTTAAGAAGTTCAACCCCCTAGGAAATGAATGTCTTTGATGGTTTTTCCCTTTAATATGAAAATATACATTTTGGTTAAGGGGCCCCATGTTTAGAACCAAAGTAAAATCTAATTGAGTTAGGGTTTGGGAATGTCTAAGAATTGAAACAAACCTGATTTCAGAGTTTCTGAAATCGATTTCTCAAATCTGGAACTCAGAAAACATTCTGTGCCGAACCTGATCGGTCCACCGACCGATTAGGGATCCCTCTGATCGGTGCGGTGATCGATCAGATCGACACTGATCAGTAAGTTCCATGTATGGGTCAAACTCCTCAGTCCGATCTCTTCTCATCGAATTGTATCAGTTTAATGATCATACTACAAACAAACATGATACAATCTGATTACAATTGAAACACACTTGATCCTCTATTGGTACAAACCTGGTACTAAGGGAGTACAAATTTGTTCAAGTGGTAAAATATGGGGAGGAATTTTTGAGACCCTTGATTCTCAGAAATGTTTCTGGAACGTCGAGTGTTAAAATGAGGTTTGGCTAATCATACTTGGAACGAAACTTAATTTGATACAAACCTATGTTGGAATGTTCAAATTCATAAGAAACAGTTTGTTGAGTCATGACTCTTGCTCTTAATGTCGTGTTTCAGAAATTTTTCTGAAACGTCGAATATCAATAGAGGCTACACCCCTGTTGTGGAATGCAAATTGTTAATGTAGTCTGGTCAGGAACGTATCAGAGTTTCAGGAATTTTTCTGAAATCTGATCGCTCCCCCGACTAATAAGAAATATTTCTGTATCAAATAATCAACAAACCTGATCAGTCCGAAGACCAATCAGGAGTATATGTCAGATACAGATGCATTCCTTACTTGACATATGAAACATATACATGTTTGACCATGATATAATTCCGTATATATTTTCATGTGAAATTCAAAATTTACATTTGATTATTTTGGATTTGGAGAGAGACACTTGGTTTGAGGGGGAGGTATGTTCCAACTTAATAACTATACCCTTTTCGATATTTGACAAAGGGGGAGAGAATGGTTGATTAAGTTTAGGGTTATTGTAGGGGGAGTATCTTGATTCCCTTACGATAATTGAACTGCCTTCAATTGATCATTAATGCCTAAACTTAAATCGGGTGGTCAAACAACAAAAAGGGGGAGATTGTTGATGCAGTCTGACCTTGATTGTTGTTTTGGTGTTGACACCGATTTAAGTTTGATTTAAGTCTGGTTGAATTCGGATTATGTCCAGGTGGATCGAGAGATCGCATGCTGGCAGTAGAAAAGTCCTAACTTGGAGGGTTAGGTATGAAAAGTCCTAGCTTGGAGGGCTAGGTATGAAAAGTCCTAGCTTGGAGGGCTAGGTGTGAAAAGTCTTAACTTGGAGGGTTAGGTGTGAAAAAGTCCTAGCTTGGAGTGCTAGGTGTGAAAAGTCCTAACTTGGAGGGTTAGGTATGAAAAGTCCTAGCTTGGAGGGCTAGGTATGAAAAGTCCTAGCTTGGAGGGCTAGGTGTGAAAAGTCTTAACTTGGAGGGTTAGGTGTGAAAAAGTCCTAGCTTGGAGTGCTAGGTGTGAAAAGTCCTAGCTTGGAGGGCTAGGTGTGAAAAGTCCTAACTTGGAGGGTTAGGTGTGAAAAAGTCCTAGCTTGGAGGGCTAGGTGTGAAAAGTCCTAGCTTGGAGGGCTAGGTGTGAAATGTCCTAACCTGGAGGGTTAGGTGGGAAAAAGTCCTAGCTTGGAGGGCTAGGTGTGAAAAGTCTTGACTTGGAGGGTCAGGTCCTAGCTAGGAGGGCTAGGTTAGATAAAACCCTGGCTTGGAGGGCCAGGTCCTAGCTTGGAGGGCTAGGTTGAAGTCCCGGTGAGTGAAACTGGGCATGGAGTCTTGGTCCGGGGGACTCAGCACGAGTCAGGGGAGGCTGGGAGCCAGTTCTCTTGACTTAGAGTGGGTTTGGCCTTGCCCGGATCGGTCTGGTGACCGATCAGGGAAGTTGGCACGGTGTTCCCTCGTGGATCGGTCTGGTGACCGATCCAGCGATGTCTGATTGGTCTGGTGATTGATCAGGGAACATACGGTGACTTTGGCAAACCTACTGATCGGCTTCTGATCGGTCTGGTGACCGATCAGGGAGCATACAGTGAGTTTGAGAACTTTACTGATCGACTCCTGATCGGTCCGGTGACCGATCAGGGATACTGTTCGAATCGTTCTGGTGAACGATCAAACGTCGCGGACTTCTCACTATAACCAATCAGGTTGGAGCCTGATAGGTCAGAGGGTGGCATGATCGGTCACCAGTCTGATCAGGCCACATCCTGATCAGTCTGGGGACCGATTAGGAGGTTTGGACTGCAGTGCTGGGAAATCACCCTGCAAAGGGGTGGATCAGTCTGGTGATCGATCCACGACTTGGGATCGGTCTGGTGATCGGTCTCGGAGAAGTCGCGATTTTTGATTACGCGTTGGGGACCGATCAGGATGAAGCCTGATCGGTCTGAACCCAGCCTGATCGGTCTGGTGACCGATCAGGAGTCACTCTGATCGGTCCAGTGACCGATCAATAGCTGGCAGCTTTAATTTAAAAACGTTGTTAGAGCTCTGATTACGTCTGTTTCTCTGCTGATTCGCTACTGATCTCTGCTCCTAACGTCTGATTGTTGATACTCCATTGATTTGCTGAGCTAATGAGCTGCTAAGTGTGCAGGTTACTCAGGTTTACTTCAAGGGAGTCAAACTAAGGCTTTTGCTACGACAGATTAGGCAGGTTTCCATCTCAGGTTGGAACGGATGCTGACGCTGCTGGAGCTGCTGACTGGGGCTCGACTGAGGGAAGCTCAGGGAGTCTAGGAGAGCTCAGTGGTAGGTGAGCAGTTGTAGTTGAGCAGCTGGGAGCTGCAGAGAGGTGGTTGTGACCTGGCGATCAGTGGGAGAGGCTTAAGGGCTTGGTAGCGATGAAGCCTCAGTAACAGTTGATCACTTCTTGCGACAAGCTTTGCTCCATCACTTTGCAAACACTCTGATTCTTGGAGCAACATACTTGAGCACTTGGAGGAAACAAGAAGCTTGACGAGTCCATCAGCAAGAAGACACGAACAGCAGAGAGTTCTTGCGTGAGATCTGTGCTGAGTGGAGCTTGGTGGAGAAGTTCTCTTGTGTTCCTTTGGTTCTAAGTGCTCTGTAAGCCTTCTTGTGGTTCTTGTGCTTATTTCCATTATTCTATTGAACCCACTGTGGAGAGGTTACTCCATCGAGAAGGAGGTTTCATTTGATATCCAGATTTCTGAGGCTTGATCTGCCGACGATCAAGGGATCGCCCACCTTACGGGCTCGCCAAGGAGTAGGGGCAAGTTATCCCCGAACCTTGTACATCCTCGCGTTAGAGTTTGTGATTTGTGTTTGAATTTTCTGTTAGAATCTGTTTCTCCCTTAGGTTTTTCTACTTTCCTTGCTTCTGATGCTAACTCTAAAGTACAGAAAACCTAAAAGATCAAAGATTAGTCTCTGGCTACATTCACCCCCCCCCCCTCCTCTATAGCCATCCAAGTTCCAACAGCTATGGGGCGCCTCACAAGCGGTCAAAGGTTCATCCAAATCGCGAACTTCGTGAGCCGATAAAAACTGCCATATAGGGCACCTGTATTGATGGGGGCACCTGATTCATTCAAGCGACTGAGTCAATAGGGGCGCCTGTATCAATGGGGGCACCTGTATCAATAGGGGCGCCCGGGAAGTTATTTTTTAGCCTCTTTATGTTTGTTTGCTTGCTTTCTCTTCAGTTTTAGGTACCTGCAAGATACACAAACACAAGACAAACAAGTAGATAATCTTAACCTTAAGGACTTGGTTCTGACTTCGGATTTCCGTGAAACCCTAGGTCGAACCGACGCAAGTTCCCACCCCCGGGAGCGCGCCTTCAACCTACTCCTTTCAGGAGATGGTTGCCACCCAGTCCATTCGGGTGGACTTTTTGCTTAGCCTTCGAGACTCTCGGATCTCAAGACGTCTGACCCTCGACCCGTCTCTACTTATGTCCTTAGTCATCACTCAGCTAAGTTGCTCAATCCCTCGGACCAAGACTTCGTGCCCAAACCCTAGGTACAGGACTTAGGTGCCCAACCCTCGGCCAGGGCTTAGTGCCTAATTCCTCGAACCAAGTCTTCGGTGCCAAACCCTCGGCCAGGACGTAGTGCCCAATTCTTAGAACCAGGACTTAGTGCCTAGGTTAACTAGGACTTTGGTTCACTTTGGTACTCTTTTCTTCACTCACCCTTCCCTTGTTCAATGTATCACTGACTTAAGCATATTGTCAAACATTGAAACATTTAGAGGAGGGCATCACTGATGCATCTTGCACCAACACAAGCATGGGTCCCCAAATCAAGCTTGACAAATCAAGCTGGACCAAAACAATATTGGGTCCCTAAGGTTCATATCCACTATTTAAATAGACAAAGTCAAGGATATGATCCAGGGGGAGCAAACAAAAAGACTATACATGTGATTAGATAGTATTGATTGAATACTTTCCCTGATGATTGTGTTGGTGCAGGCAGCACCTAAGTCAAACCTGGGTTTTGATAATGGCAAAGGGTTCAGGAGTTAAGATGATATTTTTGGTCTAATGTGTTCACTAAGTGTGCAGAAAGAAGTCCTGGCGAAGGGCTGTTGGGCACCTAGCGAAGGGATGCTAGGTATCGAAACCCTAAGACCTGGCGAAGGGCTGCTAGGGACCTGGCGAAGGGCTACTAGGCATCGAAGACCTGGCAAAGGGCTGCTGGGCACCTAGCGAAGGGTTGCTAGGCATCGAAACTCTAAGACCTGACGAAGGGCTGCTAGGCACCTGGCGAAGGGCTGCTGGGTAAAAGTCCAACCGGAGGAGCCGGTTGGCAAAAAGGTAAACTCTCCTAAGAGGAGTAGGTGAGGACGCGTTCTCCATCGAGGGACCAGTAGCCATCGGTTCGACCTAGGATTCCATTTGGGAGACCCAAAGTCAGAACCAAGACAGCTACGGTTGTAAAAACTAACTAATATTCTTGCTTTGTTTGTTGTGGAACTAACCTTGGATGCAGGGACCGAAGGAGTGTGTTTCTGCAGCTCAGAACTCCCCAAAGGAGAGGGGCATGCAGTTGGGCTAGGCGCCAGGGAGGTCCCGGGCGCCCAAGGTCAAAGCCAAACAAGTAGTAAGCAAGAATCACTTCGAAACAACACTGGGCTACGCGCCCGGGAGGTCTCGGGCGCCCAAGGTCAAAGCCAAAGATGAGTTGAAGCAAAATCAGCCACGAAGCCAGCGGACCCAGTCAAGCTGGGCACCCGAGAGGTCCGGGGCGCCCCAGTCAGCTCCAGTGCCGATTCGAAGGGGATAAGCACTGACCAAGCTTCGGATAGAGGTTCTCGGATCCGAAGGCACGTGTCAGGCGCCCCCGACATCCCAGGCGCCCCCAGGAGCACTATAAAAGGGGCTCGACCCCAAGGCTTCAGAACAACAATTTTCCAATGCCTCTAAGATTTTCGTTCAAGCACGCTGCTCCGGTAAACTCCGTTCTCGACATTCTAGCGTCGACGATGACCCTCTGCTCAGAAGTACGATCCACACCGGGCGTCGGTAACGAAAAGTGTACTTGTTTATTTACTGCACTACTATTGTACCAAATTCTGTAAATCTTTGCGCTACTATAGAATTGCCCGTAGTAAACGGTCAAGGACCGTGGGCCTTGGAGTAGGAGCCGACTGCGACTCCGAACCAAGTAAAAAATACTTGTGTTCCTCCTATTTGTTTTTAATTCCGCTGCGTATTTTCTCTTAAATCTTATCCGAAAAAGTTTTCACGATATTTACCCCCCCCCCCTCTATCGTGTTTCTTGATCCAAGAAGTGGTATCAGAGCGGGGTAGCTCAAATTTGGGGCAACCACCAATTTTGGAATTTTTCAGATTTTTACGAAATTTTCTTTCAATCGAACTTTTATCGTTAATCGAGGTTGGTGCAACACCACTCGATAATTTTTTTTCCCGCACTGCTAATCCAAGACCAAGTCTTGGGACAGTTTGTTTTTGTTGCTATTATTCCAAAATTTCTAAATGGTCATGCAAGAGGGTTTTAGTACAACCAGACCACCACTCTTCAGTGGGGAGGATTTCTCCTACTGGAAGAGTCGAATGGAAGTGTAACACCTGCCCCTTACGTGAGCGACGCGTTACTTTTTTTTTCTTTCTTTCGTACATTATTGCATATGAAGCGTAAATATAGCAGCGGAAATAATACTAAATCATGAACATATGCAATTGGATAAATTTCTTTCTAACTAAACTACTTTAAGTATATGAATTATAGCATAGCATATTTAATAAGAGAGTATATAGTTCTACATTAAGCATGTATATCATAAAAAACTTCAACTCCAACAAGTAGTAAGCGTAAACATAAGAACTAACACATGCAGTTATAAGTAGCAACATTAAGTCCATAAGTAAGAGTAAAGACAACAGTAGAATCGTTTTGCCAAGTCACTGCCACACACACATGTCCTCCTGCTGCTTCCCCTTTATTTTGATCTGCAACATAAGAAGGTAGACTATAAGCATAAAATGCTTAGTAAGCTCCTTGCTTACTCACAAAATTCGTACATCACATATAAGTAGAAATCTACATCATTTGACATAAACATATAACATGAATAAATACTTAAAACATCTAAAGCACATAAGCATAAGCACTTAAAACATGAATATGTGTGTCGTTATTAAGGACATATGGCATGAGTAAGTACTTAAAGCACCTAACATTCGCATAATCTTTAAAACATAATCATGTGCATAAACATTAGACATAGCATATGCAATATCATTAAATATAAACATGTACATAAACATTAAACATAGCATATGCAATATCATTAAACATAAATATGTGCATAAACATTAAACATAGCATATGCAATATTATTAAACATAAACATGTGCATAAACATTAAACATAGCATATGCAATATCATTAAACATAAACTTGTGCATAAACATTAAACATAGCATATGACATACTTAACATGGCATGGTTCTTACATAAACATAGATGCATAACATGAATGAATACATGAGTTAAATGCACATAACATAAGGATGCTTATTTGAAAATCATACTTATAAATACTTAAACATAATCATAACATCATGGGGGATCCCCGGCTTGTACCACATATATACATCATATGCGCACATCCCTAAGTAAATGCGAGGTAGCTAGTCTCGACCTACTAGGGTAGGGACAGCTACGGTAGTCCCAGAACCGAGACGTTCTTAAGGTGCCCATCCCTGTTGGATAGCTACGGTAGTCCCAGAACCGTGGACAGCTACGGTAGTCCAGAACTGAGGCTTTCATAAGGAGCCCATCCCTTGGACCCTTACTTCGGTCCGGTACAAGCTCATTCATAAAGTAAAATAGCTTCACATGTTTTATCATTCATACATTCATAGAACATTCATAGCATAATTGAAGACATAAACATGATCTTGGTACATGAAATATGGTATAAAGCATACTTAGCATTTCATCATTTATAGTTCATGCATAACATCATAATGCCTTAAAGGCATAAACATTATCTTCATTCATCATCTTCATTCATAAGGCATGACATACATACATACTTAGGCCCTAAGGCATAACATCATCTTAGTTCATGAAGCTTGCATGGTCATAGTACATAAGGTAAGCATGCATAGATAAGTTTCTACATACATGGTACATAACACATAGCATACATGATCATGGTTTCTATCATAAAGCATGCATGAGTAGGATCCATATGAACATGATATATACTACATAGGTTCATGACATTCAACATAAAACATGCATAGGTCTACATAATCATAATATACATATCATAATACATATGTTCATGGCATATGGTTTAAAACATCCATAAATAAACCTACTAAAACATGTCACATAATATAAGCATACAAGATCATTATGCATAGCACATAAAGTTAGGGTTAAAATTCATACAACATGCTTACATTTAATATTCTATTACAAGAGATACACCTAGGGAACTTGTTCCATTTTTTTCATCTATCATGGCATAATGAAACATGGATACCTTTAATTCAACCATAATTCAACATATACTCTACTGGTCAAAACATTTAGATAGGGTTATCATGGCATAAAAACATAACACAACATCACACAACTCATACAACATGCATACATTGAATATCCTATTACAAGAGATACACCTAGGGAACTTGTTCCATTTTTTTCATCTATCATGGCATAATGAAACATGGATACCTTTAATTCAACCATAATTCAACATATACTCTACTGGTCAAAATATTTAGATAGGGTTATCATGGCATAAAAACACAACACAACATCACACAACTCATACAATATGCATACATTGAATATCCTACTACAAAGGAACATTATCAAGTGAGGTAGTGACCTTAACCCATCCTAAAACCCAATTTAAGAAACTGATCAGAAATTTCTAAAGTTCATATCAACATGAAAATGACAAAAACAAGAGAAATTGATTCATACAACATGCATATAATACATATTCTAACACTAGGAAGCATTAGCAAGTAACATGGCATTATTAACTCTTTTTTTCCCTTATTTAGGGTATTGACCGAACATGTTCAGAGGGGAAACATGGCCTAAAAATATATATAAAACCCTCAAACAAACATTAACAATGAATTAAAAACCATTAGCTAGTCAAAAAGAATTCAAACATCTTCTTATGGCCAAAAAGGTCTATGGCTTCATGGGAGCCTTGGCCGAAACTTTTAAGGTCTTTTGCTCCATTTTTTTCATCATAACTCATAACTTAACATTAAGAAAATATTAGAGTCATTAGATAGCATCAAACACAAACCTAGGCCCTAAACCCATGCTTGGCCGAAATTTGCTCATAGGGAAAAACTTCACGATTTTAGCAACACATCGCAAGAACATACAAGAACATGAACAAAACATATATAAGCTATTATGTTGCAGGTGAGGGGAGTCTTACCCTTGTGCTAAAGATTCCCAAACAATATATATCACCTAGAAGGAGAAAGAAAGAACTTCTTGCTCCTTGGCTCTTCCTTTTCTTCACAAACACAAAGCCTTCACTAGATCTTCTTGGAGAGAATTGTTTTTTTTTTTGATGGAGAGAGGGCCTTGGTTTCAGCAATGAGAAGGATGAGGAGATGCCTTGTGGCATTTTCCCCTCATCTTCTTATAGTAAATAAAAAGGTATGCCTCTTCACTTTCCATGGTAACCCCTTTACCTTCCATGGTGACTCTTCATCCTCCATGGTGCCTTTTCATCTCCCTTATCCTTACACCTATCTACAATTTCCTTTATCCTCCTAATAGCACTCCCTTGCTAGGTGAATTGGTTACATATGCATTCTTAAGGCTTACAACATCTCTAAGGTCCAAGGTTAGATCCTTGGCACCCACCTCATGTCATTTTTTTTATATATTATTTTGCAAGCCCATCTAAAGTAAGGCTCATTACATAATGTGTTATTTCTTTTATCCTCATGGGGCCCATTAGGATAACTAATGAAGTGTTATTTAAGACCCATTAGGAATTTCCACCATTTAGAGCTCATATAAGGCCCATTAACACTTACACTAAAATTCCCACAACTCTAACTATCATTCATGAATCATAACCAATATAGCTATTATTCATGCAATTATACTCAATATTAGGGATAATATTGAAGGGAATTTTAGTGGGGTGTTACAGGAAGTCCACCTGAAAACTCAGGTGGACATGTGGATAATTATCCAATCTGGTTTGGAAATCCCGAAAAATGTTGAAGGAGTGTCTCAACCTTACACCGAATGGGACGCTTCACTAAAAAGGAAGATCGAGGCGGATGCTAAAGCGACCCAGACACTTCAATGCGGTCTAACCAAAGAAGAGCTGAACCGGGTGGGACCATTCAACAGTGCAAAAGAACTTTGGGGTATGTTAATTGAGTTGCACGAAGGAACCTCCGACACCCGAATCAGCAAGAGGGACCTACTGCTAAACAAACTCTACACTATCAAAATGAACGACGACGAGTTAGCAGCCCAGCTCCATGCCAGAATCCAAGAGTTGATGAACGGTCTACACTTAATCGGTCACAAGGTAGAGAACCGTGACCAGATCAGGTATACCCTTAACGCTTTCCCGAGAAATACTTTGTGGGCATCTATGGTAGATGCGTACAAAGTTTCAAGGGGTCTTTCTAAAATCAAATTAGATGAGTTATTTTTTGAACTTGAATTACATGAGCAGACTAACTACACCCTGGCCGAGAAAGGCATTACTTTTGTTGCAGGCAAAACTGGAAAGATGACCAAGAAGAAGCCTCAACTTGCACTCGAGTCTGACTCAGACTCAGACTCAGAAGACAGTGAAGGAGATCGACCCAAGCTGGTTCGGCTAGCCCGGGACTACTACAAGGAGCTAAAAAATCAGACCAACAGAAGGAAAGCCAGCCGAAGAAAGGAAGAGCCAGCTGAACCATCAAATGAAAAGACCAAACCAAATGTGACCTGCTACAAATGCAAAAAGAATGGTCACTACAAGACGGAATGCCCCAATCTGAAGGAGACGAAGAAGACAAAAAGGAAGAAGGCCCTTCAAGCAACATGGGACGAGTCTTCCTCCGAAGAAGAAGAAGAGGCCCCACAATCGAACCTGCTCGCCCTGACTTCTTTGGAAGAAATCGAGACTGGATCAGAATCGGAGTCGGATGACGGAAAGCTCACATTTTCAGAGGACGGAAAAATCACTGTAAGTGGATTTTCTAGAGTTCAATTATCAGAGTCAATTGCTTATCTATCTCGCGACTTGGCGAAAGCCAAAATCCGAGTCGAATCCCTCCGGTAGGAAGTAAAACTCTTGAAAGAGGGAGCTGACTCTAGATCCTTAACTGAGAAGGTTCAAGAAGGAACCTCTACTCAAGTTGAAAAACTTGAGAAAGAGAACTCCTTCTTGAAAACTCAAGTCAAGGACCTTAGAGCAGCTTTGGAACATTTCACTTCGGGTTCCAAGGGTCTTGACATGATCCTTGGAAAACAGAAGTCAGTTCTAAATCGATTCGGGTTAGGGTATCGAACCAAGGCTAGACACAGGTCATATTATGCTGTACTGAATCAGTCTAGACCCAAAATTCAGGCATGGGTACCCAAACTATGCCTGAACAACCAAGTTGGACCAAATCAGTATTGGATCCCCAAGGACAAGATTCATATCTTGCCTAATCATTACCGTAGCTTTAGTCCATGGGGAGCCAACTTAAAAACCATTTTTATAGTTTAATGAATTTGTTTTCTTGTTTTAAATTGCATGATTGCTTGTCTATTTATTTTCTACAATTTACCATGCTTAGACCTAGGACTGGTTAGACTAAGGACTAAACCAATTAACTGAAATTTGAACAACATAGTATTAGGTGGCGGTGAGATGATAGTACGTTAGGGAAGCCTTTTCTAATAAGGTCAAGTATACATTACTTGGTCTCTTTAGACTGGAGAAACTAGCCGAAGCTGCCGATACAAGACCCAAGCTAGTTAGACCAGAATTTCTCAAAAAGTAACCTTGAAAACGAAATTTCACTAAAAGGCTTTGTCAAGGAAAGGGTTGATGATCCAATAAGGCTACGGCTAAAGAAGGCCTTGTGCCTCGCCAAGACCTGGAAGCCAATTTTTGAAATTCAAATTTAGTTTACTCTTTGTCAAATTCGAATCTAACACAAATTTTCAGTTAATCTTATATTCAAATATTCTTTGTCAAAATAAATTCAAAACTAATTACTTTCAAAATTAATTTAACTTTTCAAAATTAATCATGGTCTTTCTAAATACTTCTATTAAAACCTGTCTCACAAAAATTCATAAGATTAACGTGATTGATAACTCTAGATTGGGTGAGATAGACTAGGTTATGAAAATCAATTTAAGCTATCCTTAATTCTAATTGGATCCAAATCAACAAAACTCTTTATGTGTAGGAACATAAAGATTTGGACCAATGGATGTTGGATAGCGGGTGCTCTAGACACATGACTGGGGATAAATTGAAATTCACCAAACTCAAATTCAAGAACCTAGGCTCAGTAGCATTTGGCAACAATGCTACACTCAAGGTCATTGGGTCAGGTAACATTGAACTCAAATCTGATTTTGTCATTAAAAATGTTCTTTTGGTTGAAAACTTTAAGTTTAACTTGCTCAGTATAAGTCAATTGTGTGATACTGGCTATGTAGTTACCTTTACCAACACTAACTGCATGCCTAATTAGAAACTTGCAAAACTCAGAAATCATGCTTAAGGGCACTAGGAAAAATAATGTTTACACTATAAACCTACCCTTAATACCTAAATGCTTCTTAACTCAGTTAGAAGAATCAAACCTCTAACATAGGAGATTAGGTCACACTAATCTAAGATTAATTTCAAAAATCACCCAACTTGGTCTAATTAAAGGAATACCAAAAATTAAGAACCATGAAAACTTGATATGTGAATCATGCAACCAAGGTAAACAAACCAGGTCTAACCACAAACTAATTCAATCAGATCTAACTCAAACCACACTTGAGCTCCTGCACCTTGACCTATTTGATTCACATGGAGCCAAGTCACTAAGCGGAAACCGGTACTGCTTAGTAATTATAGATGATTACTGTAGGTTTACCTGGGTCAGGTTCCTAAAGACCAAAGATGAAACCCTAAACCTATTTAGTGATTTTTGTAAGTTAATTAAAAATCAAAATGATACTAAAATCAAAAGACTTAGGAGTGATCATGGGGGAGAGTTTGAAAATCAACGATTCGAGGAGTTGTGTAAGATAAACGAATATATGCATGAATTTTCGTGTCCTAGAACCCCCCAGCAAAATGGGATAGTAGAACAGAAAAATAGAACCCTGCAGGAAGCTGCTAGGGCTATGCTCAATGAATTCAACCTAGCTAACCAATTTTGGGCAGAAGCAATTAGTACGGCTTGCTATATCTAAAATAGGGTCCTAATTAACAAATGACATAATAAAACTCCTTATGAATTATACTAACATTGACTTCCAAACCTACATTACCTAAGGGTCTTTGGGTGCAAAGTCCATATTCTGAACACCAAGGACTATCTAGGAAAATTCTAGTCTAAGTCAACCCCAGGGGTCTTCTTAGGATATTCAACAACAAGTATGGCCTATAGGGTTTACAACAAAAAGACTAACAAAATTGAATAAACAACAAATCTAATATTTGATGAGAAAATTAATTCAAAATCTGATAATCCAGATCTAAATCCATCAAATAGTGAACATGAAGATAATGAACAAATTATTGAACCACTAGTTGAATCCCTAAATGAACTAACTATTGAACCAACTATTGAGTCAATTGAACCAATAATTGAACTGACCCAAGTAGTTAAACCAAACACTGAACCGAACCAACCAGCCGGACCTGAGGCTGAACCAAGTAATAGAAGAACTAAGAAACCCAGACTAAGTCACCCAACTGATCAAGTTATGAGTGATCCAACCTTAGGAGTCAGAACTAGGTCCTCCTATAGAAATCTTAGTCAGATTGCAATGATTTCAAAAATTGGACCTAAGACTATAGAGGAAGCCTTACCTGATCCTGATTGGATCATAGTGATGCAAGAAGAGTTAGCCCAATTTGAAAGGAACCAAGTCTGGGAACTAGTACCTAAACCTGAGGGCAAATCCATTATTGACACTAAGTGGGTTTTTAGGAATAAGCTAAATGATCAAGGAGAAATAGTTAGAAATAAAGTCCGCTTAGTAGCCAAAGGGTTCAGTCAAGTCGAAGGGTTAGACTATGACGAAACCTATGCCCCAGTAGCCAGACTTGAATCCATTAGGATGTTGTTAGCCTTTGCATCCCATAAAGGATTTAAACTCTACCAAATGGATGTAAAGTCAGCTATTCTAAATGGATTTATTAAGGAATAAGTCTATGTAGGACAACCCCCTGATTTTGATGACTTAGAAAAACCTGACCATGTTTACAAACTCACTAAAGCACTATATGGACTAAAACAAGCACCTAGGGCCTGGTATGAACGTCTATCAACCTACCTCATTTCTAAGGAATTTAACCAGGGACAAATTGACTCAACCCTATTTATTAAGACCTTAGAAAAAGAAATCTTTATTGCCCAAATCTACATTGATAATATAAGCTCAATTAATCTAACTAAGAACCCAATCCAACACTCTAGAACTAAACACATAGAAGTCAAACACCACTTCATTAGAGATCATGTAGCCAGGGGTGAGATAGCCCTTAAGCACGTAGATTCAAAATCTAACTTAGCTGACATATTCACCAAACCCCTACCTGAGTCTATGTTCAGCTCACTAAGAAGGTAGTTAGGGTTATGCTTGGTAGAATAGGACTGCTCTAATTAAATTATTTTTCAAAAACTATTTTATTTTTTGCAAAATCATTTCTTTATTTTCATTATGTTATTTAAAATGATTTTTCCGACTTAGTTTTTTAATAAAAACTACCCCCTTCAAAACTATGGCTTTTTCGCAAATGGACTTAGCCTAGGCCCTAACCCTAGAACTGCATGCACCTATAGATCTAGAAGCCAGCATCTCACAAGCACCTTAGGGTACTTTTGATTGATAACCTAGAATGGGTTGAGATGCTTAGGTCTTTGCCTTGATTCAAGATGCTTAAGTCTGTGCATCTGCAGTAATTGGGGCACTAAATACCAATCAACAGTAATCAAGTTAAGTGTCAAACTTAGAAAATCTAACTTGATCAGATCACTTAACTTGACTAACCCTAGCGAAAGCAACTGTTTATAACAGTTAGTAAGTAGTTAATTGGGTTAGATAGGATCCGAAAGTAGAAATTCAAATTGATTTGGTCCAGTTTAAACTTAGAATTGGTTCAGTACAACATCTTACCTTGATTACTCATTGTTTGCTATATTTTTTTTTGATATATGGCAAAGGGAGAGAGATTGGAAAGGAGAGAAAAAAAAGGAGAGATTGGAAAGGAGAGATTGGTTCAGTACAACATCTTACCTTGATTACTCTGGTGACCGATCAGGGTCCTCCCTGATCGGTCTGGGGACCGATCAGGAACAGAACTTTAATTCAAATACGTTGTCAGAAGCTTTGATCGCGAATGTTTTCTCTGCCGATTCTCTGATACATTGCTGATTATGTATGATATGATTTGCTAAGCTTCTGTTGAAGTGTGCAAGCTTTACAGAGATGGATTCAAACACTCAAGGAGGGCCAATGGGATGCTTTCCGTTGAGCAGGTTTGGCAGGTTTCCATCGCAGGTTGCAACGGGCGCTGCTGGCAACGGCTGGAAGCTGACCTGGGGTTGGGGCTCGACTGAGGAGAGTTCAGTGAGTCCAGAGCAGGTCAGAGATAGCTGGGCAGTTGCAGGTGGGCAGCTGGGAGTTGAGTGGAGCATTTGTGACCTGGCGTTTGGGCAGCTGGGTTAAGTGTGGGCTGGCGATGAAGAGAAGGAAGTTCTCTAGGAGCAGCAACACTTGATCCATCCTTAGCAATCACTCTGAGTAAAAAGAAAAGCTCTTGCAATTTCTCTGATCCATCTCTTGAGCAACTCTACTGTGAATCTTGAGCAACCATGTGATACTTGAGCACTTGGAAGAGAAACAAGGAGCTTGACGAGTCCATCAGCGAGAAGACACGAAGAAGGGAGCTCTTACGTGAGATCTGTGCTGAGTGAAGCTCGGTGAGAAGTTTGCTTGTGTTCTTGCGGTTCTAAGTGCTCAGTAAGGCTTCTTCTTGTGTTTCCTGTACTTAATACTTCATTTTCTTGAAACGCTGTGGAGAGGTTACTCCACCGAGAAGGAGGTTGCATTCTATCCAGATTTTCCAGGGCTTGATCTGCCGACGATCAAGGGATCGCCCACCTTAATGGCACGCCAAGGAGTAGGGGCAAGTTATCCCCGAACCTTGTAAACGATCCTTGTTAGCGTTTTTGATTTGCTTTCCATTTCTGTAGTTCTTCTCTGTTTTGCATTTCTTCCGTTGTGCTACTAATCCGTGAAGTGCAGAAATCTCCAAAGAGAAAGCGATTTGTGTTGTCTGGCTATATTCACCCCCCCCCCCTCTCTATCCATCCAAGTTCCAACAAGTGGTATCAGAGTTTGGGGCTCTATTCACGGCTTAACATCTGAGAGCTTAGAGCAAGATGGCTGGAAGAGAAGGATTGAGCACAAACCGACCTCCATTCCTCGACGGCACTGATTTTTCATATTGGAAGTCAAGAATGGAGTTTTACTTGAAGACAAACATGAGTTTGTGGTTCGCTGTCAAGGAGGGGTTTTCCCTTCCAAAGGATAATGAAGAAAAGGAGCTTGAGTTTTCCAAGCGGTTGGCTGAGCAAATCCGGAAGGGGGAAGCAAATGCCAAAGCTGTGGTCACATTACAATGTGGGATGGCTAAAGAGCAATTGATCAAGATTGGTCCCTTCACCTCTGCCAAAGATCTATGGAACAAA
The DNA here is from genome assembly GCA_024364735.1 of Boesenbergia rotunda. Taxonomy (NCBI): domain Eukaryota; kingdom Viridiplantae; phylum Streptophyta; class Magnoliopsida; order Zingiberales; family Zingiberaceae; genus Boesenbergia; species Boesenbergia rotunda. The sequence continues at coordinate 601,292 of JAGFNQ010001838.1, read as the reverse complement.
CTTCTTGAGCTCCATGAAGGAACGCATGAAACCCGGACAGCCAAGAAGGACATTCTTCTCAGTCAACTCCAGAATTTGACAATGGGAGAAAATGACACTATAAGTATGCTCCATAGTAAATTCAAAGAAGTCCTCAATGGTCTACACTCCATAAATGAAAAGGTCGAGAACCGCGACCTTGTGAGGTATGTCCTAAAAGTCTTTTCAAGGAATGCCTTGTGGTCATCCATGGTGGATGCCTATAAGGTTTCCAAGGAATTGTCAATTATTATGTTAGAAGATTTATTTAGTAAAATGGAGCTACACGAACTTGCTAACCAAAGCCCCAAGGAGAAAGGGATTGCTTTAGTGGCAGGTGACCGAAAGAAGAAGGAGAGGAAAAAGGAAATGGAGGAGTAGAGCACTCACTGCCATATGGCCTTCATGGCCTTAGAAGAATCAACCGAGGAGAGTGACAATGAATCAAGAAGCTCCTCAACCGCGCCTTCATCATCTTTGGATGATGAAGAGGTAATCTCTCATGAGTTAGATAAGTGCTATAGAATAATAGCTTGCATGACAAACATGCTTAAGAAATCTAAGGCCAAAGTTAAATCTTTAAAATTAGAAGTAGAAAAATTGAAATCCTCTAAGGATGAGGATATTGATGATTTGCATGTAGAAATGTTAGAGGATGAGAACAACTCTTTGAAGAGTGAAGTTGAGAGACTCAAGAGTGTTCTTGAGAAATTCTCAACTAGCTCTAAAACCCTAGACATGATCCTAAACTCCCAAAGGGCGGTTTACAACAAGGCCGGTATAGGTTACCGACCTAAGGAACCAACCTTTGTGTCACTAATGTCTAGAACCCAATTTAGATCATCAAATGATTCTAGGGTTCAAAAGGTTAAAAAGAAAAAGACTAAGACATGGGTGCCTAAGTCCCTCATTGTTGATGCTTTAGGTCCCAAAATTTAGGTACTTAAAACTTTCATATTTCGAATTGTATAGCTTTGGTTGAGGGGGAGCATCTATCAACATGGGTGATTGATATTTAGTGCTCTAAACATATAGCCATTCCTAGTTAGGAATGTGCTCACCATTTTCTCAAATTAATGAAT
>JAGFNQ010001838.1:580646-600142 GCA_024364735.1 Boesenbergia rotunda | reverse complement strand
TCTTGTATGCCATGATCTTATTGTTTGGGTTATTAACATTAATCTATGACATGCCAATGTTGGTTAAGAACAAGATGAACACATAGCTTGAATTGATCATAAGTTGATACAAGCATGTTTTGGAAACTTGATGGTAATGTGATACAAGCATGTTTTGGGAATTTGATCATACTTTAATCATAATGTGAAATAAGCATGTTTTGGAATTTTAATTATCCATTGAGATTGACACAAACCTAATTTTGGTTAAGAACAACATGATCACATAGTTTATGATGTTTTAAGTTCCATGACTTGCTTGTTTTTCCACTTGACTGATATCAAACCTAATGTCATCCATATGCCCAATATTAATTGGATCACTAGAATGTAGACTGGATTATCAAACTTGTTTAGAATAAACTGATCATGCTAAGAACCCACTGATCATGCTTTGATATAAACTTGTTTTTGGGACTAAGTTCATGCTTAGTTAAGGGAAATGAATGTGTTTGACACAAATCATGTTTCTTATTTTTGTTAAGGAAAATGAATGTTATCCAATAGAACTCGGTTAGGAGTTAAATCTGATTGGATTAGGGTTTAGAATTGAAACAAATCTGTTTCTGAAACTGATCAGTTTCAGAAAACCTTCTGTATCAGACCTGATCGGTCCACCGACCGATCAGGACTCACCCTGATCGGTCTGGTGACCGATCAGACGTCGTTCTGATCGGACTGGTGACCGATCATGTCAATGCTGATCAGGGAACTCCCAAATCGTTCCCAATGGTGTAAGACTACCCCTCAGTCCAATCACCTTTCATCAAATTGTATCAGCTTAATGATCATACTGATACAAACAAATCTGATACAAACTGATTACAATTGAAACATATTTGATCACCCATTGGTACAAACCTGGTACTAAGGGAGCACAAATTTGTTCAAATGGTAAAATATGGGGAGGAATTTCCGAGACCCTTGATTCTCAGAAATGTTTCTGAAACATCAAGTGTTAAAACGAGGTTTGGCTAATCATACTTGGAACGAAACTTAATTTGATACAAACCTATGTTGGGATGTTCAAATTCATAAGAAAGGGTTTGTTGAGTCATGACTCTTGCTCTTAATGTCATGTTTCAAAAATTTTTCTAAAACGTCGAATATCAATAGAGTCTACACCCCTGTTGAGGAATGCAAATTGTTAATGCAGTCTGATCAGGAACGTATCAGGGTTTCAGAAATTTTTCTGAAATCTGATCGCTCCCCCGACTAATAAGAAATATTTCTGTATCAAATAATCAACGAACCTGATCGGTCCGGAGACTAATCAGGATTATGTGTCCGATACAGCTGCATTCCGTACTTATCATATGAAACATATACATGTTTGACCATGATATATTTCTGTATATGTTTTCATGTGCAATTCACACTTATTGCCGGATGATGCATATACATTGTTGCCATGATACATTTATGGTATATGTCTCTCATATGCAATTCCAAAATCATCCTTTGAATTACTTGTCGTATGAAACATATACATGTTTGACCATGGTATTATTCTGTATATGTTTTCATGTGCAATTCATAATTATCTTTGATTATTTTGGGTTTGGGGAGAGACCCGTGTTTGAGGGGGAGGTATGTTCAAACTTAATAACCATACCCTTTTCGATGTTTGACAAAGGGGGAGAGAATGGTTGATTAAGTTTAGGGTTATTGAAGGGGGAGGATTTTGATTCCCTTACGATAATTGAACTGCCTTAAATTGATCATTTAATGCCTAAACTTAAATCGGATTGTCAAACAACAAAAAGGGGAGATTGTTGATGGAGTCTGACCCTGATTGTTGTTTTGGTGTTTGACACCGATTTAAGTTTGATTCAAGTTTGGTTGAATTCGGATTAAGTCCAGGTGGATCGGGAGATCTCACGCTGGCATGGAAAAAAGTCCTAGCTTGGAGGGTTATGTGTGAAAAGTCCTAACTTGAAGGGTTAGGTGTGAAAAAGTACTAGCTTGGAGGGTTAGGTGTGAAAAAGTCCTAGCTTGGAGGGCTAGGTGTGAAAAGTCCTAACTTGGAGGGTTACGTGTGAAAAAGTCCTAGCTTGGAGCGCTAGGTGTGAAAAGTCCTAACCTGGAGGGTTAGGTGTGGAAAAGTCCTAGCTTGGAGGGCTAGGTGATTGAAATCCTAGTGAGTGAAGCTAGGTTGAAATCCCAGTGAGTGAAGCTGGGTCCTGGTGAGTGAAGCCAGGTGATTGAAATCCTAGTGAGTGAAGCTAGGTTGAAATCCTGGTGAGTGAAACTGAGTCCTCGTGAGTGAAGCCAAGTGATTGAAATCCTAGTGAGTGAAGCTAGGTTGAAATCCCGGTGAGTGAAGCTGGGTCCTGGTGAGTGAAGCCAGGTGATTGAAATCCCAGTGAGTAAAGCCAGGTGATTGAAATCTTAGTGAGTGAAGCTAGGTTGAAATCCCGGTGAATGAAGTCGGGTGCTGGTGAGTGAAGCCAGGTGATGGAAATCCTAGTGAGTGAAGCTAGGTTAAAATCCCGGTGAGTGAAGCCAGGTGACCGAAACCCTGGTGAGTGAAGCCAGGTCCTAGCTTGGAGGGCTAGGTTGAAGTCCCGGTGAGTGAAACTGGGCATGGAGTCTTGGTCCGGAGGATTGAGCACGAGTCAGGGGAGGCTGGGAGCCAGTTCTCTTGACTTATAGTGGGTTTGGCCTTGCCTGGATCGGTCTGGTGACCGATCAGGGAAGTTGGCACGGAGTTCCCTCGTGGATCGGTCTGGTGACCGATCCAGCGATGTCTGATCGGTCTGGTGACCGATCAGGGAACATACGGTGACTTTGCCAAACCTTACTGATCGACTCCTGATCGATCTGGTGACCGATCAGGTATACTGTTCGGATCGTTCTGGTGAACGATCAAATGTCGCGAGCTCCTCACTATGACCGATCAGGGTGGGTCCTGATCGGTCTGAGCATGTCCTGATCGGTCTAGTGACCGATCAGGCCACAGCCTGATTAGTCTGGGGACCGATCTGGAGTATGCAGCAGACTGCTGGATAGGTCTGGGGACCGATCTGGAGTGTGCAGCAGACTGCTGGATCGATCTGGTGACCGATCAGGAGCAAAACTTTAATTCAAATACGCTGTCAGAAGCTCTGATCGCGACTGTTTTCTCTGCCGATTCTCTGATACATTGCTGATTATGTTTGATATGATTTGCTAAGCTTCTGTTGAAGTGTGCAGGCTTTACAGGGATGGATTCAAACACTCAAGGAGGGTCAATGGGAGGCTTTCCGTTGAGCAGGTTTGGCAGGTTTCCATCGCAGGTTGCAACGGACGCTGCTGGCAACGGCTAGAAGCTGACCTGGGGCTGGGGCTCGACTGAGGAGAGTTCAGTGAGTCCAGAGGAGGTCAAAGATAGCTGGGCAGTTGCAGGTGGGCAGCTGGGAGCTGAGTGGAGCGTCTGTGACCTGGCATTTGGGCAGCTGGATTATGTGTGGGCTGGCGATGAAGAGAAGGTAGTTCTCCAGGAGCAACAACACTTGATCCATCCTTAGCAATCACTTTGAGTAAAAAGAAAAGTTCTTGCGACAACTTTGATCATCTCTTTGAGCAAGCAACTGTGAATCGTGAGCACTTGGAAGAAGAAACAAGGAGCTTGGCGAGTCCATCAGCAAGAAGACACGAAGAGGGAGTTCTTGCGTGAGATCTGTGCTGAGTGGAGCTCGGTGAGGAGTTTGTTTGTGTTCTTTTTGTCCTAAGTGCTCTGTAAGTGTGTATTATCTCTGTGCTTTTCATTCCATACACTCTTGAGACTATTTGTGTGGAGAGGTTACTCCACCGAGAAGGAGGATTCATCTATCCGGATTTTCCGGGGCTTGATCTGCCGACGATCAAGGGATCGCCCACCTTACGGGCACGCCAAGGAGTAGGGGCAAGTTATCCCCGAACCTTGTATATCCTCTTGTTAGCGTATTAGGTTTGTCATTTCTGTTTCTGCGCTTGTGTTGTTTGTTTTCGCTGCCTAACTCTTGAAGTGCAGAAAGTTTTTGAAACCTCAATAAAATTGTGTCTAGCTATATTCACCCCCCCCCCTCTCTAGCCATCCAAGGTCCAACAAGTGGTGTCAGAGCTTGGGGCTCTGTTCACGGCTTAACATCCGAGAGCTTACAGCATGATGGCTGGAAGAGAAGGGTTGAGCACAAACCGACCTCCATTCCTCGATGGCATTGATTTTTCATATTGGAAGTCAAAAATGGAGTTTTACTTGAAGACAAACATGAGCTTGTGGTTCACTGTCAAGGACGGGTTTTTTCTTCCAAAGGATAATGAAGGAAAGGAGCTTGAGTTTTCTAAGTGGTCGGCTGAGCAAATCCGGAAGGGGGAAGCAAATGCCAAAGCTGTGGTCACCTTACAATGTGGGATGGCTAAAGAGCAATTGATCAAGATTGGTCCCTTCACCTCTGCCAAAGATCTATGGAACAAACTTCTTGAGCTCCATGAAGGAACAAATGAAACCCGGACAGCCAAGAAGGACCTCCTTCTCAGTCAACTCTAGAATTTGACAATGGGAGAAAATGACATTGTAAGTATGCTCCATAGTAAATTCAAAGAAGTCCTCAATGGTCTACACTCCATAAATGAAAAGGTCGAGAACCACGACCTTGTGAGGTATGTCCTAAAAGCTTTTCCAAGGAATACTTTGTGGTCATCCATGGTGGATGCCTACAAGGTATCTAAGGATCTTTCCTTTGTTAAGTTAGAAGATCTATTTTGTGAAATGGAATTGCATGAGATCTCTAACCAAAGCCCCGTGGCAGGAAAGGAAAAGAAGAAAATGGAGGAGAAGAGCACTCACTGCCATATGGCCTTAGAAGAATCAACCGAGGAGAGTGACAACGAATCAAGAAGCTCCTCAACCGCACCCGGATGATGAAGAGGTAAACTCTCCCGAGTTAGATAAGTGCTATAGAACAATAGCTTGCATGACAAACATGCTTAAGAAATCTAAGGCCGAAGTTAAATCTTTAAAATTAGAAGTAGAAAAATTACAATCCTCTAAGGATGAGGATATTGATGATTTGCATGTAGAAATGTTAGAGGATGAGAACAACTCTTTGAAGAGTGAAGTTGAGAGACTCAAGAGTGTTCTTGAGAAATTCTCAACTAGCTCTAAAACCCTAGACATGATCCTAAACTCCCAAAGGGCGGTTTACAACAAGGCCGGTATAGGTTACCGACCTAAGGAACCAACCTTTGTGTCACTAATGTCTAGAACCCAATTTAGATCATCAAATGATTCTAGGGTTCAAAAGGTTAAAAAGAAAAAGACTAAGGCTTGGGTGCCTAATGTTAGTGATATGAGAGAAGTGTCCTAAGGCAATCGCCTTATGATTGTAAATATTTATTTTAATAAATGATAATTCACTATTTACGTATACATGTTTGTGTATTTGATTGGGATCTTAAACTAATCTACTGAATGTCCGCAATACAATTCACAGCATAAGAAAATTTGTGATGGGATCACAACTAGCGATTATCTCTAAATGTGCAATTGAGAAGTATTAAAAAAAATCCCTAGTCGATGAATTGATAAATACGGACACTATCAATTCTGTTGAGACTAGCATGGGTTATTCTCTAATCAGCTGATTCTCACTGGCTGGTGACATTGGGATGTCCGGAGATAAACATGGATGCTAGTTAAGGGAACTAGTTCATTGGAGTGACTAGCTGTAAAACTTCATATGGTAATCTATAAAGATATGTCACTGAAGTTATTACTGCAGCTTAAGTGCGATGTTCCTTTGACTTGCGGTGTTCAAGTCATCTTGGTCATGGAGACTTATACTTTAACATCTTAAGCAAGCATCTCCAAGGAGGTGTGAACCCAGGATGATTGGGTATAAGCCGAAGTGCCCGAAGATGTTTGAACAGCCTACAAAGGATTCACCACTCCTTGCGAGGAGATGTATACCCAGGCCTATCGTCGGATTGTTACTCAAAGCCTCTGGCCAGAGCATATCATGTTTAGAGTGCAAGTCTCTTAAATACATGAGAGTAATTAGAAATCCAAAGGACGAGAAAGACACTACTTGGGCTAGGTGTGACGTAGTCAGCCTAGTGGGGACTGACACAAATAGACCGTGTCCTGAACCAAGTGGGTATAAGATGGTGAAGGGAATGGGGCACGATTCATTAAAGCTGCTGAAGGGTTTCGGAATTACTTCTGAGGTCAAACCGTTGATCTTTCGATTAATTGGGGGTCATGATGTACTACTAGGTGACACTCATGACCGTTCTATAATTGGTTAATTATAGACGGCCAACATAAATCGAAAGCCTATTTAGTCACACGCACTACGAGTAATCCGAGGGATTTAAAACGAGTTGAAAATTGGATTTTCCAATCAAGAGAAATAAGTCGAATCTGAGTTGATCAGAGGCGCAACGGAAACTTAAAATGGCTAAGTCTTTTGAAGGCTTATTGGGCGAATTAAATGAGTTTAATTCGCGATCGGTTCGGCTCGGTTTGGCCAGCCAAAGAGGGTGTTAACCCCCTTTGGTTTGGCCGGCCACAACAAGGGGAAGAAACCAATTTATTTGGTTTAATTAATAAAATAAATCTAGCGCGATTTGTTTTATAAATTATGGATAAAGAAATTTGTATAAAGAAATTTATATAAATAAATTTATAGAAATTTATTCTTTTTATGGAAATTAAAATGATCCATGGAATGGTTTATTTTAATTTTATACAATCAATTATGAATTGATTTTTTCATAATAAGAAAGTTTATAAATTTCTTATAAAATTTATTCCATAATTAAAGGAGAGAAGTATTTGTTTTATTATAAAGTTAGTTATAATAAAACTAGGCATAACGGAATTATTCATAAGAAAAATTATGAGATAAATTTCTTATGAAAAATTAATTCTGTTAATTCCGTTAAGAGAGAGACTTGGCAAGGGAGAAGCAACTATATAAGGAACCAAAGACAAGCATTGAATTCCCAATCAATTAATCAAGAGATTAGTTGCTCCCTCTCTCTCTCTCTACACGCCTCTCTCTCTAGGGCCGGTGCCCCTCTCTCTCTAGGGCCGGCTCTCTCTCCTCCCCTAGGGCCGGCGCAACTCCCAAGGTGGGCGTGAGCTTCATCCACCAAGACGACCTCGAAGAAGAAGAAGCTGATCGCATCTCCCTCCTTCCCGGAATTTGGATTCCGATTCTTGGTGGTTAGTTTCCTATCTTCTCTCTTGATCTTCTAGTTGTGCCTATAGAGAATCTAGTAGTTCTCGTCGGCACAAAACTCGTGACTTTGCGAAGTCATCCCGAAGAGAACTCGGCGTGGACGCGAATAGAGGCGGAGCTTCCAAGGGACGCTACGGTTGGATCTCGTCCCTTTCTTCGAGTTACGCGAGGTACAAAGTAAATTTGTTTAATTTTCCGCAAAGTTTTAATTTATGATCATGTCCACACATCATAAGGTTGCATGCTAGATACGAGGTTAAAATAATTTAAGAAATTATTTTATGCTAATTCTTCCGCTGCACGTAAAAATTTAAAATTTTACGAACCCGTATCCTTGTCAACATGCACCCGGTCCCAACAGTGGTATCAGAGTCGGTTAGTGTTTGACATAATCATATAATTGTTTTGCGGAAAACTTTGTCATAATCTCAATTTTGGAAAAAAAATTTCAATTATGGAAACTTTCCAATTATAATAAATTTTAGATTTATGAATTTCTAAGTTTGGAAATCCTCATGAAATTTTGCAAACTTTTGAAATATCCTAGTTTCTAAAAATTTTATAATAATTGTGAAAACTTCCCATCTTTGGAAACTTTCCAATTTTGGAAATTTTCTATTTTAGAAATTTTCTAACTTTGGAAATATGTAAGTTTTCTTTGTACCAGAAACTTACAATTATTCTGAAAACCTATTATGAAATCTCACAATTTTGGGCACTTTCTTTTAAGAAAGTCTAGACAAATTTATGGACAATTAATTGACAATTAAATTTGAATTGGTTTTTAAATTGACAACAAAATTCTTTATTTTGGATTGAGCCTCGGGGAGCCGTCCAATTTAAAGTTAGTTGTTGTAATTTAATTTCCCAATTTTAAATGAAATTGTCATGTTTAATTTGGTTGCGCTTCCGAAGCGGACTAAATTGGATTTACGACAAATTACTTTTCTTTGGGTATCTGAGCCTCGGGGAGCCACCCTTAGAAAACGATTTGTTGTAATTAATTAAATCCATGAATAAAATATGTTTTAAGAGGTGATGCTCTTACATATTGTTGTCTCCAAAATTAATTAGGAAAATGGTTTCCTAATAGAGTTTCTTAAATGAGATTTTCATGAAAATAATATGTGGTTGAATTAAGGGAATTGTCTCTTAATTTAACAAGTTTTGATTTAGAGAAATCAAAGTCTTGAACATATTATTTCCGAAATTGATTATGACAATTTAGGAAATTGTTTCCCAAAACAATTCCTTCAATAAAGTATGAAATTAGAATTAGGAAATCCGGTTCCTAATTCAATTAATGAGACTTGATAACTTAAGTCACATACATACTTTATTAAGGAAATCGTTAGTCATGACATGATTATATGTCATGAATGTGCTTAGAAAAGATGAGACCCAAAACCCCTTACAAAATATTAAGGCAAACACCTTCCATTAATATGGTTAGAATCGGAGTTTTGTTTCTCGTTTGGGTTGATGGACACATCCATGCCCGGCTTGAACCTCAACATGTTCAAACCATGGAATTAGTTTATGAATAATATAGTTGGAGTCAGAGGTCAATCCTTAGTTTTGGTTGTTGGACACATCCAAGCCTGACTAAACGGTTGAATGAGCTCCAACCATATTAAAACTATTTCTTGATTAATGGGTCAGCCTTAAGCTTGGAGCATCGATTTGTTGTGCCACAGCCAAGGTCGATGTAAAGAGAGGTGCAATTGGGTGCTATGTATAATGTTGCATACTTGTTAATGAGTTAACAACCCAATGATTTATGCAAATATTCAATTAGTTGATAGCATAAAGTGATAATTACATATATGTGATATGTAATCGGTATAATTACCTACCTTCATAGCTAAGAATAACTTGATGGCCACAGCCATGGTGGTTCTTATCTATGGTTGGATATCAACCTATTTGGAGATGTTCCTACGATCTCCCGAATTGATAAAAAGGGTTATTCAATTTGAAAAATAAATAGGATTTTTTAATTAATGTATATTGATACATTCTTTAATCATTCTTCTCACATAAACTCAATTTGTATTTCTAGGTTAATCACTCGATCATGTCTTCTCTAAACTTGCGTTCCATTTTGGACACCAATAAACTGACCGGGCCGAACTTCATGGACTGGCTTTGAAACCTGAGGATAGTCCTCAAGGCAGAGAAGCTTGTCTATGTCCTTGAAGATCAACTTCCCAACCATCCTCCAGAAGGTGCAACTCCAGACCAGCTAGTGGCCTATCAGAAACATGTGACCGATTCTGAACTTGCGAGTTGCATCATGCTAGCCTCTATGGTACCTGAGCTGCAAAAGCAGCATGAGGATATGGATGCTTATACCATCATCTTCCATCTTCATGAGTTGTTTGATGAGCAGGCGAGATCCGAAAGGTTCGAAGTCTCCAGACTCCTCTTCACCACTAAGATGTAGGAAGGCACTTCTGCCTCGCAGTTTGTGTTAAAGATGTTGGGGTACATTGAGCGACTGAGCACACTCAGATTTGCAATGGATCATGAACTAAGTATTGACTTAATTCTGAATTGTTTGCCCAAAAGTTATTCACAATTTGTGATGACCTATCGGATGAACAAACTAGAGACCACCATTCCTGAGTTGCTCAACCTGCTGAAGACTGTAGAGCCTTCTGTAAAGCCGGATCAAAAGGTGGTACTGTTAGTTGGTTCCTCAAAGAAAGGTTTTAAGAGGAAGGCCAAAGAACAGAATAAAGGGAAGAAGAAAAAGGCCAAAAAGACTGAAAAGAAACCAAAAGGAACTTGCCATCATTGTGGCAAGGAGGGTCACTGGCGAAGAAACTGCAAGGTTTATCTTGAGTCCTTGAAGAATAAGGCATCTGATGCCCCATCCTCTTCAGGTATCTTCGTTATTCAATGTCACTCTATTTCCTCAAATACCTGGGTACTTGATACTGGGTGTAGCTCACATATATGTAATGACATACAGGGGCTAAGGAATAGAAGAAGACTCGTCAAAGGAGAAGCGAATTTGCAAGTTGGAAATGGAGCAAAGATTGCTGCTGTTGCCATCGGAACATATTTGCTAAAGCTCCCCACTGGACATGTCTTAGAATTGGATAATTGTTATTTTGTTCCTTCATTAATAAAGAACATTGTATCTATTTCATGTATGAATGAAAAAGGTTATCATTTAACTTTTAGTAACAATTGTTGTTACATAACTTTAAATGGCGTTCTTTATGGGAATGGAACTTTGTGCAATGGCATCTACACGTTAGATTTATCCAGTGACGTTTTCAATATCGAAGTTAATAACAAGCGTGCTCGAATAGATAATCGAATAGACTCCTACACTTGGCATTGCCGTCTTGGCCATGTAAGTAAGAAACGCATGACCGAATTACACCGATGTGGAATTCTGGAATCATTTGAACCCGGTTCATTTGATACATGCGAATCATGATTAAAAGGCAAGATGACCAAATTACCCTTTTCCGGAAAAGGTAATCCAGTGGGAGAATTGCTTGGTCTCATACATACTGATGTATGTGGACCAATGTCAACTCTTGCACAAGGAGGCTATAGCTACTTCATCACCTTTATCGATGATCATTCACGATTCGGGTATGTGTTCTTGATGAAACACAAATCTGAAGCCTTTGAGAAATTCAAAGAGTTCAGAAATGAAGTAGAGAAACAACTTGGCAAAAGTATTAAGATCCTTCGATCCGATCGAGGTGGAGAATACTTAAGTCAAGAGTTTCAAGATTATCTTAGGGACAATGGGATATTGTCCCAATGGACTCCGCCGTATACACCACAGCATAATGGTGTATCTGAGAGGCGCAACCGAACCTTGATGGACATGGTTAGGTCGATGATGAATTATGCAACTCTTCCAAAATCCTTTTGGGGCTATGCACTTAAGACAGCTGTTTACTTGCTAAACAGAGTCCCGACCAAGGTAGTCTCTACTACTCCATATGAGACATGGAATAGTAAGAAACCCCACTTAACTCACCTTAAGATATGGGGTTGTCCCGCTTATGTGAAGCGGACTGTATCAGACAAATTGGATGCTAAGTCTGATAAATGTCTATTTATTGGATACCCTAAGGAAACGATGGGTTACCAATTCTATCATCCCTTGGAACAAAAGGTGTTTGTTTCAAGGCATGTTGTATTTCTAGAAAAAGAATTTCTTTTACAAGAAAACAGTGGGAGTGGCATTGAACTTGATGAAGTTCAAGAAACTCCAATAGACATTACAGAGACACCTAGTCTAGACCCACAACCAATACCTCATAATGATGAGCTATCAGTTGAACCTAAAACGACACCACCTCTTCGTAGGTCTGATAGGACACGCAATATTCCAGAGAGATACGGATTTCTCATAAGTGAATCGAACGACGTGTTACTCATAGGCGATGACGAACCTATCAGTTATGAAGATGTTCTGAGATGTTCAGAAAGGGATAAATGGCTTGAAGCCATGAAGTCGGAAATGGATTCCATGTACGAAAATCAAGTATGGGACTTGGTTAACCCACCTGAAGGGATCAAACCCATAGGGTGCAAGTAGGTTTTCAAGAAGAAAACCGACATGGAAGGTAATGTTGTTACCTTTAAGGCTAGATTAGTGGCAAAAGGATATCGTCAAAAACAAGGAATTGATTATGACGAAACCTATTCGCCAGTAGCTATGCTTAAATCCATTCGGATGCTCCTAGCCATAGCAGCTCATTATGATTATGAGATATGGCAAATGGATGTGAAAACAGCTTTCCTTAATGGAAACCTACTTGAGGATGTATACATGATACAACCTGAAGGTTTCACATCGGTTGATAAAACCAAAGTATGCAAGCTTCGACGATCCATATATGGACTGAAGCAAGCATCAAGGAGCTGGAACATCCGTTTTGATGAGACAATCAAAGAGTTTGATTTCTCACAAAATCCTGACGAACCTTGTGTGTACAAGAAGGTTAGTGGGAGTGCAGTCGTATTCCTAGTATTATATGTCGATGACATCTTACTTATAGGAAACGATATATCAGTTTTACAGACAGTTAAAATTTGGTTGTCCAAAACTTTCTCCATGAAAGACCTGGGAGAAGCAACCTATATCCTTGGGATTAGAATCTATAGAGATAGATCAAAACGGTTGCTTGGTCTTTCGCAGTCGATCAACATATATAGACCGAGTGCTAAAAAGGTTTAGCATGTCGGAATCCAAGAAAGGTTACCTTCCCATCCGGCATGGGATCAACCTTTCAAAGTCTATGTGTCCACGCACAGAAGACAAGAGGATTTGCATGAATAAGATTCCTTATGCATCCGCGATAGGATCTATCATGTATGCTATCTTATGTACTAGGCCCGATGTATCGTATGCTTTGAGCGTCACAAGCAGATACCAGTCGGATCCAGGAATGGATCATTGGGCGGCTGTCAAGACAATCCTTAAGTACTTAAGAAGAACTAAGGATGTATTCCTAATATATGGAGAAGGAGATATGGTAATACGTGGGTATACAGATGCCAGTTTCCAGACAGATAAGGATGACTCCAAATCGCAGTCTGGATACGTATTTACTTTGAATGGAGGCGCAGTAAGTTGGAAAAGTTCCAAACAAGACACCATAGCAGATTCTACCACGGAAGCGGAATATATCGCAGCTTCGGAAGCAGCAAAGGAAGCAGTCTGGATCAAGAAGTTCATCTCCGAACTTGGCGTGGTTCCAACCATTGATGAAGCAGTGCCGGTTTACTGCGACAACAATGGAGCTATTGCACAAGCAAAGGAACCAAGGTCTCATCAGCGATCCAAACACGTGCTTCGCCGCTATCACCTGATCAGAGAGATTATAAGTAGGAATGATATACAAATTGAGAAAATTCCCACTGAAAGGAATTTAGCGGATCCTTTAACTAAGGCCTTGCCTCAGAGCAAGTTTGAGGGTCATGTTAGAGCCTGTGGTATTGGATACCGTAGCGATTGGCATTAGGCCAAGTGGGAGTTTGTTAGTGATATGAGAGAAGTGTCCTAAGGCAATCGCCTTATGATTGTAAACATTTATTTTAATAAATGATAATTCACTTTTTGAGTATACATGTTTGTGTATTTGATTGGGATCTTAAACTCATCTACTGAATGTCCGCAATACAATTCACAGCATAAGAGAATTTGTGATGGGATCACAACTAGTGATTATCTCTAAATGTGCAATTGTGAAGTATTAAAAAAAATCCCTAGTCGATGAATTGATAAATACGGACACTATCAATTCTGTTGAGACTAGCATGGGTTATTCTCTAATCATCTGATTCTCACTGGCTGGTGACATTGGGATGTCCGGAGATAAACATGGATGCAAGTTAAGGGAACTAGTTCATTGGAGTGACTAGCTGTAAAACTTCATATGGTAATCTATAAAGATATGTCACTGAAGTTATTACTGCAGCTTAAGTGCAATGTTCCTTTGACTTGCGGTGGTCAAGTCATCTTGGTCATGGAGACTTATACTTTAACATCATAAGCAAGCATCTTCAAGGAGGTGTGGACCCAGGATGATTGGGTATAAGCCGAAGTGCCCGAAGATGTTTGAACAGCCTACAAAGGATTCACCACTCCTTGCGAGGAGATGTATACCCAGGCCTATCATCGGATTGTTACTCAAAGCCTCTGGCCAGAGCATATCATGTTTAGAGTGCGAGTCTCTTAAATACATGAGAGTAATTAGAAATCCAAAGGACGAGAAAGACACTACTTGGGCTAGGTGTGACGTAGTCAGCCTAGTGGGGACTGACACAAATAGACCATGTCCTGAACCAAGTGGGTATAAGATGGTGAAGGGAATGGGGCACGATTCATTAAAGCTGCTAAAGGGTTTCGGAATTACTTCTGAGGTCAAACCGTTGATCTTTCGATTAATTGGGGGTCATGATGTACTACTAGGTGCCACTCATGACCGTTCTATAATTGGTTAATTATAGACGGCCAACATAAATCGAAAGCCTATTTAGTCACACGCACTACGAGTAATCCGAGGGATTTAAAACGAGTTGAAAATTAGATTTTCCAATCAAGAGAAATAAGTCGAATCTGAGTTGATCAGAGGCGCAACGGAAACTTAAAATGGCTAAGTCTTTTGAAGGCTTATTGGGCGAATTAAATGAGTTTAATTCGCGATCGGTTCGGCTCGGTTTGGCCAGCCAAAGAGGGTGTTAACCCCCTTTGGTTTGGCCGGCCACAATAAGGGGAAGAAACCAATTTATTTGGTTTAATTAATAAAATAAATCTAGCACGATTTGTTTTATAAATTATGGATAAATAAATTTGTATAAAGAAATTTATATAAATAAATTTATAGAAATTTATTCTTTTTATGGAAATTAAAATGATCCATGGAATGGTTTATTTTAATTTTATAAAATCAATTATGAATTGATTTTTTCATAATAAGAAAGTTTATAAATTTCTTATAAAATTTATTCCATAATTAAAGGAGAGAAGTATTTGTTTTATTATAAAGTTAGTTATAATAAAACTAGGCATAACGGAATTATTCATAAGAAAAATTATGAGATAAATTTCTTATGAAAAATTAATTTCGTTAATTCCGTTAAGAGAGAGACTTGGCAAGGGAGAAGTAACTATATAAGGAACCAAAGGCAAGCCTTGAATTCCCAATCAATTAATCAAGAGATTAGTTGCTCCCTCTCTCTCTCTCTCTACACGCCTCTCTCTCTCTCTAGGGCCGGCGCCCCTCTCTCTCTAGGGCCGGCTCTCTCTCCTCCCCTAGGGCCGGTGCAACTCCCAAGGTGGGCGTGAGCTTCATCCACCAAGACGACCTCGAAGAAGAAGAAGCGGATCGCATCTCCTTCCT
Organism: Boesenbergia rotunda; assembly: GCA_024364735.1. Lineage (NCBI taxonomy): Eukaryota > Viridiplantae > Streptophyta > Magnoliopsida > Zingiberales > Zingiberaceae > Boesenbergia > Boesenbergia rotunda. The sequence continues at coordinate 585,009 of JAGFNQ010001838.1, read as the reverse complement.
TCCCGGAATTTGGATTCCGATTCTTGGTGGTTAGTTTCCTATCTTCTCTCTTGATCTTCTAGTTGTGCCTATAGAGAATCTAGTAGTTCTCGTCGGCACAAAACTCGTGACTTTGCGAAGTCATACCGAAGAGAACTCGGCGTGGACGCGAATAGAGGCGGAGCTTCCAAGGGACGCTACGGTTGGATCTCGTCCCTTTCTTCGAGTTATGCGAGGTACAAAGTAAATTTGTTTACTTTTCCGCAAAGTTTTAATTTATGATCATGTCCACACATCATAAGGTTGCATGCTAGATACGAGGTTAAAATAATTTAAGAAATTATTTTATGCTAATTCTTCCGCTGCTCGTAAAAATTTAAAATTTTACGAACTCGTATCCTTGTCAACATGCACCCGGTCCCAACACCTAAGTCCCTCATTGTTGATGCTTTAGGTCCCAAAATTTGGGTACCTAAAACTTCCATATTTCGAATTGTATAGCTTAGGTTGAGCATCTATCAACATGGGTGGTTGATATTTGGTGCTCTAAACATATAGCCATTCCTAGGTAGGAATGTGCTCACCATTTTCTCAAATTAATGAATGACCATGTACTACTCATGAGAAAGATTTTTCTTTGACAATTTAGATGATTAGATTTATATCAATGGAAAACTTGAATTTCCTATGCAATGTAGATACGTTTGTTTCTATTTGTGAGCAGTAAGAAAAGTTTTCATGCGACATTTGATGATATATCCATGTACAAGATTAAACTAGTTTCAAAATAAACATGGAAAATGATATTACATGGATGGTTTAGAGAAGCACATAACTTGCCCTTGTTATGGATGCATGCTAAAGAACGAGTATGGAGTTGAGTAGTTGAAGCAAACATGTTATAGACATACATTAAACTGATCAAGATTTAGAAATTTGATCATATGTTAACACTCACTTGATACAAGCATGTTTTGGAATTTACTCATATATTGATGCTAATTTGATTCAAGCAAGCCGAAATTTTCTTGTATGCCATGATCTTATTGTTTGGGTTATTAACATTAATCTATGACATGCCAATGTTGGTTAAGAACAAGATGAACACATAGCTTGAATTGATCATAAGTTGATACAAGCATGTTTTGGAAACTTGATGGTAATGTGATACAAGCATGTTTTGGGAATTTGATCATACATTAATCATAATGTGAAATAAGCATGTTTTGGAATTTTAATTATCCATTGAGATTGACACAAACCTAATCTTGGTTAAGAACAACATGATCACATAGTTTATGATGTTTTAAGTTCCATGACTTGCGTGTTTTTCCACTTGACTGATATCAAACCTAATGTCATCCATATGCCCAATATTAATTGGATCACTAGAATGTAGACTGGATTATCAAACTTGTTTAGAATAAATTGATCATGCTAAGAACCCACTGATCATGCTTTGATATAAACTTGTTTTTGGGACTAAGTTCATGCTTAGTTAAGGGAAATGAATGTGTTTGACACAAATCATGTTTCTTATTTTTGTTAAGAAAAATGAATGTTATCCAATAGAACTCGGTTAGGAGTTAAATCTGATTGGATTAGGGTTTAGAATTGAAACAAATCTGTTTCTGAAACTGATCAGTTTCAGAAAACCTTCTGTATCAGACCTGATCGGTCCACCGACCGATCAGGACTCACCCTGATCGGTCTGGTGACCGATCAGATGTCGTTCTGATCGGACTGGTGACCGATCATGTCAATGCTGATCAGGGATCTCCCAAATCGTTCCCAATGATGTAAGACTACCCGTCAGTCCAATCACCTTTCATCAAATTGTATCAGCTTAATGATCATACTGATACAAACAAATCTGATACACACTGATTATAATTGAAACATATTTGATCACCCATTGGTACAAACCTGGTACTAAGGGAGCACAAATTTGTTCAAATGGTAAAATATGGGGAGGAATTTCCGAGACCCTTGATTTTCAGAAATGTTTCTGAAACATCAAGTGTTAAAACGAGGTTTGGCTAATCATACTTGGAACGAAACTTAATTTGATACAAACCTATGTTGGGATGTTCAAATTCATAAGAAAGGGTTTGTTGAGTCATGGCTCTTGCTCTTAATGTCGTGTTTCAGAAATTTTTCTGAAACGTCGAATATCAATAGAGTCTACACCTCTGTTATGGAATGCAAATTGTTAATGCAGTCTGATCAGGAACGTATCAGGGTTTCAGAAATTTCTGAAATCTGATCGCTCCCCCGACTAATAAGAAATATTTCTGTATCAAATAATCAACAAACCTGATCGGTCCGGAGACCAATCAGGATTATTTGTCCGATACAGCTGCATTTCTTACTTGTCATATGAAACATATACATGTTTGACCATGATATATTTCTGTATATGTTTTCATGAGCAATTCACACTTATTGCCGGATGATGCATATACATTGTTACCATGATACATTTATGGTATATGTCTCTCATATGCAATTCCAAAATCATCCTTTGACTTACTTGTCATATGAAACATATACATGATTGACCATGATATTATTCTGTATATGTTTTCATGTGCAATTCATAATTATCTTTGATTATTTTAGGTTGGGGAAAGACCCGTGTTTGAGGGGGAGGTATGTTCAAACTTAATAACCATACCCTTTTCGATGTTTGACAAAGGGGGAGAGAATGGTTGATTAAGTTTAGGGTTATTATAGGGGGAGGATTTTGATTCCCTTACGATAATTGAACTGCCTTCAATTGATCATTTAATGCCTAAACTTAAATTGGGTTGTCAAACAACAAAAAGGGGAAGATTGTTGATGCAGTCTGACCATGATTGTTGTTTTGGTGTTTGACACCGATTTAAGTTTGATTCAAGTTTGGTTGAATTCAGATTAAGTCCAAGTGGATCGGGAGATCTCACGCTGGCATGGAAAAAGTCCTAGCTTGAAGGGCTAGGTGTGAAAAGTCCTAACATGAAGGGTTAGGTGTGAAAAAGTCCTAGCTTAGAGGGCTAGGTGTGAAAAAGTCCTAGCTTGGAGGGCTAGGTGTGAAAAGTCCTAACATGGAGGGTTAGGTGTGAAAAAGTCCTAGTTTGGAGGACTAGGTGTGAAAAGTCCTAACCTGGAGGGTTAGGTGTGGAAAAGTCCTAGCTTGGAGGGCTAGGTGATTGAAATCCTAGTGAGTGAAGCTAGGTTGAAATCCCGGTGAGTGAAGCTGGGTCCTGGTGAGTGAAACCAGGTGATTGAAATCCTAGTGAGTGAAGCTAGGTTGAAATCCCGGTGAGTGAAGCTGGGTCCTAGTGAGTGAAGCCAGGTGATTGAAATCCTAGTGAGCGAAGCTAGGTTGAAATTCCGGTGAGTGAAGCTGGGTCCTAGTGAGTGAAGCTAGGTGATTGAAATCCTAGTGAGTGAAGCTAGGTTGAAATCCCGGTGAGTGAAGTCGGGTCCTGGTGAGTGAAGCCAGGTGATGGAAATCCTAGTGAGTGAAGCTAGGTTAAAATCTCGGTGAGTGAAGTCGGGTCCCGGTGAGTGAAGCCGGGTGACCGAAACCCTGGTGAGTGAAGCCAGGTCCTAGCTTGGAGGGCTAGGTTGAAGTCCCGGTGAGTGAAACTGGGCATGGAGTCTTGGTCCGGAGGACTGAGCACGAGTCAGGGGAGGCTGGGAGCCAGTTCTCTTGACTTATAGTGGGTTTGGCCTTGCCTGGATCGGTCTGGTGACCGATCAGGGAAGTTGGCACGGAGTTCCCTTGTGGATCGGTCTGGTGACCGATCCAGCGATGTCTGATCGGTCTGGTGACCGATCAGGGAACATACAGTGACTTTGGCAAACCTTACTGATCGACTCCTGATCGGTCTGGTGACCGATCAGGTATACTATTCGGATCATTCTGGTGAACGATCAAATGTCACGAGTTCCTCACTATGACCGATCAGGGTGGGTCCTGATCGGTCTGAGCATGTCCTGATCGGTCTGGTGACTGATCAGGCTACAGCCTGATTGGTCTGGGGACTGATCTGGAGTATGCAGCAGACTGCTGGATAGGTCTGGGGACCGATCTGGAGTGTGCAGCAGACTGCTGGATCGATCTGGTGACCGATCAGGAGCAAAACTTTAATTCAAATACGCTGTCAGAAGCTCTGATCGCGACTGTTTTCTCTGCCGATTCTCTGATACATTGCTGATTATGTTTGATATGATTTGCTAAGCTTCTGTTGAAGTGTGCAGGCTTTACAGGGATGGATTCAAACACTCAAGGAGGGTCAATGGGAGGCTTTCCGTGAGCAGGTTTGGCAGGTTTCCATCGCAGTTGCAACGGACGCTGCTGGCAACGGCTAGAAGCTGACCTGGGGCTGGGGCTCGA
>JAGFNQ010001838.1:540471-572475 GCA_024364735.1 Boesenbergia rotunda | reverse complement strand
GACTTGATAAATTAAGTCACATACATACTTTATTAAGGAAATCGTTAGAACATGACATAATTATATGTCATGAATGTGCTTAAAAGAAAAGGATGAGACCCAAACCCCTTACAAAATATTAAGGCCAACACCTTCCATTAATATGTTAGAACCGGGAGTTTTGTTTCTCGTTTGGGTTGATGGACACATCCATGCCCGGCTTGAACCTCGACATGTTCAAACCATGGAATTAGTTTATGATTAATATAGTTGGAGTCAGAGGTCAATCCTTAGTTTTGGTTGTTGGACACATCCAAGCCTGACTAAACGGTTGAATGAGCTCCAACCATATTAAACTATTTCTTGATTAATGGGTCAGCCTTAAGCTTGGAGCATCGATTTGTTGTGCCACAGCCAAGGTCGATGTAAAGAGAGGTGCAGTTGGGTGCTATGTATATTGTTGCATACTTGTTAATGAGTTAACAACCCAATGATTTATGCAAACATTCAATTAGTTGATAGCATAATGTGATAGTTACATATATGTAATATGTAATCGGTATAATTACCTACCTTCATAGCTAAGAATAACTTGATGGCCCCAGCCATGGTTGTTCTTATCTATGGATGGATATCAACCTATTTGGAGATGTTCTTACGATCTCCCGAATTGATAAAAAGGGTTATTCAATTCGGAAAATAAATAGGATTTAATGAATGTATATTGATGCATTCTTTATCATTCTCATCACATAACCTCAATTTGTATTTCTAGGATAATCACTTGATTATGTCTTCTCTGAATTTGCGTTCCATTTTGGACACCAATAAGTTAACTAAGGACGAAAGGATTGAAAAAGCACCAAAAGGCACTTGCCATCATTGTGGCAAGAAGGGTCACTAGCGAAGAAACTGCAAGGTTTATCTTGAATCCTCGAAGAAGAAGGCATTTGATGCCCCCATCTTCTTCAGGCATCTTCGTTATTGAATGTCACTCTATTTCCTCGTACACCTGGGTACTTGATACTGGGTGTAGCTCACATATATGTAATGACATACAGGGGCTAAGGAATAGAAGAAGACTCGTCAAGGGAGAAACGAATTTGCGAGTTGGAAATGGAGCAAAGATTGCTGCTATTGCCATCGGAACATATTTGCTAAAGCCCCCTACTGGACTTGTCTTAGAATTAGATAATTGTTATTTTGTTCCTTCGTTAATAAAGAACATTGTATCTATTTCATGCTTGAATGAAAAGGGTTACCATTTAACTTTTAGTAACAATTGTTGTTACATAACTTTAAATGGTGTTCTTTATGGGACCGAAACTTTATGCAATGGTATCTACACATTAGATTTATCCGGTGACGTTTTCAATATCGAAGTTAGCAACAAACGTGCTCGAATAGATAATCAAATAGACTCCTATATGTAGCATTGTCGTCTTGGCCATATAAGCAAGAAACGCATGACCAAATTACACCGATGTGGAATTCTGGAATCATTTGAACCCGGCTCATTTGATACATGCGAATCATGCTTAAAAAGCAAAATGGCCAAATTACCCTTTTCCGGAAAAGGTAAACCAGTGGGAGAATTTCTTGGTCTAATACATACTAATGTATGTGGACCAATGTCAACTCTTACACAAGGAGACTATAGCTACTTCATTACCTTTATCGATGATCACTCACGATTCGGGTATGTGTTCTTAATGAAACACAAAGCTGAAGCTTTTGAAAAATTCAAAGAGTTCAGAAGTGAAGTAGAGAAACAGCTTGGCAAAAGTATTAAGATACTTCGATCCGATCGGGGTGGTGAATACTTAAGTCAAGAGTTTCAAGATTATCTTAGGGACAATAGGATATTGTCTCAATGGACTCCGCCATATACACCACAGCATAATGGTGTATCTGAGAGGCGTAACCGAACCTTGATGGACATGGTTACATCTATGATGAATCATGCAACTCTTCCAAAATCCTTTTGGGGCTATGCGCTTAAGACAGCTGTTTACTTGCTAAACAGAGTCCCGACCAAGGTAGTCTCTACTACTCCATATGAGACGTGGAATAGTAAGAAACCTCATTTATCTCACCTAAAGATATGGGGTTGTCCTGCTTATGTGAAGCGGACTGTATCAGACAAATTGGATGCTAAATATGATAAATGTATATTTATTGGATACCCTAAGGAAATGAAAGGTTACCAATTCTATCATCCCTTGGAACAAAAGGTGTTTGTTTCAAGGCATGCTGTATTTCTAGAAAAAGAATTTCTTTTACAAGAAAACAGTGGGAGTAGCATTGAACTTGAAGAAATTCAAGAAACTCCAATAGACATTATAGAGACACCTAGTCTAGACCCACAATCGATAACTCATAATGATGAGCTATCAATTGAACCTAAAACAACACCACTTCTTCGTAGGTCTGATAGGACACGCAATATTCCAGAGAGATACGGATTTCTCATAAGTGAATCGAACGACGTGTTACTCATTAACAATGACGAACCTATCAATTATGAAGATGTTCTGAATAATTCAGAAAGGGATAAATGGCTTGAAGCCAAGAAGTCGGAAATGGATTCCATGTACAAAAATCAAGTATGGGACTTGGTTAACCCACCTGAAGGGATTAAGCCCATAGGGTGCAAGTGGGTTTTCAAGAAGAAAACTGATATGGAAGGTAATGTTGTTACCTTTAAGGCTAGATTAGTGGCAAAGGATATCATCAGAAACAAGGAATTGATTATGACGAAACCTATTCGCCAGTAGCTATGCTTAAATCCATTCGGATGCTCCTGGCCATAGCAGCTCATTATGATTATGAGATATGGCAAATGGATGTGAAAACAACTTTCCTTAATGGAAACCTGCTTGAGGATGTATACATGATACAACCTGAAGGTTTCACAACGGTTGATAAAACCAAAGTATGCAAGCTTCGACGATCCATATATGGACTAAAGCAAGCATCCAGGAGCTGGAACATCCGTTTTGATGAGACAATCAAAGAGTTTGATTTCTCACAAAATCCTGACGAACCTTATGTGTACAAGAAGGTTAGTGGGAGTGCAGTCGTATTCCTAATGTTATATGTCGATGACATATTACTTATAGGAAACGATATATCAGTCTTACAGTCAGTTAAAATTTGGTTGTCCAAAACTTTCTCCATGAAAGACCTGGGAGAAGCAACCTATATCCTTGGGATTAGAATCTATAGAGATAGATCAAAACGATTGCTTGGTCTTTTGCAGTCTACATATATAGACCGAGTGCTAAAAAGGTTTAGCATGTCGGAATCCAAGAAAGGTTACCTTCCCATCAGGCATGGGATCAACCTTTCGAAGTCTATGTGTCCGGGCACAGAAAACGAGAGGATTTGCATGAATAAGATTCCTTATGCATCCGCGATAGGATCTATCATGTATGCTATGTTATGTATTATGCCAGATGTATCGTATGCTCTGAGCGTCACAAGCAGATACCAGTCTGATCCAGGAATGGATCATTGGGCGGCTGTCAAGACAATCCTCAAGTACTTAAGAAGAACTAAGGATGTGTTCCTAATATATGGAGAAAGTGATATGGTAATACGTGGGTATACAGATGCCAGTTTCCAGACAGATAAGGATGACTCCAAATCTCAGTCTAGATACGTATTTATTTTGAATGGAGGCGCAATAAGTTGGAAGAGTTCCAAGCAAGACACCGTAGCGGATTCTACCATGAAAGGGAAATATATATTGCAGCTTTGGAAGCAGCAAAGGAAGCAGTCTGGATCAAAAAGTTCGTCTCAGAACTTAGTGTGGTTCCAACCATTGATGAAGCAATACCAGTTTATTGTGACAACAATGGAGCTATTGCACAAGCAAATGAACCAAGGTCTCATCAGCGATCCAAACATGTGCTTCGCCGCTATCATCTGATCAGAGAGATTATAAGTAGGAATGATATACAAATTGAGAAAATTCCCACTGAAAGGAAATTTAACGGATTCTTTAACTAAGGCCTTGCCTCAAAGCAAATTTGAGGGTCATGTTAGAGCCTTGAGGGTCATGTTAGAGCCTGTGGTATTGGATACCGTAGCGATTGGCATTAGGCCAAGTGGGAGTTTGTTAGTGATATGAGAAAAGTGTCCTAAGGCAATCGCCTTATGATTGTAATCATTTATTTTAATAAATGAATATTCACTATTTGAGTATACATGTTTATGTATTTGATTGAGATCTTAAACTCATTTACTGAATGTCCGCAATACAATTCACAGCATGAGAGAATTTGTGATGAATTCACAACTAGTTATTATCTCTACATGTGCAATTGTGAAGTATTGAAATTGTCCCTAGTCGATGAATTGATAAAAACGGGCACTATCAATTCTGTTGAGACTAGCATTGGTTATTCTCTAATCAGCTGATTCTCACTGGCTGGTGACATTGGGATGTTCGGAGATAAACATGAATGCTAGTTAAGGGAACTAGTTCATTGGAGTGACTGGCTGTAAAACTTCATATGGTAGTCTACATATAGACATGTCAGTGTAGTTCTTACTGCAGCTTAAGTGCGATGTTCCTTTAACTTGCGGTGTTCAAGTCATCTTGGTCATGGAGACTTATACTTTAACATCTTAAGCAAGCATCTCCAAGGAGGTGTGGACCCAGGATGATTGGGTATAAGCCGAAGTGCCCGAAGATGTTTGAACAGCCTACAAATGATTCACCACTCCTTGCGAGGAGATGTATACCCAAGGCCTATCGTCGGATTGTTACTCGAAGCCTCTGGCCAGAGCATGACATGTTCAAAGTATGAATCTCTTAGATACATGAGAGTAATTAGAATCCGTAGGACGAGAAAACGTTACTTGGGCTAGGTGTGACGTAGTCAGCCTAGTAGGGACTGACACACATAGACCATGTCCTAAACCAAGTGGGTATAAGATGGTGAAGGGAATGGGGCATGATTCATTATAGCTACTGAAGGGTTTCAGAATTATTTCTGTGGTCAACCGTTGATCTTTCGATTAATTGGGGATCATGATGTACTACTAGGTGCCACTCATGATCGTTCTATAATTGGTTAATTATAGACGACCAACATAAATCGAAAGTCTATTTAGTCACACCCACTACGAGTAATCCGAAGGATTTAAAACGAGTTGAAAATTAGATTTTCCAATCAAGAGAGATTAGGTTTGGTTGAGCCAAACAATAAGTCGAATCTGAATTTTTCAGAGACGCATCGGAAGCGTAAAATGACTAAGTCTTTTGAAGACTTAATAGATGAATTAAATGAGTTTAATTCATTGGGGCGTGGCCTGGATAGGCCGGCCAAAGAGGGTCCCCACCCTCTTTGCTTGGTCGACCACAACAAAGGGAGGGAACCAAATTGTTTGGTTCAATTTATAAAATAAATCAAATGTGGTTTGTTTTATAAAATTATGGATGATATAAATTTTTTATATAAACCAAGGTTTGGTTTATTTTTCATGGAAATTAAAATGAACCATGGATTGGTTTATTTTATTTTATAAAATCAATCATGGATTGATTTACCATGATAAAGAAATTTATATAAAGAAATTTATATAAAATTTATTTTTCATTGAAATTAAAATGAACCATGGATTGGTTTATTTTATTTTATAAAATCAATCATGGATTGATTTACCATGATAAAGAAATTTATATAAAGAAATTTATTTTTCATGGAAATTAAAATGAACCATGGATTGGTTTATTTTATTTTATAAAATCAATCATGGATTGATTTACCATGATAAAGAAATTTATATAAAGAAATTTATATAAAAAAATTTATATGATAAATTTCTTATGAAAATTTATTCCATAAGAAAAAAGAGACTTGGTTGATTTTATCATAAATTAAAATATGATTTTAACCATGATATAAAATCAAGACTTGGCATGATGGAATAAGTCATAGAAAATTTATATGATAAATTTCTTATGAAAATTTATTCCATAAGAAAAAGAGACTTGGCAGTTGAGAGACCACTATATAAAGGACTTAAGGCAAGACTTGAAATTCATTCGAAATAATCCAAGTATTCTTGCTTGGGCTCTCTCCCTCTCCTCCCTTCTTCCTCTTGGCCGGCCACAACCCTCTCCTCCCTTCTTCTTGCCGTGAGCACAAGGAGAAGCACCGAGGTGACGAAGTTCTTCCGTTGGGACGATCTTCCTCTCCGGCCATCATCACCTTGGGATTGGGCGCAAGTCATCTTCCTCCTCCTCGCCGAAATTGTGATTCCGGCCAACCTTGGTGGTGAGTTTTTCCGATGTGATTACTTCTCTCTTGGTTTTTCTTGTCGCGCTCTCGGAGAATCTAGTAGTTCTCGAGAACACGAAACTCGTGGCTTTGCGAAGTCATCCCGAAGATACTCGGCGTGGACGCGAATAGAGGCGGAGCTTCCGAGAGACGCTTACGGTTGGATCTCGTCCCTTCCTTCGAGTTACGCAAGGTAACAAGTAAATTAGTTTACGTTTCTGTAAAATTTTAAATATATGATCATGTCTACACAAGATAAGGTTGCATGCTTAGATGTGTGGTTAAATAATTTGAGAAATTTTTTATGCTAAACCTTCCGCTGCACGTAATTAATTTTAAAATTACGAACACGCATCCATGTCAACATGCACCCAGTCCCAACAAGATCTATGCTGAGTGGAGCTCGGTGAGGAGTTTGCTTGTGTTTTTTTTGTCCTAAGTGCTCTGTAAGTGTGTATTGTCTCTGTGCTCTTCATTCCATACACTCTTGAGACTATTTGTGTGGAGAGGTTACTCCACCGAGAAGGAGGATTCATCTATCCGGATTTTCCGGGGCTTCATCTGCCAGCGATCAAGGGATCGCCCACCTTACGGGCACGCCAAGGAGTAGGGGCAAGTTTTCCCCGAACCTTGTATATCCTCTTGTTAGCGTATTAGGTTTGTTTTTGTTTCTACATCTCTGTTTTTATTGCTTCCACTGTGCGCTATCTAACCCTAAGTGCAGAGAAATACAAGAAGTTCAAAAAGATTGTGTCTAGCTACATTCACCCCCCCCTCTATAGTCATCCAAGGTCCAACAAGTGGTATTAGAGCTTGGGGCTCTGTTCACGGCTTAACATCCGAGAGCTTACAGCAAGATGGCTGGAAGAGAAGGATTGAGCACAAACCGACCTCCATTCCTCGACGACACTGATTTTTCATATTGGAAGTCAAGAATGGAGTTTTACTTGAAGACAAACATGAGCTTGTGGTTCGCAATCAAGGAGGGGTTTTCCCTTCCAAAGGATAATGAAGGAAAGGAGCTTGAGTTTTCCAAGTGGTCGGCTGAGCAAATCCGGATGGGGGAAGCAAATGCCAAAGCTGTGGTCACCTTACAATGTGGGATGACCAAAGAGCAATTGATTAAGATTGGTCCCTTCACCTCTGCCAGAGACTTGTGGAACAAACTCATTGAGCTTCATGAGGGAACTCAAGATACACGGATAGTCAAGAAGGACCTCCTTCTCAGCCAACTCCAGAACTTGACAATGGGAGAAAACGAAACTGTAAGTATGCTTCATTGTCGGTTCAAGGAGATCTACAATGGTCTTCATTCCATCAGTGAGAAGGTAGAGGACCGAGACCTCGTAAGGTATGTTCTCAAAGCCTTTCCTAGGAATACTTTGTGGTCATCCATGGTGGATGCCTACAAAGTATCTAAGGATCTTTCAATTATTAAGTTAGAAGATCTATTTTGTGAAATGGAACTACATGAGATCTCTAACCAAAGCCCAAAGGAGAAAGGGTTTGCTTTTATGGCAGGTAACAAAAGAAAGGAAAAGAAGGATGAGAACACTCACTGTCACATGACATTCATGGCACTAGAGGACTCGAGAGAAGAAAGTGATAACGAATCAAGGAGCTCCTTAACCGCGCCTTCATCATCTTCGGATGATGAAGAGGTAATCTCTCCGGAATTAGATAAATGCTATAGGACGATAGCATGCTTAACTAAGTTGTTAAATAAATCAAAGAATAAAATTAAGTAATTGAAATTTGAAGTAGAAAAATTGAAAACCTCTAAGGATGAGGTAATTGATGTTATGCATGATAAGTCTCTTGAGGATGAAAATAAGGATTTGAAGAGCAAAGTTAAAAACCTCAAGAATATTCTTGAGAAGTTTTCAATTGGCTAAAAAACTTTAGACATGGTACTAAATTCCCAAAGGGCGGTTTACAACAAGGACGGTATAGGTTACCGACCTAAAGAACCAACCTTTGTATCATTAATGACTAGAACCCATTGTAGATCACGAAATGATTCTAGGGTTCAAAAAACTAGAAAGAAATTGACTAAGACATGGGTGCCAAAGTCTTTACTTGAAGGTTCATTAGGTCCCAAATTTGGGTACCTAAAACCTCCATCTTTAGAATTGTATAGGCATTGATTGAGGGGAAGCATCTATCAACATGGGTAGTTAATATTTGGTGCTCCAAACATATATCCATTCCTAGTTAGGAATGTGCTCACCATTTTCTCAAATTAATGAATGACCATGTACTACTCATGAGAAAGGTTTTTCTTTGACAATTTAGATGATTAGATTTATATCAATGGAAAACTTGAATTTCCTACGCAATGTAGATACGTTTGTTTCTATGTGTGAGCAGTAAGAAAAGTTTTCATGCGACATTTGATGGTATATCCATGTACAAGATTAAACTAGTTTCAAAATAAACATGAAAAATGATATTACATGGATGGTTTAGAGAAGCACATAACTTGCCCTTGTCATGGATGCATGCTAAAGAACGAGTATGGAGTTGAGTAGTTGAAGCAAACATGTTATAGACATACATTAAACTGATTAAGATTTAGAAATTTGATCATATGTTGACACTCACTTGATACAAGCATGTTTTAGAATTTACTCATATATTGATGCTAATTTGATTCAAGCAAGCCGAAATTTTCTTGTATGCCATGATCTTATTGTTTGGGTTATTAACATTAATCTATGACATGCCAATGTTGGTTAAGAACAAGATGAACACATAGCTTGAATTGATCATAAGTTGATACAAGCATGTTTTGGAAACTTGATGGTAATGTGATACAAGCATGTTTTGGGAATTTGATCATACTTTAATCATAATGTGAAATAAGCATGTTTTGGAATTTTAATTATCCATTGAGATTGACACAAACCTAATTTTGGTTAAGAATAACATGATCACATAGTTTATGATGTTTTAAGTTCCATGACTTGCTTATTTTTCCACTTGACTGATATCAAACCTAATGTCATCCATATGCCCAATATTAATTGGATCACTAGAATGTAGACTGGATTATCAAACTTGTTTAGAATAAACTGATCATGCTAAGAACCCACTGATCATGCTTTGATATAAACTTATTTTTGGGACTAAGTTCATGCTTAGTTAAGGGAAATGAATGTGTTTGACACAAATCATGTTTCTTATTTTTGTTAAGGAAAATGAATGTTATCCAATAGAACTCGGTCAGGAGTTAAATCTGATTGGATTAGGGTTTAGAATTGAAACAAATCTGTTTCTGAAACTGATCAGTTTCAGAAAACCTTCTGTATCAGACCTGATCGGTCCACCGACCGATCAGGACTCACCCTGATCGGTCTGGTGACCGATCAGACGTCGTTCTGATCAGATTGGTGATCGATCATGTCAATGCTAATCAGGGAACTCCCAAATCGTTCCCAATGGTGTAAGACTACCCTTCAGTCTAATCACCTTTCATCAAATTGTATCAGCTTAATGATCATACTGATATAAACTGATTACAATTGAAACATATTTGATCACCCATTGGTACAAACCTGGTACTAAGGGAGCACAAATTTGTTCAAATGGTAAAATATGGGGAGGAATTTCTGAGACCCTTGATTCTCAGAAATGTTTCTGAAACATCAAGTGTTAAAACGAGGTTTGGCTAATCATACTTAGAACGAAACTTAATTTGATACAAACCTATGTTGGGATGTTCAAATTCATAAGAAAGGGTTTGTTGAGTCGTGACTCTTGCTCTTAATGTCGTGTTTCAAAATTTTTCTAAAACGTCGAATATCAATAGAGTCTACACCCCTATTGTGGAATGCAAATTGTTAATGCAGTCTGATCAGGAACGTATCAGGGTTTCAGAAATTTTTCTGAAATCTGATCGCTCCCCCGACTAATAAGAAATATTTCTGTATCAAATAATCAACAAACCTGATCGGTCCGGAGATCAATCAGGATTATATGTCAGATACAGATGCATTCCTTACTTGACATATGAAACATATACATGTTTGACCATGATATAATTCCGTATATGTTTTCATGTGAAATTCAAAATTTACCTTTGATTATTTTGGGTTTGGGGAGAGACCCTTGGTTTGAGGGGGAGGTATGTTCCAACTTAATAATCATACCCTTTTCGATGTTTGACAAAGGGGGAGAGAATGGTTGATTAAGTTTAGGGTTATTATAAGGGGAGGATTTTGATTCCCTTACGATAATTGAACTGCCTTAAATTGATCATTTAATGCCTAAACTTAAATCGGGTTGTCAAACAACAAAAAGGGGGAGATTGTTGATGCAGTCTGACCTTGATTGTTGTTTTGGTGTTTGGCACCGATTTAAGTTTGATTCAAGTTTGGTTGAATTCGGATTAAGTCCAGGTGGATCGGGAGATCGCACGCTTGCATAGAAAAAGTCCTAGCTTGGAGGGCTAGGTGTGAAAAGTCCTAAATTGGAGGGCTAGGTGTGAAAAAGTCCTAGCTTGGAGGGCTAGGTGTGAAAAAGTCCTAGCTTGGAGGGCTAGGTGTGAAAAAGTCCTAACTTGGAGGGTTAGGTGTGAAAAAGTCCTAGCTTGGAGGGCTAGGTGTGAAAATTCCTAACTTGGAGGGTTAGGTGTGGAAAAGTCCTAGCTTGGAGGGCTAGGTGTGAAAATTCCTAACTCGGAGGGTTAGGTGATGAAATCCTAGCTTGGAGGGTCAGGTCCTAGCTTGGAGGGCTAGGTTGGATGAAACCCTGGCTTGGAGGGTCAGGTCCTAGCTTGGAGGGCTAGGTTGAAGTCCCGGTGAGTGAAACTGGGCACGGAGTCTTGGTCCGGGGGACTAAGAACGAGTCAGAGAAGGGCTGGAAGCTTGTTCTCGTGACTTAAAGTGGATTTGACCTTGCCTGGATCGGTCTGGTGACCGATCAGGGAGTTTGGCACGGAGTTCCCTCGTGGATCGGTCTGGTGACCGATCCAGCTATGTCTGATCGGTCTGGTGACCGATCAGGGAGCATACAGTGGGTTTTGGGAACCTTACTGCTTGACTCATGATCAGTCTGGTGACCGATCAGGGATACTATTTAGATCGGACTGGTGAACGATCCACGGGATCTCAGAAATCGCGAGGTTCTCCTTATGATCGATCAGGATGACTTCTGATCGGTCAGGAAGCAGCCTGATCGGTCACCAGACCAATCAGGGCACAGCCTGATTGGTCTAGGGACCGATCTGGAGTATGCAGCAGACTGCTGGATAGGTCTGGGGACCGATCTGGAGTGTGCAGCAGACTACTGGATCGGTCTGGTGACTGATCAAGGTCCTCCTTGATCGGTCTGGGGACCGATCAGGAGCAGAACTTTAATTCAAATACGCTGTCAGAAGCTCTGATCGCGACTGTTTTCTCTGCCGATTCTCTGATACATTGCTGATTATGTTTGATATGATTTGCTAAGCTTCTGTTGAAGTGTGCAGGCTTTACAGGGATGGATTCAAACACTCAAGGAGGGTCAATGGGAGGCTTTCCGTTGAGCAGGTTTGGCAGGTTTCCATCGCAGGTTGCAACGGGCGCTGCTGGCAACGGCTGGAAGCTGACCTAGGGCTGGGGCTCGATTGAGGAGAGTTCAGTGAGTCCAGAGGAGGTCAGAGATAGCTGGGCAGTTGCAGGTGGGCAGCTGGGAGCTGAGTGGAGCGTCTGTGACCTGGCGTTTGGGCAACTGGGTTAAATGTGAGCTGGCGATGAAGAGAAGGGAGTTCTCGAGGAGCAGCAAAACTTGATCCATCCTTAGCAATCACTCTGAGCCAAAAGAAAAGCTCTTGCGACAACTTTGATCATCTCTTTGAGCAAGCAACTGTGAATCGTGAGCACTTGGAAGAAGAAACAAGGAGCTTGGCGAGTCCATCAGCAAGAAGACACGAAGAGGGAGTTCTTGCGTGAGATCTGTGCTGAGTGGAGCTCGGTGAGGAGTTTGCTTGTGTTCTTTTTGTCCTAAGTGCTCTGTAAGTGTGTATTGTCTCTGTGCTCTTCATTCCATACACTCTTGAGACTATTTGTGTGGAGAGGTTACTCCACCGAGAATGAGGATTCATCTATCCGGATTTTCTGGGGCTTGATCTGCCGACGATCAAGGGATCGCCCACCTTACGGGCACGCCAAGGAATAGGGGCAAGTTATCCCCGAACCTTGTATATCCTCTTATTAGCGTATTAGGTTTGTTTTTGTTTCTGCATCTCTGTTTTTATTGCTTCCGCTGTGCGTTGTCTAACCCTAAGTGCAGAGAAATACAAGAAGTTCAAAAAGATTATGTCTGGCTACATTCAACCCCCCCCCTCCTCTATAACTATCCAAGGTCCAACAGTATCAAGAAATATAATAAATTTATTTACAATTCTAAGAAGATCTCCCAAGTTATTGTTTTTGTTTATAGACTTTGTTTGAAATAATAATCGCGCTCTCTCTTTTCGAATTCTGGTTTAATATGTTGCCTTTAACTAAGGCTAATCATGAAGGTCTTATTCTGAGTAATCCTTCTCTCTTATGCTTCTATCTTTGATAAAGCATAGTGGATAAAATTTAATGTATCCACTTGCTTATGCTAATTTATTAGTCATCTCCTTTCTTCAAATGAGACGTGAAATTTAAGACGTTGGATTTCTAGATTGCTCATTGCGAGCACTTTTCGATTTACATTGATGGCCAATGAAAAATTTTCGTGGGACCGAACTGATCGCCCGAGGTTAAAAAAAATCTCATTAATCATTTTTTTTATTAGCCATCTCCAACTTAAGTCACTCTTCATATTTATCTTCACACTTATCAAATCATAGGTTCCACCGAACCTTTAAAATATTTAAAGGATAAATTACTAAATATATCACTAACATTATAAGTTTTAATAGAATTGATAGAATTTATCTGTACGAGTAATTAATTCAATAAGTTTCGGAGTCCATTATTAAAAGATACAAAATATTTTATTTTTTATGTAAAAGTCCATTGTATTAAAGTAACATGAATTAGAAATTTTAAAAAGATATAATTTTTTTAATATATATATCATAAATAGGAATGTAATAATTTTGATGCAAAACAATGACTAAACGATTCAAAAATAGTCATATAATTGTTTTAATTGAAAATGTTATGATTTTTTAATTAATATTTTTAATTGACGCTATATATCCAATTCATCGAACTAATTAATCAATGTATCTACTCCTACTAAAGTTTCTCAGATTATCAGAATAAATATAAAAGTGTTCATAGAAGTCCATTCAAATAGCCAATATTATTAAGTTTAAAACTAATTAATTATTCGTTGGATTAAATCAGTATACAATTATCTTGGAAAATTAAATTTTAATTTAAGTATATAGATAGAGGTTATTAAAGTTCTATCATATTTCAAAGTCATCAAACAACAAAAAATTATCATGATCAAGACTGATATCTAGATCTAATAAAATACAAATATTATTTATGAAAAAACAAAAGATATATACGTAAACAACATTATAGTGTTGACTTTCGTTCTAATCTACTCTCGTAAATAGGGATGGCGGGTCGAGTTTGGATAGGATTCTATATTCTGCATATTCGTACTCATTGAATATCAGATATTCATCTCCATATCCATTAAAAGATCAAATATCTTTTATATTAATAAATTTTCTTATTTATATTCAACTATTATCATTAAAAAAATATTAGAATTAATATCATATTAAAATATATATATATATATATAATTAAAAAATTAGATTAAACATCTATATACACCACTTTTAACATCAAAAAAATAGTTAACAATAATTAATGGGTGTAGGAAAAAAATTCTTTATATATATACATATTATTTAATTACGTATTCGGTTAGATATCAAATATTGATAGAGTTTTTTCATACTCTCCTTTATTCAAGTCGGATATTAAATTCTCTATTCAAGTGCGAGGAAATTACCATTTCTATCGTAAATGGATTTTGATTTTCCCAGTATTTTTTTATTCTATTATAGTTTTGGTTAAAATTGCTACATTTATACAATAATTTTAATCTTTTTTAGTTATTTTCTTACTTTGAATGGGTAGTCAAACTTGAACGGCCGTCTTCTATATATTCAAATTCAAAATTTGAGCATGATTACAATTCAGTTTTGGACCAAAACTGATGTATAATTATTTTTGAATCATTTCATCATTTTAAAAATAAGAATGAATTATAATAGGCTCATGCAGTGCATTTAAATATTCACTTTGAAAACTCACACTAATTTTATTCAATCAAATATTAGAATATAGCTTCAATTTATAACTAAACTAGAAGTTTAATTGATTATTTAATTATTTCAAACTGGCATCAAAATACTATATCTTTTAACTTGAATATTAATTATAATTACAAATATATCATTATCACGTGTACGTGTGAATAAACCAAAATCAATTAAATTTTAAGTTCAATTAACTGAAAAACCGAAAGACACTATATTATTTCAGTTATAAAAAACTAATTAAAATTTAAACCGAAACACACTATATTATTTCAGTTATGAAAAACTAATTAAAATTTAATTTAATTAGGGTGTTGATTTACTTCAAATGATACAAATCCTAGTTATGAGAGATTAAATTGATTTCTTAATTATATTTATACAAAATATATCTATAACTTTAAATTTACTATTGAAAATGATATTTTTATGCATTAGACGATCAACTTTTGTTAACAGAATTTTTTTCTAAATTATGATTCCGACAAATTATGTTGCTTTTAAAATATTTTTATTATATTAATACTCTCTCGATCTACTCAACTAATGGTCAGCTAAAAATAATAAAAATTGATGCTAGGTGGTAAGTTTGCAAAAGATAATTTGTTCGTCCTTAACGTCTCTATTATAAATTCATCTCAGAATTAATACGAAGGAGGTAGATTATAAGATTATTAATTCGAATGTTATCGCTAGCTAGCACATGAAGATGACAACTATACTTACTTTGTTAAATTTTGACTCTCAGATCTTAAAATGATAATACCGTATACGTTAGCCATAAATCTATTCAGTGAGGGTCATGAGAATTCAGGTTAAACCTCACATATTAACGTTAATGATAATATCATATTATGAATTTGTGAAATCGGAGCTCACCAGTGGGTTTTAGTCAAAATCCACTGATTTGACCTAGAGAGCTCTGATTATAAAAAATTTCAGTTCTCGTGGATTCTGAGGTTACAAGGAGTTCAAATATGTCATCTATTATTTATTTGAAATTCTTCGACGTGTTAAAATGTAATAAGGAATAATCAAGAAATTAAATCACACATTAGGGTTGTTGGACCTGATATGGATTGCATATGATACCCACGTTGGGCCTGATATGGAATCATATCAGGCCCAACGTTGGCATTATATGAGCTTTTAGTTTTAATTTCATAAAAGAATATTTTAATTAATTTTTCCAAATCTAAATCTAAAAAGCATACAGATTTCAATTCATTTTAATCATTTGATGATAAAATTTTATTTCATTTTATTTTTTTTAATCTTAAAATTTGTTTTCGAAAACAAACTTGAGTCAAAATTAAAAATAGAGAACTTTAAGAACAATGCAAAAATAACATCTGTAGATTGATGCGTCACTGGACGAAGCTGGTCGAATATCTCCCGTAACCCCAACTGGTAGGAAAAAGAAAGAACATGCATGAAAATGAGGGAGGAATGGAAAAAGAGGATAAAAAAGAGAAGATTGGTTGTATGCAAAAGAGAGAGGAAAGGAAAAAGTGATTACATGTATATACGTTAGATTTGATAGAAGAGTATAATAGAAAAAAGTGCTGAAAAAAATATATTTTATGATAAATATTAAAGTAGCTTACCTTTTTGATTAATTAATTTGAAATGTTATATTTATCCTTTGGTAAAATGTAATTTTATTGTTCTTCAGAATGTTTAGGATCACAAGTACCTTTCCTGTAATAAAAATTCATGTCGCAATTATGACGATCGTCGATGGACACATTTTGTCTACCAATTAAACTTACTGTTCTATTCTTTTGTCACCATTTAAACAGTTGTATTTATCAACAATTATTAGTATTTTATAAATAAATATTAAAATGAAGTATATATACACGGATTCAATCCCAACGTCTCAATTAAATATTATTTTAAAAAAATCAGATGAGGTGTCTAGATTCAATTCAAATATCCTGAATTATTTTTTTAAAAAATCAAAATTTCTTAAATTTAAATCCTAAATATAATTTTACCACATATAAATATTTAAAAGTTTTTATATTGAACAGTGTAACCCAAGAAATAAAATTTTATTGGCTTAAATTCACTATAACCTAACTCCTAATTGTAAAAATCTTAAATCTTAAATATATATAATATACTCTGTGAGCATCTAAAATTTTTTATCTTAAACATCATAACCCAAGAGGAAAATCTTAATCCTAGAAGAAAAATCTTATTAGCTTAAACTCATTATAACCTAATTAACCCCTAAATTTTAAAATCTTAAACCCTAAATACATCTAATATATCAAAAAAAATAAAGAAAAAAATGCTGCTGCAACTCAATATAGGCGTCTGGATTTAATTTAGGCGCCTGGAATCTGCGCATATGCACGACAATGAATCCGCAGCATATCATATGAGTTTGCTATGCTAAGGAGTGCTAAGGATCTTGCTATGCAAACTTTATACAAACTTTAACTATTTTTTTTATTTGAAATTTTTTTATACTTAATACTATAATCCAACTACTAAACCTCAAAAGCAATATCTTATTGGTACAATTCCTAAATCCTAAAGATAAAATCTTATTGACATAATCGAAAGCTTTAAAAAAAATCATCAAATAAAAAAACAAATGGAAACGCATGTTGGTCTGCACCCCCCCCCCCCCCCCCCTCTTGGGATCGTACGGTCGACAAGAAGGAGGTGAATTGCCCCTGAAAAATTACATTAGATCTTTTGTTCAACTTAAACAAAGATAAAGTTAGTTATCAATAAAATAATAATATAAAATAATTACTAAGCAAAATAAAAGAGACATTAGATATTTACTTGGTTACAACCAAGATAGTTGATAATCCAAGACAATAACAAACTCAACTATGAATGTACTCCTTGTAGCAGAAAAGTCACTTACACAATTAGAATTTAGAGAAAAGTAAAGAAGAAATTCATTGTAATTCAAATGATGAAATGAACTGAATTTAAGGGTTTATTTATAGCCCCTATGAAAGCTTATTGTAAAGCTGACGTGGCGCTTCTCGGGCACTCGAGTGCATATGGGTGCTTGACATGTAGTCAATGCTTATCCACATCGTAACGACTACGAAATGGCCACTTTCTAGATAGAGTATGGACACTCGGGCACCCGAGTCAATATGGGCGCCCGCATGCTCGGGTGCCCGAGTTGACTCGAGCACCCCGGTTGATCTCGTCAACAACTTGTTGATCAGTCTTCGGGCGGGTCTTCTGGGTGATTTTGGGCCATCCAAAATTAGGTTCACCGAATCCGTCTTTAGCCTTTCTCTTCGAGCAGACTTCCTCCCTGGCTTCTCCTCACTCAAACGTCACGCTCGTTGTTCTCTTTCTACTAGTATACTCTTACAGACTTCCGCATCCCTCGAATGCACCAAGCCCGTCGGCTCTCTTCTCGTGTCATCCTTCTCGTCCGCTGCGTCTTCCGCTCCACTTCTAGTGCTCCTAAGCTCTTGCACACTTAAACACAGGGATCAGATACCAACAGGATCTAACTTGACTCGGTTGACCACATCAAAACTCACCTGGGGTACTTATAATATCTCTTTTTTTGATGTGCATCAATCTGAGTTAAATTGGGATTAAACATAACAACATAAAATAACAAATATAAAATGTTGGCAATGCAGTACAAAAATAGTTTACAATTTAAACCTCTCCTTAACTTAATCCTATCTTCTCCCCCATTAATCACATCAAAAAAATATTAAGGATAAAATCAACATAGAAAAAAATTTTAAACTAGATTCTTTTCAAAAGTTTACGTAACATGACTAATTAAGTGTTGAAAAAGCATTCAAAGTAAACTGTGATAAAGAAACATAAGTAATGTTAAAGGCAAACTAAATATATTTTTTTGACAAAAAATTATAGAGAATTATCTATTCATCCAAAATTTGAGAATATATCAACATTAACGGTTAATCTCTAGTAAATTCAGTTTTTCAAAAATCAAGTTTAAGGTATTTTTAAAATTAAAATTCTGATTTATGATAATAAAAAATTTGTAAGAATTTATATTTTTGTCAAAAAATACTTAAATTTTTATCCAAGTGAGAAAATTGATAGATTCATCTTTGTAAAAATTTCTAATGTAAAATAAAGTTTTTAACTATAAGAAAATAAATTTTATTTCAGAGTTGATATTTTTCAAAATGATAATTTTGTAAAATTAGATATTGGCCTTGAAAATATCTAAAAAATTTTTACAACATTCAAAGTGTAACGTATAGATCCCAAAAATTTAGATGTTTCAAAAATAATTTTTTAAGTATTTTTCAAAATTGAAAAAAAAAATCAATTTTTGAATGAAAATTTATAAAAATATATTAGCGGTCAAAAAATTTTTAAAAAAAATTAGATAAAAGTGAAATATAACATAAAAAAGAATTAAAACTTAATTTTATACGATCAATAAATATTTGAAAAAAAAAATCAAAAGTGGCAAATAAGGCATTAATTAACAATTAAAAAATTAATTATTAGCATAAAATCTAACAATTTAGTATAGTTTAAGGGATTTAAAACAAGTTTCTACCAATAGGATTTATTAAATATTTTGAAAAAAATATAGTTTTGAGGTACTTTTACAATTTGACCCCTGTGATTTCTCAAATTCTAATTAAGTTTCCAAAATATTAAATTTTTTAATTTTGAAAATAATTTGAATTTTTACAAGCATAGTTATTTTTCAATTTCTCTATTTGAGCCTTCAATTTTTTATTTTCTAATTTCAATTTATTATATATTTCTAAAGGGCATATAGAGGCTAATTTCCTTTTTAACTCTACATTCTTAGATTTTAATTTACATAGAGATTTTGTCATTTTCTTAATACCGAAATAAAATTGATCAAGTGGGAATAAATATACATCACTTACCAAGTCGTTTTCGAATTCGAAGACTCCCCCTTCATTGCTGTTTTCTTCTGACGTGGCTCTCCTTCATCAATAGTTTCTTCTTGGTGGGTAGCCATCAATGTCAGTCCGGCATGTTCCTCTAGTTCTGATTCTTCTAATGAAGACTCGTCCTATGTTGCCTTCAGGTTGTGGGTCTTTGACTTTGTTAGCCTTTTCCCTTATTCTTCAACTTGGGGCAGTTTTCTTTGGCGTGTCCCTCTTCGTCGCAATGATAACATTTTATTTTTCTTTTACTCCGAGGGTATCTTTTGTCCTATATCTCATTAAATTTATTAGATTTTTTAAAAAAATTAAACTTTCTTACTATATAGGTTGCTTCCTCTTCATCGGCTAAAAATACTTCATCATTTTGGGTCTTCCATAAGTGTAAGGCAATGTTGTCTATTTTCGTATTCTTTCCTGCCCATCGAGAGTCATGAAGTTCTAAAGTGAAAAATAATTATTCTAAGGTACTTACCTCAAGATTCTTAGATATGTAATGCACATCGATGATGGAAGTCCAGTTTGGAGTCCTCGGGAAGGCGTTAAGATCATATCTTTGTGCATCGCGATTTGATACTGTTTCTCCGAGGTTGGTGAGTCTCGTAATTAGCTTCTTGAGTTTGGTGTGCAGTTGGGCCGCTGACTCTCTTTACATTCGATGGTTGCTGAGATGATTCCAGAGCATGTCTCATTTTACTAGTTTTTCTTCAGAGGTACCTTTGTAGAGCTCCAGGAACTTTTCCCAAAATTCCTTTGTTGATTTGTAGGTTTCAATGCGGTCAACTTCTTGCACTGGTAGAACTATTAGTAGATGAAATTTCGCTTTCTCGTTTCCCACAAACTCCGCTTGCTCCTTTGTCCACAGGTGTTCTTCTTTGTCCTGATCGTCGTCATCTTTGAGAGCTACAAAATCATTCTTCATTATTAAAAGAAGTACAAAGTCTGTTTTGAAGAATATCTACATTTGTTTTTTCCACATAGCGAATTCCCTCTCAAATTTTGACGGGTAGATGGCTGGTTCGACCATTTTATCGTTGTTTCAGATGACAATTAGTTCTTCTAGAGCGTCCTTGCTCTTATATCACTTGTTGGGATCGTACGACCAACAAGAGGGGGTAAATTGCCCTTGAAAAATTGTACTAGATTATTTGTTCGACCTAAACAAAGATAAGGTTTGTTATCAATAGAACAATAACATAAAACAATTACTAAGTAAAAGAAAAGAGGCACTAGATGTTTACTTGGTTGCAACTAGGATGGTTGTTAATTCAAGGAAATAACAACTCAACTCTAAATGTACTCCTTGTGGCGGAGAAGTCTCTTATATTATTTGAACTCAGAGAAAAACAGAGAAAACTAAAGAAGAAATTCGTTGTAATTCGATTGATGAAATGAACTGAGTTCAGGGGTCTATTTATAAGCCCTGTGAAAGCTTATCGCAAAGCTGACATGACATTTCTCGGGCGCCCGAGTACATACGAGCACTTGATATGTGGTTAATGCTTATCAATGTCGTAATAACCGCAAAACGGCTACTTTGTAGATAGAGTATGGACACTCGAACACCCAAGTCAATAAGGGTGTCGAGTCCAACCAAGCGCCTGCATGTTTGGGCGCCCGAGTTGACCAGTCTTCCAGTGCATCTTCTGGGTGATTTCGGGTCATTCAGAGTTGGGCGCACTCGGATCGGTCTTTGGTCTTTCTCCTCGACTAGATTTCCTCTTCAGCTTCTCCTCCCTCGGACGTTGCGTGCATCCTTCTTATTCCACCGGTGTACTCTTCCGCAGACCTCTACGTCCCTTGGATGTACCGAGCTCGTCGACTCTCTTCTCATGTCATCCTTCTCATCTGCTACGTCTTCCGCTCGACTTCCTGTACTCCTAAGTTCCTGCACACTTCGACACAGGGATCAGATACCAAAAAAACCTAACTTGACTCGGTTGACAACACTAAAACTCACCCGGGGTATATATATATATATATAATTGCTCTGCGGTAGACGTTACACCGCGTGACCCTGAAGACTCGAGGCACCTATATTCAATACAGGTGCCCGAGTAAATCCCAAACACCTGTATTAAATACGATCGCCTGGGATTCAATAGAATTTTTTTATTTTTTAGGATATATTTAGGGTTTACAATTTTAGGATTTAGAGGTTAGGTTATAGTGGGTTTAAGTCAATAAGATTTTTTCATAAAATTCAGTCATCCCTCTTGAGTTATAATATTTAAAATAAACAATTTTAGATGCTCACGGAATATATTATTTGTATCTGGCGTTTAAATTTTAGGATTTAGGAATTAAGTTATAGTGTGTTTAAGTCAATAAAATTTTATCCTAAGGTTCAGGTTTCTTTCTTGGATTATAATATTCAAGATAATAAATTTTATAGGCTAACAGAGTGTATTATATGATTAATAATTTATTTAAGAAATTATTTATTTAAAAAATTTAAAAAAAAACTTACCCTTCAAGCGCTTGGGAAATGATCCGCATCACTGTGAACGGTTCATAGCATAGCGCTTACCATGCACGCCTTATCATATGCGCTCGTGCACGCTCGTCTCTCAATCGATTGGTGCCAGTGGCTTTAAGTCTCAATCGATTGAGGCTGGTGCCTTAGTAATTGAGGTAGGTGACTCAATCAATTGAGGTATGCCATGACATTTCGAGTCAATTCGAGACGTAGAGTCGTGATCAATTGCGATAAGCTGATTTCGACTGTAATTTGGTCGAAATTCAGTCCTCTTCCCCCAAGTTCACCAATCCCCCCCCCCCCATCCCCGCGTTATAGTTTGAATCGGGATCAAACGAGCGAAGGCTGCCGGTGTTGGGCGGCAGAACGCGCATAGGCGCCTCAATCACGAGGCGCCTCAATCGATTAGCGCCTCCAATCGATTGGTGAATCAATTAAAGTTAGTCGTGCACGCGAAGGCACAGATCATATCAGATCGATAATATGCACCCTTATAATTGATTCCAAATCACAAAACGGGGGCAAGCTTTCTCATATCGGTCTTTTGGGTCTTCTCAGGCAACACATTTTAGGATCCCCTGGTCCAACCTTAGTTTTGTGATCCCCTTGGTCAAGCCTTCATGGAGGGCAGCAACCAACTTCATCCCAATTTCCCAGGGAGAGTAGTTCTGTTGGATTGTATTCACTATTTTACAATTTCTTAGGTCTTCTCATCGTGATTCTTTATCGCGATTCCTCATAAAAAAATTTTCTAGCTCTTATAAATCTGCCTTTGCTTCACCATGATTCCTGTCATGTAGTATTCCAGTGGATTCTTCGTTCGTTTGGGCAGATTTGTACCAGATTTGTTCTTTAGGCGAGTTTCCTCTCCATGGAAGACTGCTTTGGTTTCATTTTCTTTTTTATAATCTAGTTTTTACTCCGCTTCTTGTATTCTTGAGATTTGCACCACAAATTTATTTTTCATGTTGGACTTGTTAAGATTGATTCTTTCAATTGCCGTGTCAGTTTCTATAGTATTTTTTTTTTTTTTTGGGTCTGAGACTGGTGGAGGCAGCTTCCCACATTGGGTCCGGGCTGGTTCTGTAACGACACGGTCATATCTCCCCTGTACGGCGGACAATATAGGGCAAATATACATCATATCACCACCAAAATAGCTCAGCCACATGCGGCTGGCATCACAACAATAGGAAATAAACACAACCACGCAGTTTATTTTGAAACAAAGTAAATGGATGGCTTAGCCATCTTAAACATAAAAGAATGTCTGCATACTAGTAATAACGACAAAATCCAAACCGATACTCGACAAGGAAACAATCTGCGGAAATAAAACAGACACTAAAACAAACCAAAACAAACCGACACTGGGACTGAGGGACTGGCAACTGGATCATCTCCTGGCTCCAAGCAAAACATCTACCTGCTACCTGAAACAACAAAAAGGGAAGCAGGGGTGGTGAGTCCGGGCGGACTCTGCGGGTATATGAGTAGACAAATAAGCATGGCATAAATAAGATAACGAAGTAGAGAATCAAAAGGTACAGTCCACAAGAAATATCAGATTTACCTAATCATGCATAATCAATATAATACGACATGGTATAAAATCCGAATAACGACTAAGCAGGTATGGAACAACTCAACAATAATAATATCAAGATAGACATGCATGTCATACATATGCAACAATCATAGCTCATATAAGTGCATCATACACAAACAAATGCATAAAAGAAGTACGTATGCACATGATGCAATGACATGTGTCACCCCTGACGCCAGTCAAGCCGTCAACACATCCCATCTGTGTGACCGAGTGGGTAGGGCTGTGACAACTGTACCACTCCATCAACAACATCAATAACTAACATCAATAATAATACCACATAAGGCGTGGTTGAGTGGACAGGATGCTGGAAATCAACACTCCGAACCCACGGTACATCGGGGGAGCTATCACACAATATCCCTAAAAAATAAACAACGGTGAGGGTGAGCCACCAACAACTCATCCCTCTAAAAACAACGTGAGGTGTCACTGTTGGCATACAGGACAAACACTCGCACTCTAACCACTACTATGACATCATGTGGTTAGCGACTCGAGCAACAATATGACTAACACGACTTAACCAAATGTAAGCCAACAGTCGTTAGTATGCAACGTGCAAGTATGGTGCATGATATACGATGCACGAAAACCGGAGAATCAACGATGCAATAAAAATCCCACAAGTAAAACATGCATCGATACAACCAACCCGAAACCGAAAACCAACGATTATGCACCTACACTACTAGGTAGGGTATTTCTAATGCCAAATAAACCTATTGTGTTTATGACTTCTAAGTACTCGGTACAACCGGCACTTTACAAAACAGGAAAACAACAGAGGAATGTACAGAAACGAATTGGAAATACTCGAAGATCAACGAAGAATAAGTCTCAACGACGATGTTTTAAATAACGACAAAGAACAAGGTCAAGCAACCTATCACACATAATATAGTCATGCTTTTAAGGTAAAGAAAACTACTCGAGTACAAAGGAGAAGTACCCGCCTTTTATGTAGAATGTATACGAACAAAACCTCCAGCGATCGACAACGTGAGTCCAAAGTTAAGGTCATGTACCAAGGATATAGTTTAGCTATTTATACAATTAATTAGCTAAACTAAATACAAGATATAAATTGAGATTAATCCTAATTACAACATCCGTGAAATTAAACATCAATAGATCATTAGGTTAAATCCTCAAAACCCATATGTGGTTAATAACAACCCACGTCACAAAATAAAACCACTCCGCGTACAAATCACATTTAACACTTACAACAAAACGTCCCATAGTAATTAGTATCAATCTAACCACACCTATGTATCAAAGATACAAGGTTACTTCCCAATTCATTAAATCCTGATCTCAATTCATAATCACACCAAAAATCATTCCAATCCTACTGATCAGATTAAGCCACCTAACCTAAACCAAACAAATCCAACTCAAAAACCTAGAATTCTAACCGAACAGTAGCACCCATTGACACAACACAATGTCATTCGACCTCATTAGAATCCAAGGAGGGCTCACGGCAATGGCAAGGTAAATCCAACAATTTAAGGAAAACTCCAAAACCAACATCCTTACCTTGATGATGGTCGGCACAGAAACAAAAGCGACGAGGTCAAACGGTGGCTGCAGTTATCCGGTGGTGGCCAAGGGAGGAAGTTCGTCGGCTTCGCTCGTCGGACAAGGATTGCCGGCAGTGAAGAGGGCCGAAAACTTGCGACGCGAGAGAGTCAGCGTCGGCTGGGTGTGCGCGCCGGAGAAGACAGCAGGAGGAGAGGCTAGGGCTTGCGGGCGACGGCGCTCTGCTTCGGTTTCGCGCAGGGGAAGTCGACGACCGGCTAGGGCTGTGGCGTGCGCGGCTGCGACGTCCGCAGAACTAAAGGAGACACGCGAGAAGAAGGGCTCACGCGATGGGGAACCGTCCACGCGAGTTCGGCGTCAGGGAAGAAACCGCAGGCGTGCGGCTGCGGGCGGCGTCGAGGCAGAAACTAGGTATAAGGGAAAAACTGAATCGGGAGGAAACGGTAGGGTTTATATTAAGTTTTGGTATTTTGCAAATAAGCCCTCCAATTTTTGTTATTTACAACTAGGCCCTTAAATTTTCAAAATTTACTTATTAAACCCTTAATTTTTCGGTATTCAACATTCTCCCCCTCTAACAAAAATTTGGTCCCCAAATTTAGCTAATGAACCACAACAAATACTAGTCAACAACCAGCAGGTACTGGTCAACCACAACAGGTATTAATACCTCAAATATACTATAAATACGGAGTAAAAACCAACCAGACACACCTCATGTCAATATATGAGGCTAGCGAGCTCTGATTCTATCCTCGAGCTCCCAATTAGCTTCCTTATCAGAGTAGTACTGTCAACCAACCTTAACCCTGATTACGAGTCAAATGCACTATCTATCATATTGGGAAATATTCAACATCTCTCAAACGGTAACTACCCAGTTACAAGCAGTGACCTACACGTAGATACCCTATAGCTCTTTAATATCTCGGATCGATTCATCGACCTGCTTTGTCTTCTCTCTAGTGACATTGTAATCCTGGTCCATCTCTGAAACTGATGGTGGTCGTTTAAATAGGCAGTGACTGAATCATCTGAATTGCTGTTGGCTGCATAGTCTGAGGTGTTGAAACTCCCACCGTCTGCTGAGTCTGATAACTTGTAGCTTCGATCCTCTGCTGAGGCTAGTAAACTGAAGACTAATATGCCAAGCACAGCTGATCTACACATAACTAATAACTAAAATAAATCCTAATCATATCACCTACTTGAGTAAATTTTAAGTAACAACGTGTTACTTCCTAATCTAATCATCATAATTAGGTTAAACTCCTAATTCTAAATGTGATTAACCAAACTCAATTCTTCCAAGAATCAAGTTCACATCAACCCAGGTTCACCACAACAAACATAGTGAAACCTCACAAAGATAACAAACTACT
Organism: Boesenbergia rotunda; assembly: GCA_024364735.1. NCBI lineage: Eukaryota > Viridiplantae > Streptophyta > Magnoliopsida > Zingiberales > Zingiberaceae > Boesenbergia > Boesenbergia rotunda. Next base: position 546,006 of record JAGFNQ010001838.1, on the reverse strand, counting down.
CTCTTATCACAGATCTGCCACAATGAAAACTTATGGCAAGAATTCCGATCCGAACAGATCAGTATAGATCTTTTCCCATAACGGAACAACGAAACTATCCTACAACATCAACCTATTCAAAATAGAATTCTAAACTAAAGCCAGATTCTATGGGAACCATTGAAAGGTGACATCTTAAACTTTCCCTCACATGTCGATTGCCATCTCTATTAGTATATTTGCCTCCCAAAGACTTCAAACACTTTTTTTTTTTTGTTCTAATTTGCATACAGAAACTTTTTCACGTCTTGAAGAAAGGATCCGATGGAGCTAGATGCATATGTTTTTTTTATCTACCTGATGAATTTTTGCAGGGATGGGGAGGTCAATCATGGCAACAGAATCAGGCATGGGAATACCAAGGTCAAACTTAGTTATATTAACACATTCCCATCCACCCCCAATGCATCCAGTCAACAAAACTAGAGTTATATAAAATATAAGAAATTAATATGTTAAGAGGATGCCTTTTTGTTTCTCATTTCCGTAGAAGTAATTACTAAAAACAACACATTAAAAGATGAAACTGTTTCATATATTAAAAGCTGTGCAAGCCTCCAATTAACGAGCAAAACCTCACAATTGCCCACCTTTACTCTTCACCTTTCAGATTTAGTAGCTATACGACTCTCTATTTTTTTTTTATCAGCTCAAAATATTCTAAGGTATATAAAAAAAAATTCCTAGGATTGAAGGCTCTTACCGCAGATGGATGCAAATCCAGAAATTTCATATTAGATGCTAGCAGATGATAAGAATCTTTCCTTCTTCAGTGTCCTTCACACTGCTCATCATTTTCTCTATGCTTTGCAAGGGATAAGCATCTAAGAAGCATCATTGGTATCAACTCTGGTATCAACTCAAGATCAGAGGTGATCATGCATATTCTTTGGCAATCATGAATAACGTGAATTCCATGATACATGCAAAAGCATTCCAACATCTAAGTACAGATTGCTTCCTAACCTTGATATTTGGGATGTAATTTCCACTTGCATCCTCAACATTTATGAAATGCAGCCTACCATATTACTGAGTTGAACCAAATTATTGAGCAGAAGGATAAACTAATAAGTCCACAAGAACAACCAGGTTAAAGGAAGATCTTTTTTTTTTTTAAGATAGAAATCATAAGCCTCTTTTGTTGCTTGTGCATGAATACGAAGAATTGAGGTAAAAATAAATGGTACTTGGACACCAAGGACAAGTAATAATGTGTGAAGATAAAGGAAAATTCATGGATATCAATGATATTGTGAAAGCACGAGACTAATCTGGATACTCATCCAAAGTACCAATGAAAGGAAAATGTGTTATAATATGCTTTGGAGGTTAACTTTCACATGATTTTATGTATTGGATATGAAAGGCAATATTCTTAGTTTTAGACAACCATTGAAGAATGGTTTTGATATTCACATGATGAATAATCAACTTATACAAGAACTTGTACGATTCGCTGCATTGCTCAAATGGATATGTCAAAGAGAACCAATTCTTTATTCTTGCATGCCTTTGAAGGATTGATAGCATCACCAATTTCTTTGCCAAATCAGAATGGTTTTTACTAATTCCTATCAAACTCGGCCAAGTCCATATTGTCCGAGTTTGCAAATCATGCTCTCTCTAGTTTTGAGTCTCAAGCTTTTGCAGACACCCAGACTGGAGACATTCTTCATTCTAGAGAAATCACACTGTGTGTCCAAGGGAACAATTTTTCTTAGAAACCCCCTTAATTTCTAGAAAGCTGATAAGGATACTGCTCTACTGTGCCTTCTGACCTTTTAAGGCAATCATGAGATATTGAGATTGACAGTTTTTTAGCTTTTCACCATTATTTTATATTGCTTTGCTAATTATTACCAGCTGATTATTCTTTTGGTTATTCCTCCTAATAAGTCAGCTTGATTCCATTGGGCCTGATATTTTACTGTTTTCCTTTTTCTTATAATGCTAAAACTTGAATACTTTTTATTAGGAAGTTTCTCTTGCTTGTACGTTGATTTATTATCCTTCAATTCAAAAAGAAGCCTATCATATAATGCTGTCGATGGCTGAGCTGCTCGAGCAAAAGCATGGGCAACTGCCAAATCAGGGATAGATAACCATCAGAGTAATTCACAGGTTCTGTTTGAGTTTTGTCAGGTAGGTTCAGAAATGGAATGGAAAGTTTCCTAGCTTTATAAGTTGTCATTGAAAAATTCAAATGGAAGAATTTCTAACCATACCTAAATAGATAGAGTATACAAGAGACCAAAGAGAATACCTATCGCCGGGAGAGATCTTGTCGCTGCCAAGTCCCAAAACACAACCATTCCGAGAAAATGACTCCGCGAAAATACAACCAAATCCGATAGAACTCGTAAAACAATCCCGTAAACCCACAGACAACAAAACATCGCAAAACTTGTGACCCATGGGTTATGGGCCCATCACTCTACAACATCCGAAAAATATAAAGTTTGCACTAATAATGTGTTATAGTTAGAACTTCAAAAAAATCCAAGATACAAAACCATTCAGACATTGCAAAACCTACAAAACTAACACTCTGCTAATCCACCAAAAACAACTCCATAAAATCCACAGATACCCAAATGAACTCGCAACTTGGCTCTGATACCAAAAATTGTCACGACCCCAGAGGCACATGCTTCCTCGAAAATCGGGCAGCATCTCCCCTGTACGGCGGACAATATGGGGCTAATATACATAATATCTCCACCAACATAGCTCAGCCACAAGCGGCTGGCATCACAACAATAAGTAATAGACACAACCACACAGTTTATATCGAAACAAAATAAATGGATGGCTCAGCCATCTTAAACATAAAAGAAAGTCTACAAACCAGTAATAACGACAAAATCCAAACCGATACTTGACAAGGAAACTAACTGCGGAAATAAAACAGACACTAGAACAAACCAAAACAAACCGACACGGTGGGACTGAGGGACTGACAACTGGATCATCTCCTGGCTCCAAGCAAAATATCTACCTGCTACCTGAAACAACAAAAAGGAAAGCAGGGGTGGTGAGTCCGGGCGGACTCTGCGGGTATATGAGTAGACAAATAAGCATGGCATAAATAAGGTACAATAAGTAGAGAAACAACAGGGTACAGTCCATAAAGAATATAAGATTTCCTAAACATGCATAACGTATATAAAACAACAAGATATAAACCGAATAACAACCAATATAAAATAGAATATCAACTAAACAGGTAAAAACATCGCGACAACAATAAAAGCAGAATATACATGCATGTCAATCATGTGCAACAACCATAGCTCATATAAATGCAACAATCACAGAAAAATGCATAAACGAAATACGTATGCACATGATGCAATGACATGTGTCACCCCTGTCGCCAGTCAAGCCGTCAACACATCCCATCTGTGTGACCGAGTGGGTAGGGCTGTGACAACTGTACCACTCCAACAACAACAATAATACCACATAAGGCGTGGTTGAGTGGACATGATACTGGGGAGTCTACACTCCAGACCCCTATAACTAGGGGGAGCTATCACAGCTACAAAATATCCCTCAAAAACAAACAACGGTGAGGGTGAGCCACCAACAACTCATCCCTCTAAAAACAACGGTGAGAGTGTCACTGTTTGGCATAACAGGACAAACACTCGCACTCTAATAACTACCACGATAATAAGTGGTTGAGTGAATCGAGCAACAATATGACTAACAACGGCTTAACTAAATGTAAGCCTAATAGTCGTTAGTATGCAACGTGCAAGTATGGTGCATGATATACGATGCACGAACAACCGGAGAAACCACGATGCAATAAAAATCCAACAAGTAAAACATGCATCGATACAACCAACCAGAAACCGAAAACCAACGATTATGCACCTACACTACTAGGTAGGGTATTTTCTAATGCCAAATAAACCTAATTGTGTTTTTATGAACTTCTAAGTGCTCGTGTACAACCGGCACTTTACAGAACAGGAAACCAACAGAGGAATGTACAGAAACGAATTTGGAATACTCGAAGATCAACGAAGAGTAAGTCTCAACGGCGATGTTTAAATAACAAACGACAAAGAACAAGGTCAAGCAACCTATCACACATAATATAGCCATGCTTTTAAGGTAAAGAAAACTACTCGAGTACAAAGGAGAAGTACTCGCCTTTTATGTAGAATGTATACGAACAAAACCTCCCGCGATCGACAACGTGAGTCCAAAGTTAAGGTCCTGTACCAAGGATATAGTTTAGCTATTTATACAATTAATTAGCTAAACTAAATACAAGATATAAATTGAGATTAATCCTAATTACAACATTCCTGAAATTAAACATCAATAGGTCATTAGGTTAAATCCTCGAAACCCATATGTGGTTAATAACAACCCACGTCACAAAATAAAACCACTCCGCGTACAAATCACATTTAACACTTACAACAAAACGTCCCATAGTAATTAGTATCAATCTAACCACACCATGTATCAAAGGTACAAGGTTACTTCCCAATTCATTAAATCCTGATCTCAATTTATAATCACACCAAAAATCATTCCAATCCTACTGATCAGATTAAGCCACCTAACCTAAACCAAACAAATCCAACTCAAAAACCTAGAATTCTAACGAACAGTAGCACCCATTGACACAACACAATGTCATTCGACCTTCATTAGAATCCAAGGAGGGCTCACGGCAACGGCAAGGTAAATCCAACAATTTAAGGAAAACTCCAAAACCAACATCCTTACCTTGATGATGGTCGGCACAGAAACAAAAGCGACGAGGTCAAACGGTGGCTGCAGTTATCCGGTGGTGGCCAAGGGAGGAAGTTCGTCGGCTTCGCTCGTCGGACAAGGACTGCCGGCAGTGAAGAGGGCCGAAAACTTGCGGCACGAGAGGAGTCAGCGTCGGCTGGGTGTGCGCGCCGGAGAAGACAGCAAGAGGAGAGGCTAGGGCTTGCGGGCGACGACGCTCTGCTTCGGTTTCGCGCAGGGGAAGTCGACGACCGGCTAGGGCTGTGGCATGCGCAGCTGCGGCCGTCCGCAGAAACTGAAGGAGACACGCGAGAAGAAGGGCTCGCGGATGGGGAACCGTCCACGCGAGTTCGGTGTCGGGGAAGAACCGCAGGCGTGCGACTGCGGGCCCGGCGTCGAGGCAGAAACTAGGTATAGGGAAAACTGAATCGGGAGGAAACGGTAGGGTTTATATTAAGTTTTGGTATTTTGCAAATAAGCCCTCCAATTTTCATTATTTACAACTAGGCCCTTAAATTTCAAAATTTACTTATTAAACCCTTAATTTTTCGGTATTCAACATGGTCTCTCAACCCCTTTGGTGGCCAAATCAACATTTGGCGGCCCAAACAACTGGCCCCTCGCCCAACAACCTGCCGGCCAAATCAACATTTGGCGGCCCAACTATGTCGTCGACCAACAACCGATGCCGACGACCAACAACCGTGTCGTTACTCACTAGGACTTCCCACCCCT
>JAGFNQ010001838.1:284935-534308 GCA_024364735.1 Boesenbergia rotunda | reverse complement strand
AAACAATTCAGAGATAATCTATGTTCCAAAAGTCAATCATAGGTTTCTTTTGGTAGAAAGCGCTGCTCAATAAGGGCAGCAATCCAAAACTCGACAGTTGAATAAACTTTGTATCGTTACAAAACCATGAACTATTACAGTCTTATTTACATAGTTTTAACTACAATTTCTTAATCTACGGACAGATAACTATGCCAAAAGGTATCATTGATCACGTGAACAACAGTTCCCCGAGTGCATCGAAGAATAAACCCCATCACTCCCGGAGAGAAATTAGAGAATGGCGATCCATAAGTACCTTCCGGAACGGTTTTGAAGACGAGCAACCCCGCAGGAATCGGATATCCCTTTTGGTCCTCTTCCACCAAGAACGGTCCATTCGTCAACGGCTGCTGCTCCTCCAACGCCTCATCTTCCTCCTCCCCGTCCGTATCCGCCGCCGCAGTCACGTCCGGCAACGACGGCCGACCTCCGACACGCCCGGTAGTACCCGGGGCTCTTGCGTCGGGGCCCGTGCTGGCCCCGCCTCCTCCGCCTGGGCTCGTCCTCCTCGCCTTCGACGGCGGCACCTCGGCGGCGGTCGCGCTCCCTCTCGACGGCGCGGGCAAAGTCGAGGACCTGGCTTAGGGTTTTTCGGTGCATGTAGTAGGCGGAGACGGCTACGACGGAGGCGCCGACGAGCGCCGCCACGGCGAGGTGGAGAGCGTAGGCGTCCATCCCGCGCGTCTCCGATGGGCTCGACTCGCCTCGGATTGAGACTCCCTTCCAAACCCTCGAAGAGAAGAAGTGGGGACCCAAGAGAAGAAGTGGGTACTGATCTGGGGGAGAAGGGAGGTGTCGGCACGGTGGCTTTGGGAGAAGAGAAGGGGATACAAGAAGAGAGGATGTATATATAGAGGAAGAGACCGGAGCAAAGAGAGAACATTCGGGTAAACACTTGGGTCACTCGGGTATGATGGATAAGAAGTGGGATAAAAAAGATGCTCCCTTCCTCCCTAAATTATTAATTCAAAATTATTTTTTAAATTCTCATTCTTATTTATTAAATATTATTATCTTTCCAGGAAGACCGATTATTAAAACCATGTAATGATGATTAATACGTAAATATTATCATTAAAATATTTAAAATTAAAATTTAATAAAATTTGTATATTCATCTTCTCTATATATTAGCTATAATATTCGAGCTAGTAATCCTCGTGATTTACCTCCTCCGTGTTGGGTCTGAGATAAGTTGGTGGGAGCACTGTGAACGAGCGAATCGCCTTTTGCCATCGAAATCAAAATCTAGTAAAAGTTAATGTGTTCATTTTCTTTGTACGTTAACTCTAACATATAAGTTAATAGTTTCGTAATTTATTACCTTTGTATTGACCTTGATATAAGTTGACGGGAACACTGAGAACGAACGAATCATCTTTGTCACATTTATTAAACATTATCACTAAAAATTAAATTTATTATTTTAGTGAGTCAAACATAATGATAAAAGATGATTAGTCTATTTTTACATCTCCAGTATCTAAGCTAACATAATTATAATCACTCAAGATAGCAGGATGTCTAATTTTCATTTAAGATAATGATGTAATATGAAGGTATTTTTTAATTTTTCAGATATTTAAAAAATAATTTTTAAATTCGGTAAATTAATAAACCAATTTTTTAAATACAAAAATATTTTTAAATTAAAATAAACCTAAATCGCAACGGAGGCCATAGATATCAGGTTGCAAAAAGTCTACTATCAAATGTTTATAATTAATTTGAATTCTAATTCTTTTAATTATTTTTTAAAAAAATCTATCATTGTATTATACACGTGGAATAGATATTGAGAATTAATTAATTAAAAAAGGGGTGAATCTGATACCCTATGTTTTTGGAAGGGATCAAATCAAACCAAGTGGCTCGTAGCTAGTAGAATATGCGTCGAATAAGAATCAGATGCCGAGGCAACTGTGGGCAAAGTGGGATGCATGAAGATTCGTGATGCCAGGCCATCGCATGCAGGAATATTACTGGGATAAAGGACTTTGTTAGCATGCTTCCAAAAATTGGCAACTTAAAGTTGAATTCATGTTTTTTTGGCAAAAGTCAGAAGAGCGTTTCTTTTTATCAAATCATAAAAAAAAAAACCTATTTTGGTTTTTTTAACCAAAAGACTATTCAATATATATATATATTAAAGACAAATTATTCATAACCTTAAAAAAAAATCTTCATAAAAGACATACTAAAACTCTTCCCAATTCATATTATATATGATGTTTTTATAACGATTTTAAGATGAAACTCGATTATGTGTGAAGATAGTCATCTCTAGAGCAAATCCTTAAAAGGAAGTACGAAGATCTATCTGACTCATCATTAATCGTAACATATCTAATAAACTATGATTCCTCCACTCAGACATACCATTTCATTGTGGTGTTCCAGGAAGAGTGAGTTGAGATGTGATCCCACACTCAGACAGATGGTTACGAAACTCTTGGCTAAGGTATTCCCCATCTCATCTGATCGAAGTATCTTAATATTTTTGTCAAATTAGTTTTGTACTTCATTCTTGAATTTCTTGAACTTTTCAAAAGATTCCAACTTGTATTTCATTAGATACACATAGCCGTATCTACTGACATTATCAGTAAAAGTAATGAAGTATTGATAGCCTCCTCCAGCTACTATATTTAAAGGGTCACAAACATTAGTATGTATGAGTCTTAACAAGTTAGTCACTCTTTCACCATGTCCACTAAAAAGAGTCTTTGTCATCTTGCCTAGAAGACAAAATTCGCATGCCTCATATGATTCAAAATCAAATGAGTCTTGAAGTCCACACTTATGGAGTTGTGATATGCGACTGACTAGAGTTTGGAGTTATTTTGGAGCAAGGATGAAATTAGCTAAATCGGGTCCATCAAATTTTTGCAACTCACAGATTTTTCTCCTATGCATTCTACTCTAGGTTAAGTTGTCACGAATTGTGGGACCATCAGAATTTAGAATTTATAAATAAAAATGCTGGAAACCCTTTTTGCAATCAAATTATGAAAACGTAGTAAAGGGGCCACATGTCGTATTTTTCCTCGGGACTAGTTGAAGTTGTTTGATTCGAGCTTGTATTTATGTGTCGTTTGTGAATTTTGGGTTTCGAATGTGATTTGGGTTTGGATTGCGATTATTAAATGAAATGGTATGAGATACAAGATGTGTGCCACCAAAACTTGATACGCAACGAATGAAAGAGACCTATGTGCCAAGATGATACTAAGTGCCAAAACTGTGATTGACCATTCCAAATTGAAACTAATTACTTCAACTTGGAAGACAAAGCTATTAGTGAAGTGCTAGCCTGAATTAAGAAAGAATTTCAGCGATGAATGCAGCAAATCAGAAATGAACTTAGTGCAGATTTCAATTACAAGAATTTAGCACATGAAGCAGAGATGAAGCATCAAACCAGCTGCAAAATCAAACAAACAACTGATATGCAGAAATAGCAGTTTAATCTCGACTTGGATGCAAATTCACACAAGCATCTGATTCCAAATGCAATGGAATTCGAACGCAAAGCTTCCTTGATACAAACTTCAGCAATTACAACTAAAACTACAGAAATAACTTGAGTTGCAGAATTGAAATTGAAATGCAGAAATGGAGACTTAGCTGCAGAATTAGAAATTCAGCAATCAGTTGATACAAAGATTCCAGAACAAGACACAAGGGCTGCTATACAAAAACTGATGCTAACTCAGCAATTTGATACAAAGACAGGAACTAACAACTTAAACTGCCGGTCATGAAACTGAGTTCCAAAAACAAAAGATGTGCAGAGACTAACTGCTCATTACTGAAACAAACTGATTTCAAATGAGTTGAATTGTTATTTGATACCAGATAAGAACTAAAAGCCAGATATGCAAAAATTAAATCTGATTTTCAGAATCAAGGTTGCGCAGAAACAAATTCTGAGTTGCAAGAACCAAATGCAGGGGGGTTTAACCTCAATCTGAATACAACTACAAACAGATCAAAATGACATTCGAATGCACCAATCTAATATGCAGGAAGGATTCAGAAAACTGATGTGCAGGATGAACAATTCAGAACTAAAACTGAACTCACAGGGATGCAAATTGATACACCATCATGGAAATTGATACGCAACCAACTAGGCTAAACCTTAGAACTGAAGTAAATGCAAACCAGATGATCAGACTGTAAGTATTTTCTCAGGCCTAAAGTTCAAATGAGATGTAGTAAATCCAAGGTTTTCTTGACACAAACTTTGCAAACCTGTAAACCGAAGCTTGATGTGCAGGAAATAAAATGAAATGCAGAAATACTACGCTAAACAACAACTAAGAGATAAAACTAAAAGTGAACAACTTAATTCAACTAAATTAACACACTAAGTGCGAAATAAGCTAAGGAATTCAGAACTAAAGCGAATTTGCAGAAAAGAAACTGGCACGCAGCTGAACAATTTGATACGCAACAGGAGAAAACTGCCGAGATGATACACAAGCTATTAAACAGAGAAATAAACTGAAATTAAATTCGATTTATCACTAACAAGTTCACTAAACTACTTAACTTGAAAATTTAAAACCTAATTAAGGGCAGAAACAATTAAACAAACTAAACTGAACATTCTAAATAGAGACAGTATCGAAACCAAGTGCAGAAATAAAATCTACAGCTAAAACAACTGAAATTAGCTAAAGAATTAAGCCTCAATCCTCCCTAAGCTCAAGATCTTCTTGGTCGTCAAGCAAGAGCTGGCTTCGAACCCCTAGGCTCAGCAAATCATTGGAAAGCAGCTTCAATCCATCAATTCTGCTCAAACTGCTTCAGCTGGGAGAATTCCGATCCGAACTCTTCAATCTCGGTTTGTTGAGATGCGATGATGATTTGGGGACGACCTGAGCTCACCTGAGAACCCCTACAAGTGGCTCAGATCGTCGGAAATGGGTTGTAGCCAAGATTTCAGTGCTCGGACCACAGATGATGCCGAAACCCTCAAACACCTCTGTCCGGATGAAATTTGAGATGAATTCTTGATCGAAGCCTTCTTCCAAAGATTCAGATGATGATCTGATGGAGAAATTGAGGGGTCGCGCCCCGGAAATGGAGAAAAACACTGAAAAAATTGAAGAACTCGATGAAGAAGGTAGCTACGGCGAAGACGCGACGAGGAGAAGCTGCGGCGGAATTTTCCTTAAGTAATTAACATTGGACGGCTCAGATTTATTTGAGGAGATCCAACGGCTGATCTTGCTCTGATTTGATCCAAAATTTGATGATGATGATCTGGGGTCAGGATCTACCTCGTGGTAGCTCGGATCCTCCAGATGTGCAACGGATGGTCCAGATCACCCTAATCTTTGAATGGACGATCTAGAGCCCTCCGAGCTTGATCCAACGGTTGATTTAGCTCTAATTGGGATGAAACCTTCAGATCTTGATCAGAGTGCTTGATCAACCCTAGCCCTGGCTCGGATTGCTTCAGATGGTCCCGGATGGCTCAGATCTAGCCGCTTTTGAATCGGACGGCCCAGATTAATCCGAAACTTGATAACTCGATCCGGGTCCACTTCCGACTCAAGTTTGACCCAGTATGCCCTAGGTCCAGGATCCTTTCATGCCTACAAAAATATATCAGAAAATTAGTGGTCAAATAATCCAAAAATGTGTAAATTTACAATTAAGTCCAAAATAAGAGGAAATCCTAAAACCTAGGGTAAAATCACAATTAAGCAAGTAAAACATAGGTCAAACATGGATTTTAACAATTAAAATAATCAACAAAATGGTACTTATCAGCGACCCAAGCAATAATGTCAGAGATATGTTTGGTTTAAATCATTAGATTTGAACCGTTTGGTACTTATGTTATAGATTGCATTTTCAAAGTCTAAAATATAGAGTCCATTCATGCACTACAATAGAATATATCATTTAAAAGTATAGAATAACATTTGTCCTTTATTATAAATGAAAAATCTTTCTTGTCCAAATAAAAAATAGAGATAATGTTCATAGTTAATACAGGTACAAAATAGTACTCCTAAAGTTCTAGTACAAGCCTAGTGGGCAAAGATAAGGAATATATTCTTACAGTTATAACAACAACTCTTGCTCCATTGTCTACTCATAATTCCACTTCAATCTATTCCTTCTTAGGCCCTGCACATTGGTATAAATGTGAGACGCACAATCAGTATCTAATATTCATGAAAAAGAAATAGATAGATTGACTTCTATAACATATACACCTAATGTAGAAGTCTAACTTCTTTTCTTCTGCAGTTCTTGTTCTAATGTTCAGTCTCACCACAGTGGAAGCAGATTCCTTCCTTAGGCACCTTACCTTTAGGTTTCAATGTAGTAGACTTGACCTTGCTTTTGGCTTAAGTCTTACCCTTACCTTAGGACTTCCATTTGTCTTTGTCCTTTTGCACCATCAGTACAGTACTAGGCTTAGTCTTCTTGAGATTGAGTTTAATAATTCTCAACATGTTTAACATCTCAGGCAATGACTTATCAATTTCATTCATGTTGTAGTTCTTGACAAATTGACTATACCCTTTTAGCAATGATTACAAATCAATGTCAGTGGTCAATTCTTAGCCCAATGAAAATCCTAATCTATCAAGGTTTTGAACGTACCCATTCATTTGAGTACATGAGTTCTTACAAGACTTTCTTCTTGCATCTTGCATACAAATAGAGTCTTAGATACCTTAAACCGCTAGTGTCTTCCTTGCCCTTGATATAGTTGTTTAAGGTGCTCAACTATATCATGTGTATTCATGTTCTCATGTTGCTTCTGAAGCTCAGAATTCATGATAGCAAGCATAAGACATGACATATCCAGTGCATCATCCTGATGCTTCTTGAAAGCACCCTTTTCAGCACGAGTAGCAGTAGCGGCGGGTGCTTTAGGGATAGGTTGCTCTAGTACATACATTCTTGTTTGAGAATAATTCTCAAGATTTTGTATCAATCCAGGAAATTTGCTCCGTTGAGCTTGCCCTTCTCAATTATGAATCACAGAAAAAGAGTATTGGACGTATTTGATGACATGGTGATCTACAATAAAAATGAAGAAATAAGTATCATATCTAAATCATTCAATTAGGTCTTTAATTAAATGATACTCCCACTGAATTGTAAAGCTTAGGAGGAGCAAGTCATGAATGTGAACAACCATAGTTTACCCACACTACTAGCTTCATACCTAATAGCAACAATATTCAAGTGGGACAAGATCCATATTATACCTAATCTTGAGTTAGCTTTAGCTAATCACCCAAGACTAGTAAAACTTAGGTAGGCAACATTTACCAATTACATCATATGCAACTCTTGATTAGTTGGGTGAACAAGACTCTCTGTTCATTTGTCCAACTTATGATATATGTCTCTAAGTTCTTAATCTAATTAAGGTAACTTAGTAAAGTATCACCTAAAGTTCAATAGTCAGACATCATAATTGTCCAGTCGTACTCTACCAAGATAAATTGAGTCACTTTGCTTTGACAAACCTGACTATAATTGATCTAGTGAGTATCAAACTTTAGTAGGTATATTGAATTGACTTAATTATGATCAAAGTACTAATGAAGCATGCATCATATACAGACATGACATACATTAACATATAAGCATAAAATATAAAACATGACATGACTATGGCCCGTCTACTACGATCTTTTCAAGCTAATGAGAAGATCGAAAAGTTAACCTAGAGATAACATTTTCTCTAAATGCTTTCTTTGGTTGTCATGTGTCGTCGACATCTTTCTTGTATCTTTATTATCTAGTAGTCTAACACTCTTTCTTTAGTATATTTCAAATTAAAGAGAATGTGAGTTACATTCGAATCTAATCTAATTTACAACTAGAAGTATGAAGGTAAAGGCACGACACGCAGGCCGTATTATGAATTACGACATGCACACACACACACAAATCAATCACATTGAGATAAGGGTCATAACCATGCACCATGACATACATCATCCATATCAGATCTATGATAAAATTTTATTATGATTGCATACCATGATTTATGAGTTGTAACTTCACGGAGGTCCCACTACTCGATTAGTGAGCAAGAGTCAAGGGTGCAGCGCCCTTGAAGCAAAATTATTTTGTAAACTCATTGAATGAGTCGCTACCCTTAGTCCATCAAGATAAACCTGAGACCCTTCTTAATCCGTTGATGTATCATTGCGACAAAAATTGCACAATCTGTTCACAATAGTTCGTGAATTTTTTTCACAATCTATTCCCAATAGGTTGACGCAACTGCATCAATTATCATGAATACTATAGGTTATGAAAAGTTTGTCGAATGCAATCAGACTATAGTATACGTTCATATTATGTATGAAGATGCTACAACCTTTTAGACTGATCAACATAAATGGTTGAATACTCGATAAAATACTTATACGATCATGCAACTCATAATAAACATATGTTCTACTTCTATATCACATATAAAAGAATATTAAATGATGTACAATCTTTCACAAATGGCTCTGATATGACTGTAGGGATCTTATGTGTAAAATAATCAAAATTGTGCATAGAAAAATGATCCCTTCTAGAGATCCATGCAAAAGTCATATAATATGTTTGATAGAAAAGGTTACCTTTGTTGTGTGCCCTTTAGTACAATCCCAACAACAACTTTGGTTCCTCGAATCTCAGTACGATTAGAATGGTTGCGCCTCTAGTAGTATCCACACAAATACGTTTCGTTCGTCACACGAACTCGGTCTTGGAGAAAAATCACCTTCGTGGTGCTAGCCACTTGGATGTGGTTCAGACAAGAAGAGGAGAAGAAGGAATGAGAGGCTTTCGACCATGTGAAGAAGATCAACTATAACCACCTCTTCATTCACCCTTCTATATTTATCTAATGAATACAAAAGGTCTTTAGTTTTTGGTTTTCCCAACCTATTAATATCCATTAATCTCAATGAATATCAAAGTCTTTTGGTATTCTTTTTATTAATACTCCATTAATCTCAATGAATATCAAAGTCTCTTGGTCTTCCTTTCATTAGTACTCTATTAATCATTATACGCCCGAGGTTGGAAAAACCTCGTTAATCATTTCTATTAATCATTATTAATGGATATTAATTCTCTTTTATGGTTGAGTCTAATCCAATTAGTCTAATTCGGATTAGACTCAATCACATAGTTCAATTGGATTCATTTGACTTTAACTTAATTAATTCAATTTCGGATTAGACTTCGTCACATTTTAGCCAAACTAAAACACTACAAAAAAACAAGGTTCTAGAAATAGATTTTTAAAATGGAAATCAAATCTATTTTAAATTTTAATAAATTATAAACAAATTTACTACGGAATTACAAATCCGTTTCGCTTTAAAAAAATAATATATAAAAAAATTAAAAACAAAATTTAAAATAAATTAGAAATGAAATTTATAAATAATTTTTATAGACCGAAATAAATAAGGAATAACAATTAAATTTGATACGAAATTATATCGTTTATAAATTTGTTTCAACTATTTTTAAAAAAATAATATGTTTATAATTTATATAATTTATGAAGGAATTTATTAAGTAATTATAAATATATTTTATGCTAATTTATTAAAACCGTAAAACCTATTGTATTCCTATTTTATTTGCGTTTTCTCCCCATTCATGCATGACTTTTCTCCCCATTCACGCACGACGCTCGTCTTCTCCGACTCCCTCGTCTCTGACTACTATTCACACAATCTTCTCCGGCTCTTTTTCACGCACTTTCTCTGACTTTCTTTCTCATCGATCCACCAAATAATCTCAAGCTCAAATGACCCTCTTTTCTTTCTACAGCCTTCTTCTCTGTTCTGCAATAGACGACAGTAGTGGTGCCACAATGGCGGCAGTTCTTCCTGGGACGGGCTGGCGGGGGCGCTAGGGGCGAGCGTTTCGCCTTTTTACAATGACGGCAGTTCGTACAGCCTAATGGCACGCGACGCCGACCTAATTACACAATGGTTGCTGCCTTGACACTACCGCCTTGCCTCTGCCCTCTTGTCCGCTGCTCTGGCTATCATGACCTTGGAAGCGCCTGACACTTCCTGTTAGTAGGAGTCCTAGAGTTAATTATGTGATAATTGATTAGAGATTTTTTTTATCATATTCTATCATTAATAAAAATATGTTTGATTATTATACTTTATATTTGTGTAAAATAACTAAATATAATAATGTCCTTGGG
Organism: Boesenbergia rotunda; assembly: GCA_024364735.1. Classification (NCBI taxonomy): domain Eukaryota; kingdom Viridiplantae; phylum Streptophyta; class Magnoliopsida; order Zingiberales; family Zingiberaceae; genus Boesenbergia; species Boesenbergia rotunda. Next base: position 524,041 of record JAGFNQ010001838.1, on the reverse strand, counting down.
TAGTAGGTTCTTATTTACCTCATATCGATTAGTTGAATTGATAATGAGATGATGTAGATGACACTATATTAAACCATTCCTAATTAAGCATTAATATTTAAGAACAATATTAATGCATAGAGACTAGCATGCAGGTCAATTGATGACTTGAGTTCACAAGTCATGGATATATGATATCAAGTTGACACATGAGTATACATTAGAGAATGTATACTGAATTGACCTGCCATTAAAAAGTTTCACAGATTGACATATGAGTGTCATAAACTTTCTCATATGACTATTAGTATGAATAGTCCTTAGACCTGAAGTCACTACGATTCCCTACATAAGGAGTTATGTAATTTGGTATCGTCAAACGTCACCTGTAACAGGGTCGACTATGAAAGCGATCACTAGGTATATAATGAATTATGCAAAGGGATGTGAGTGATGTAGATGAGATCTATCTCTCCCATATGACGGGAGAGATATCTGTGGGTCTTTTGATCGAGTAAGACTACTAAAACTCATGACCATGCTTAAATGAGTCAATATGAGATACTGAGCTCATTTGTTTGAGTGAGTCTACTCGGGGATGAAGAAACACAAAGATTAATCGAGGATGACAAGGTCTATGTCTCATTGGTCAATTTAGATATCAAGGATAGAAGGACAAGATCATACATTGTCATAGTCACGGAGGTTAAGTCAGATCTTGACTTTCTCATCACTTGGGTATTAATGATGCATTGCTAGATGCCGCTCATTGCTTATGTGTGTAAAGCGGTTTAGATACCACAAGAACAACCAGGTTAAAGGAAGATCTTTTTATTTTTTTAAGATAGAAATCATAAGCCTCTTTTGTTGCTTGTGCATGAATACGAAGAATTGAGGCAAAAATAAATGGTACTTGGACACCAAGGACAAATAATAATGTGTGAAGATAAAGGAAAATTCATGGATATCAATGATATTGTGAAAGCACGAGACTAATCTGGATACTCATCCAAAGTACCAATGAAAGGAAAATGTGTTATAATATGCTTTGGAGGTTAACTTTCACATGATTTTATGTATTGGATATGAAAGGCAATATTCTTAGTTTTAGACAACCATTGAAGAATGGTTTTGAGAGGTTTTGATATTCACATGATGAATAATCAGCTTATACAAGAACTTGCACGATTCGTTGAATTGCTCAAATGGATATGTCAAAGAGAACCAATTCTTTATTCTTGCATGCCTTTGAAGGATCGATAGCATCACCAATTTCTTTGCCAAATAAGAATGGTTTTTACTGATTCCTATCAAACTCGGCCAAGTCCATATTGTCCGAGTTTGCAAATCATGCTCTCTCTAGTTTTGAGTCTCAAGCTTTTGCAGACACCCAGACTGGAGACATTCTTCATTCTAGAGAAATCACACTGTGTGTCCAAGGGAACAATTTTTCTTAGAAACCCCCTTAATTTCTAGAAAGCTGATAAGGATACTGCTCTACTGTGCCTTCTGACCTTTTAAGGCAATCATGAGATATTGAGATTGACGGTTTTTGTAGCTTTTCACCATTATTTTATATTGCTTTGCTAATTATTACCAGCTGATTATTCTTTTGGTTATTCCTCCTAATAAGTCAGCTTGATTCCATTGGGCCCGATATTTTACTGTTTTCCTTTTTCTTATAATGCTAAAACTTGAATACTTTTTATTAGGAAGTTTCTCTTGCTTGTACGTTGATTTATTATCCTTCAATTCAAAAAGAAGCCTATCATATAATGCTGTCGATGGCTGAGCTGCTCGAGCAAAAGCATGGGCAACTGCCAAATCAGGGATAGATAACCATCAGAATAATTCACAGGTTCTGTCTGAGTTTTGTCAGGTAGGTTCAGAAATGGAATGGAAAGTTTCCTAGCTTTATAAGCTATCATTGAAAAATTCAAATGAAAGAATTTCTAACCATACCTAAATAAGGTAGAGTGTACGAGAGGCCAAAAAGAATACCTGTCGCCTGGAGAAGTCCGTCGCCAAGTCCCAACACAACCAGAACCAGAGCATGACTCCGAAAATAAATCCGTAAAATACAGATAGACCTCGTAAAACAAAACAACTTCGTCAACCGTCAAGAAAAACTCCGCAAAATAACCAAATCTGTAACATACAGATTGACCTCGTAAAACAACTCCATAAAACCCACAGACACAAAAACATCGCAAAACCTCAACAAATTGACACACTAAAAACATCATAAAAATTCACAGATCCCAAAGGAACTCGCAAAACTTGGCTCTGATATCAAAAATTGTCACGCCCTCAGAGGCACATGCTTCCTCGAAAATCGGGCAGCATCTCCCCTGTACGGCGGACAATATGAGGCAAGTATACATAATATCTCCACCAATATGGCTCAGTCACAAGCGGCTGGCATCACAACAATAAATATAATACACATCCACGCAGTTTATATCGAAACAAAATAATAATGGGTGGCTTAGCCACCTTAAACAGAAAAGAACTACAATCAAAAGAGAACACAAAAGTCTCTGATATCGACAAAACCCAATAACGAACAAAATGCAACTCCAAGTACTGAAATAAATAACTAAACCAAATACAGAAGATTAACTCAACACAACTGTCACGCCCCCAGAGGCACATGCTTCCTCAAAAATCGGGCAACATCTCCCCTGTACGGCGGACAATATGAGGCAAATATACATACACTCTCCATAAATTCAAGCTCAGCCACAAGCGGCTGGCATCACAATAACAAATAAAAGACACACCACGCAGTTTTTATCAATATAACAGATAACGGGTGGCTCAGCCACCATAAACATAAAAGAACCATAATCCAAAGAAAACACAAAAGTCTCTGATAATGAGAAAACCCGATAATGAATAAAATGTAACTACAAGTACTGAAAACGAACAATTAAACTGAATACCAAAAATAATAACTCAACTCGACACTGAGGACTGGCGACTGGATCCTCTCCTGGCTCCAAGAAATACTTCTACCTGCTATCTGAAACAACAAAAAGGAAAGCAGGGGTGGTGAGTCCGGGTGGACTCTGCGGGTATATGAGTAGACAAATAAGCATGACATAAATAAGATAACGAAGTAGAGAATCAAAAGGTACAGTCCATAAGAAATATCAGATTTGCCTAATCATGCATAAGCAATACAATACGACATGGTATAAAATCCAAATAACGACTAAGCAGGTATAGAACAACTCAACAACAATAAAATCAAGATATACATGTATGTCAAACATATGCAACAATCATAGCTCATATAAGTGCATCAAACACAAGCAAATGCATAAAAGAAATACGTATGCAAATGATGCAATGACATGTGTCACCCCTGACGCCAGTCAAGCCGTCAACACATCCCATCTGTGTGACCGAGTGGGTAGGGCTGTGACAACTATACCACTCCAACAACAACAATAACCAACAACAACAATAATACCACATAAGGCGTGGTTGAGTGGACAGGATGCTGGGGAGCCTACACTCCAGACCCCTATACCTAGGGGGAGCTATCACAGCTACAAAATATCCCTCAAAAACAAACAACGGTGAGGGTGAGCCACCAACAACTCATCCCTCTAAATACAACGGTGAGGGGTGTCACTGTCTGGCATGACAGGACAAACACTCGCACTCCAACCACTACCATGATAACATATGTTTGAGTGAATCGAGCACAAATATGACTAACGACGGCTTAACCAAATGTAAGCCTAACAGTCGTTAGTATGCAACGTGCAAGTATGGTGCATGATATACGATGCACAAACAACCGAAGAAACAATGATGCAACAAAGTCCAACAAATACACGATGCATCAATACAATCAACCGAAAATCAAAAACCAACGACTATGCACCTACACTACTAGGTAGGGTATTTTCTAATGCCAAATAAACCTAATTGTGTTTTATGAACTTCTAAGTGCTCGTGTACAACTGTCACTTTACAGAACAGGAAACCAACAGAGGACTGTACAGAAACGAATTTGGAATACTCGAAGATCAACGAAGAATAAGTCTCAACGGCGATATTTTAAATAACGACAAAGAACAAGGTCAAGCAACCTACTTAGACATAACAGCCATGCTTAAAGGTAAAGGAAACTACTCGAGTACAAAGGAGAAGTACCCGCCTTTTATTGAAGAACGTATACGAACAGAACCTCCCACGATCAACTGAACGAATCTGAATCAAGGTCCTGTATAAATAATAAGTTTTAGCTAATTATAACATTAACAAATTAGCTAAACATAATACGAAATATAATTAGGACAAATCCTAACTAAGTACTGATCACTAGTAAATCTTAATTAGCAGTTATTTCCCTTTTAAGCCCATATCATGGTCAAATGTATATGAAACCGTACACGAAAGAACACAATATCATTGTGCCATTTATAAGTATACAGTGCCCAAAACAATTCTACAATTGGATTCCTTGGAATCCACCGAATATAATTTATATAGACTCACTCAAATCCAAGGTATCACAAGACTAACACATAATCGAACAGCTTCACCCAAAACAGAGTCCTACTTCCAAAATCCCATCACAGATTCTCTACTACAAAATTCAAACCAAAGCTTAATCCAATTCCACTGATCTAGCACAAAATAACATCCATTCATCCAAAATAACTCTAAACCAAACCTTTACCTTGACGGCAGAAGAAATTGGCGATGATGGGCCGACGCAAGAAATTGGGGGCGGCGAGATCAAATGGTGGCTGTTGTTTTCCGGTGGCGGCCAAGGGAGGAAGTTCGTCGGTTTCGCTCGTCAGACAAGGACTGCCGGCAGTGAAAACGACCGAATGCTTGCGGCGCGAGAGAGTCAGCGTCGGCTGGGTGTGCGCGCCGGAGAAGACAGCAGGAGAAGGAGAGGCTAGGGCTTGCAGGCGACGGCGCTCTGCTTCGGTTTCGCGCAGGGGAAGTCGACGACCGGCTAGGGCTGCAGCGTGCGCGGTTGTGGCGTCGGAAAAACTGAAGGGGGCGGTTTGGGTGAGTTTAGGGCACGGGAAGAGTTTTTAGGAGTTTTATAACTGATTTTTGACAATTTTGAAAATAAGCCCAGCAAGTTTGGAAAATTACAATTAGGCCCTTTAAAATTTACAACTAAGCCCCTTTAAAATTTCGGTTTTCAACAACAACATTGGGGACTGACAACTGGATCCTCTCCTGGCTCCAAGAAATACTTCTACCTGCTATCTGAAACAACAAAAAGGAAAGCAGGGGTGGTGAGTCCGGGCGGACTCTGCGGGTATATGAGTAGACAAATAAGCATGACATAATAAAGATAAACAGAGTAGAGAATCAAAAGTGTACAGTCCATAAGAAATATAGATTCACTTAAACATGCATAACATATAGTACAACGACATAGCATAAAATCCGGATAAGCACTAAACATGTATAAAACCATACAACAATAGTAAAACCAAGATATACATGCATGTCAATCAAGTGCAACAACTATAGCTCATATAAATACAACAAACACAAGCAAATGCATAAAAGAAATACGTATGCACATGATGCAATGACATGTGTCACCCCTGACGCCAGTCAAGCCGTCAACACATCCCATCTGTGTGACCGAGTGAGTAGGGGTGTGACAACTGTACGCACTCCAACAACAAATACCACATAAGGCGTGGGTGAGTGGACAGGATGCTGGGGAGTCTACACTCCAACCCCTATACATAGGGGGAGCTATACAGCTGCAATATCCCTCGATAAACAACGGTGAGGGTGAGCCACCAACAGCTCATCCCTCTAAAAACAACGGTGATGGTAAGCCACCAACAGCTCATCTCTCTAAAAACAACGGCGAGGGTTTCACTGTTTGGCATAACAGGACATGTGCTCGCACTCTAATATCTACCACGCCAACAAGTGGTTGAGTGAATCAAGCAACAATATGACTAACGACGGCTTAACCAAATGTAAGCCAACAGTCGTTAGTATACAACGTGCAAGTATGGTGCATGATATACGATGCACGAACAACTGGAGAAACAACGATGCAACAAAAATCCAACAAGTAAAACATGCATCGATACAACCAACCAGAAACCGAAAGCCAATGATTATGCACCTACACTACTAGGTAGGGTATTTTTAATGCCAAATAAATCTAATTGTGTTTAATGACCTTCTAAGTGCTCGTGTACAAATGACACTTTACAGAACAGAAAACCAATAGAGGACTGTACAGATACGAATTTAGGAATACTCAAAGATCAACGAAGAATAAGTCTCAACGGTGATGTTTTAAATAACGACAAAGAACAAGGTCAAGCAACCTATCAGACATAATATAGCCATGCTTTTAAGGTAAAGAAAACTACTCGAGTACAAAGGAGAAGTACCCGCCTTTTATGTAGAACGTATACGAACAGAACCTCCCGCGATCGACAACGTGAGTCCAAAGTTAAGGTCCTGTACCAAGAATATAGTTTAGCTATTTATACAATTAATTGGCTAAACTAAATACAAGATATAAATTGAGATTAATCCTAATTACAACATCCGTGAAATTAAACATCAATAGGTCATTAGGTTAAATCCTCGAAACCCATATGTGGTTAATAACAACCCACGTCACAAAATAAAACCACTCCGCGTACAAATCACATTTAACACTTACAACAAAACGTCCCATAGTAATTAGTATCAATCTAACCACACCCATGTATCAAGGGTACAAGGTTACTTCCCAATTCATTAAATCCTGATCTCAATTCATAATCACACCAAAAATCATTCCAATCCTACGGATCAGATTAAGCCACCTAACCTAAACCAAACAAATCCAACTCAAAAACCTAGAATTCTAACCGAACAGTAGCACCCATTGACACAACACAATGTCATTCGACCTCATTAGAATCCAAGGAGGGCTCACGGCAACGGCAAGGTAAATCCAACAATTTAAGGAAAACTCCAAAACCAACATCCTTACCTTGATGATGGTCGGCACAGAAACAAGAGCGACGAGGTCAAACGGTGGCTGCGGTTATCCGGTGGTGGCCAAGGGAGGAAGTTCGTCGGCTTTGCTCGTCGGACAAGGACTGCCGGCAGTGAAGAGGGTTGAAAACTTGCGGCGCGAGAGAAAGAGTCAGCGTCGGCTGGGTGTGCGCGCCGGAGAAGACAGCAGGAGGAGAGGCTAGGGCTTGCGGGCGACGGCGCTCTGCTTCGGTTTCGCGCAGGGGAAGTCGACGACCGGCTAGGGCTTTGGCGTGCGCGGCTGCGGCGTCCGCAGAACTGAAGGAGACACGCGAGAAGAAGGGCTCGCGCGATGGGGAACCGTCCACGCGAGTTCGGCGTTGGGGAAGAAACCGCAGGCGTGCGGCTGCGGGCGGCGTCGAGGCAGAAACTAGGTATAGGGGAAAAACGGAATCAGGAGGAAACAGTAGGGTTTATATTAAGTTTTGGTTTTTGCAAATAAGCCCTCTAATTTTTGTTATTTACAACTAGGCCCTTAAATTTTCAAAATTTACTTATTAAACCCTTAATTTTTTGGTATTCAACATTCTCCCCCTCTAACAAAAATTTGATCTCCAAATTTAGCTAATGAACCACAACAAATACTAGTCAACAACCAGCAGGTACTGGTCAACCACAACAGGTATCAATACCTCAAATATACTATAAATACGGAGTAAAAACCAACCAGACGCACCTCAAGTCAATATATGAGGCTAGCGAGCTCTGATTCTATCCTCGAGCTCCCAATTAGCTTCCTTATCAGAGTAGTACTGTCAACCAACCTTAACCCTGATTACGAGTCAAATGCACTATCTATCATATTGGGAAATATTCAACATCTCTCAAACGGTAGCTACCCAGTTACAAGCAGTGACCTACACGTAGATACCCTATAGCTCTTTAATATCTCGGATCGATTCATCGACCTGCTGTGCCTTCTCTCTAGTGACATTGTAATCCTGGTCCATCTCTGAAACTGATGGTGGTCGTCTAAATAGGCAGTGACTGAATCATCTGAATTGCTGTTGGCTGCATAGTCTGAGGTGCTGAAACTCCCACCGTCTGCTGAGTCTGATAACTTGTAGCTTCGACCCTCTGCTGAGGCTAGTAAACTGAAGACTAATATGCCAGGCACAGCTGATCTACACATAACTAATAACTAAAATAAATCCTAATCATACCATCTACTTGAGTAAATTTTAAGTAACAACGCGTTACTTCATAATCTAATCATCATAATTAGGTTAAACTCCTAATTCTAAATGTGATTAACCAAACTCAATTCTTCCAAGAATCAAGTTCACATCAACCCAGGTTCACCACAACAAACATAGTGAAACCTCACCAAGATAACAAACTACTCTCTTATCACAGATCTGCCACAATGAAAACTTATGGCAAGAATTCCGATCCGAACAGATCAGTATAGATCTTTTCCCATAACGGAACAATGAAACTATCCTACAACATCAACCTATTCAAAATAGAATTCTAAACTAAAGCCAGATTCCATGGGAACCATTGAAAGGTGACATCTTAAACTTCCCCTCACATGTCGATTGCCATCTCTATTAGTATATTTGCCTCCCAAAGACTTCAAACACTTGCTTAATTTTTTTCCCCTCAATTTACTAATTTTTTTTTGATTTTTTTTTAAGGTATTGAAACATCATGTTATTGATCCTTGCATTTTGTATTATATGTCTGAAATTTTCCAATATACAGTCCCCCATGGAGATGACATACCTAATATTGACAACATCATACATTTGTGTGTTGCATTTTTGCCAATAATTGAACTTTGAGTCTGGCAATTGGGTCATCATAGTTATTAATAGTACTTATCCATATTCATGCAACAATATTCTTGCCCGAAGGAAGAGTGATAATTTCTCGTATACAGTTTAAAATGTAATATTGTCATCTCATTAGAAAATTAGTTGTTGTTTTTTTTAGTGAACACTTTGGTTCTATGCTGGGTCAATAGTCCATTTTTTTAAATGTATATCTTTTTTTTTTTGTTCTAATTTGCTTACAGAAACTTTTTCACGTCTTGAAGAAAGGATCCGATGGAGCTAGATGCACTAGTGGAAAAAAGGCTTTTAACACCGGTTATTTTCGACTTTTAACACCGGTTCCGGAACCGGTGTTGATCCAGCCGGCATTGTAAGTATAGACTTTTAACACCGGTTAACAAACCGGTGTAATATATAGATTTAACACCGGTTAATAACCGTTGTTAAAACTTCAATTATGAGGCGGGAAAGCCATTTTAGACACCGGTTATTTTAAATAACCGGCGTTCAAACATCATTTTTAACACCAGTTCTGGAAACCACCGGTGTTAAAACATCATTTTTAACATCGGTTCTGGAAACAACCGGTGTTAAAACATCATTTTAACACCGGTTCTGGAAACAACCGGTGTTAAAAATGATGTTTTAACACCGGTTCTAGAAACAACCGGTGTCAAAAGTCTTAATTTTTTATATAAATTTCATATTTATTTTTATTTATAATTTTTCTAGACATATAAAAGAACACAATAATATAATAGTTTATCCATAATCAATAACACACCATGAATTAAGTAAATGCAACATCCAATTATTTTACAACTATCCATCATTTTTCTTTCAACAAAAGCAAAATGTAAATCAAATAACACATTATACTCCTACTCGCTATGTGATTTTCCAAGCAAAGACAATGTAGAAGCTTGCCACACGAGTTTGCAAGTAAACGGTCTAGTCCAAGATCAAATAGTGAGGAGTACGTTGCAGAACTTCGACCAGCTTAGCATTCCATCTCTTATAAGCGTCTTGCATATTTCCATACAGTACTTGAGTCAAGCTTGAATTTCTTTTCATGCTTTGGCGTGCAGTGGCTACCAGTCGATTGCGAAGCAACTGTGAGAAAATTCCAATGAAAAAATATCAAATAATGCTACGGAGAGAGAAGCAATATAATCAATCATTCACAATTTGGAGCTTACTTGGTGTTTGAGGGTGGCCAAACTTTTCGTGTGCATTGGAGATTGTGGGATTACACCATTTGAAGGTGGAACTCCAATAAGACCACATAACAAGGTCTGGCCAGCAAAACCAAGTAAATGATTCAGGAGTCAGATGTCATTTGAGATTTAACCAAAGAACTAGCTAGAGGCAGATAGATTAAGGTATAGTACCAAGAATCCCAAAACCAGTAAATCATAATGAATGATGGGGGTTTTCTCAGATTGAACTAACATGAGATGGCATAGAACAGAATATTGCAGGGATGAAAACAAATATAATAAAGAGGTCACAACTCACAAACCTTGTCTAATAATACGTGTTAAGCTGCACAGAGATATCGCAGGCTTCAGGTTTTGCACTTGCAGCCCATACCTGATGCTTCAATCATAAAATAAGACGAACTAATATAATCAACTGAAACTTAATTCCATTGATATCCTTTTACTGAATTACAGTTTACAGGAAACGCACAAATGTCACAATGTACCATTAAATATCAACTTTGGAGAAGGGGAGAAAACAGCTGCTATTCAAGGTAACAAACTAAATTACATTAGGCAGAAGAACTCTCTTCGCTTAGCTCATCAAAGAAATGAAGAATGGACAAAGTCGAATGAACAAAATATTACCTTGTACAGTAACAGACAATAAGTGCCTCAATAATAATAGCACTTGTCAAATCTTTGCAATTCGCTATATAATGTTACCTGAACCAATAACATAACCAATAACAGAAACAAATATTTTAAATCTGGAAGGACCATAACATGCAAGTACCATGAGTGGCACTCCATAGTCGGCGATGAGACCCCGTAGCGCCATGATCGTGCCTTCCTGCTTCTTAACGCAGTGAGCAGAAGCCCAAATGACAGAACCAGTGCAAACATGCCGTTGGCGAACCTCCAAGATGAACTGAATCCACACAACCATACCCAGCACTGATTAGTTCCCCTACAATTCGTATCAACAGAAATCGAAATGCAATCCAAACGGAAGACTACAGATGAACTGAATTCACCAAAATCCAATAGTAGATCAAGAACAATCAACTGATCAGAAGAACTAGATTCAACAATCAATCAGTCAAGAGAACACATCAACCCCATTACTGATCACTCAAGCTCAAGAATGGTCAACATGATTCGTCTCAAGATCATCCAAAGCAAAACAACTCACGGAGACATAAGAATCCAAACTGATAGCACAACCCAATCCTACTGTTCTAATACAATTCCATTCGAAGAACAAATCGAAAACAATCGATGCTTACCGGAGTTCGTCGCTGACCGTGAGCCGTCCAGCGCACCTGCTCCCACAGGGTAGAACAAATATCCCTAAGAATAGCTCTAGTTTAGCTTAAGCCAAGAATCCCAAATTCAGTGGATCAACGATTAGGGTACAACTCAGGGAACAACTAAATCGAAGAAATCCAAATCTCCGCTCTTACCAAATCTGCGATCAGAGGAGGAAGAAGGCCCGATGATCTTGCTTGCTCGCGATGGAGTGATCGTGAGAAAAAGGGCGACAACAGCACTCGGGAAACCCACCTCGGCCGGCTGGTGGTCGCAGAGTATCTTGTGAATCAAGATTATGAGTAGAATGAAGGAAGAAGTCGGCGTTGGTTCTTTGGTGACTTCAATCGAAGCAGAGAAGAGGGCGAACACTACGTCGGGCGGCTGCGGTTTAGGGCACGCGAGAGGAGAAGAGAACGGACGAAGGGGGCGGCGCGTCTGGCTGTGGCGGAAGGCGAAGAGAAGAGGTAATCGAAGCGTGATGTTGCGGCTAGGTCATCAGATTAGGGGAAACGAAAAGCTAATAAGGGGGGGTGGCTTTTTGCAGAAAAACCCATTCAGCTTTTCGAAATCCCAACCATGCCCTCAATTTCGAAAGTTTTGCCTTTTAGCCCTCAAATTTCTCAGATTCTCACATTTTTAACACTGGTTGTTAAAAGAACCGGTGTTAAAAGTATTTTAAAATTCAAATAATTACAAAAATGCCACCGCCTTTTTTTTAACACCGGTTTTAATACAACCGGTGTTAAAAGCCGTTGTTAAAGGTCTTTTTTGTACTAGTGATGCATATGTTTTTTTTATCTACCTGATGAATTTTTGCAGGGATGGGGAGGTCAATCATGGCAACAGAATCAGGCATGGGAATACCAAGGTCAAACTTAGTTATATTAACACATTCCCATCCACCCCCAATGCATCCAGTCAACAAAACTAGAGTTATATAAAATATAAGAAATTAATATGTTAAGAGGATGCCTTTTTGTTTCTCATTTCCGTAGAAGTAATTACTAAAAACAACACATTAAAAGATAAAACTGTTTCATATATTAAAAGCTGTGCTAGCCTCCAATTAACGAGCAAAACCTCACAATTGCACACCTTTACTCTTCACCTTTCAGATTTAGTAGCTATACGACTCTTTTTTTTTTTATCAGCTCAAAATATTCTAAGGTATATAAAAAAAAAATTCCTAGGATTGAAGGCTCTTACCGCAGATGGATGCAAATCCAGAAATTTCATATTAGATGCTAGCAGATGATAAGAATCTTTCCTTCTTCAGTGTCCTTCACACTGCTCATCATTTTCTCTATGCTTTGCAAGGGATAAGCATCTAAGAAGCATCATTGGTATCAACTCTGGTATCAACTCAAGATCAAAGGTGATCATGCATATTCTTTGGCAATCATGGAATAACGTGAATTCCATGATACATGCAAAAGCATTCCAACATCTAAGTACAGGTTGCTTCTTAACCTTGATATTTGGGATGTAATTTCCACTTGCATCCTCAACATTTATGAAATGCAGCCTACCATATTACTGAGTTGAACCAAATTATTGAGCAGGACGATAAACTAATAAGTCCACAAGAACAACCAGGTTAAAGGAAGATCTTTTTATTTTTTTAAGATAGAAATCATAAGCCTCTTTTGTTGTTTGTGCATGAATACGAAGAATTGAGGCAAAAATAAATGGTACTTGGACACCAAGGACAAGTAATAATGTGTGAAGATAAAGAAAAATTCATGGATATCAATGATATTGTGAAAGCACGAGACTAATCTGGATACTCATCCAAAGTACCAATGAAAGGAAAATGTGTTATAATATGCTTTGGAGGTTAACTTTCACATGATTTTATGTATTGGATATGAAAGGCAATATTCTTAGTTTTAGACAACCATTGAAGAATGGTTTTGAGAGGTTTTGATATTCACATGATGAATAATCAGCTTATACAAGAACTTGCACGATTCGCTGAATTGCTCAAATGGATATGTCAAAGAGAACCAATTCTTTATTCTTGCATGCCTTTGAAGGATCGAAAGCATCACCAATTTCTTAGCCAAATAAGAATGGTTTTTACTGATTCCTATCAAACTCGGCCAAGTCCATATTGTCCGAGTTTGCAAATCATGCTCTCTCTAGTTTTGAGTCTCAAGCTTTTGCAGACACCCAGACTGGAGACATTCTTCATTCTAGAGAAATCACACTGTGTGTCCAAGGGAACAATTTTTCTTAGAAACCCCCTTAATTTCTAGAAAGCTGATAAGGATACTGCTCTACTGTGCCTTCTGACCTTTTAAGGCAATCATGAGATATTGAGATTGACGGTTTTTGTAGCTTTTCACCATTTTTTTTATATTGCTTTGCTAATTATTACCAGCTGATTATTCTTTTGGTTATTCCTCCTAATAAGTCAGCTTGATTCCATTGGGCCCGATATTTTACTGTTTTCCTTTTTCTTATAATGCTAAAACTTGAATACTTTTTATTAGGAAGTTTCTCTTGCTTGTACGTTGATTTATTATCCTTCAATTCAAAAAGAAGCCTATCATATAATGCTGTCGATGGCTGAGCTGCTCGAGCAAAAGCATGGGCAACTGCCAAATCAGGGATAGATAACCATCAGAGTAATTCACAGGTTCTGTCTAAGTTTTGTCAGGTAGGTTCAGAAATGGAATGGAAAGTTTCCTAGCTTTATAAGCTGTCATTGAAAAATTCAAATGGAAGAATTTCTAACCATACCTAAATAAGGTAGAGTATACGAGAGGCCAAAAAGAATACCTGTCGTCTGGAGAAGTCCGTCGCCAAGTCCCAACACAACCAGAACCAGAGCATGACTCCGAAAATAAATCCGTAAAATACAGATAGACCTCGTAAAACAAAACAACTTCGTCAACCGTCAAGAAAAACTCCGCAAAATAATCAAATCTGTAACATACAGATTGACCTCGTAAAACAACTCCATAAAACCCACAGACACAAAAACATCGCAAAACCTCAACAAATTGACACACTAAAAACATCATAAAAATCCACAGATCCCAAAGGAACTCGCAAAACTTGGCTCTAACCAAAAATTGTCACGCCCCCAGAGGCACATGCTTCCTCGAAAATCGGGCAGCATCTCTCCTGTACGGCGGACAATATGAGGCAAGTATATATAATATCTCCACCAATATGGCTCAGTCACAAGCGGCTGGCATCACAACAATAAGTATAATACACATCCACGCAGTTTATATCGAAACAAAATAATAATGGGTGGCTTAGCCACCTTAAACAGAAAAGAACTACAATCAAAAGAGAACACAAAAGTCTCTGATATCGACAAAACCCAATAACGAACAAAATGCAACTCCAAGTACTGAAATAAATAACTAAACCAAATACAGAAGATTAACTCAACACAACATTGGGGACTGACAACTGGATCCTCTCCTGGCTCCAAGAAATACTTCTACCTGCTATCTGAAACAACAAAAAGGAAAGCAGGGGTGGTGTGTCCTGGCGGACTCTGCGAATATATGAGTAGACAAATAAGCATGACATAATAAAGATAAACAGAGTAGAGAATTAAAAGTGTACAGTCCATAAGAAATATAGATTCACCTAAACATGCATAACATATAGTACAACGACATAGCATAAAATCCGGATAAGCACTAAACATGTATAAAACCATACAACAATAGTAAAACCAAGATATACATGCATGTCAATCAAGTGCAACAACCATAGCTCATATAAATGCAACAAACACAAGCAAATGCATAAAAGAAATACGTATGCACATGATGCAATGACATGTGTCACCCCTGACGACAGTCAAGCCGTCAACACATCCCATCTGTGTGACCGAGTGGGTAGGGGTGTGACAACTGTACGCACTCCAACAATAAATACCACATAAGGCGTGGGTGAGTGGACAGGATGCTGGGGAGTCTACACTCCAACCCCTATACATAGGGGGAGCTATACAGCTGCAATATCCCTCGATAAACAACGGTGAGGGTGAGCCACCAACAGCTCATCCCTCTAAAAACAACGGTGAGGGTAAGCCACCAACAACTCATCCCTCTAAAAACAACGGTGACGGTGTCACTGTTTGGCATAACAGGACAGGTGCTCGCACTCTAATATCTACCACGACAATAAGTGGTTGAGTGAATCGAGCAACAATATGACTAACGACGGCTTAACCAAATATAAGCCAACAGTCGTTAGTATGCAACGTGCAAGTATGGTGCATGATATACGATGCACGAACAACTGGAGAAACAACGATGCAACAAAAATCCAACAAGTAAAACATGCATCGATACAACCAACCAGAAACCGAAAGCCAATGATTATGCACCTACACTACTAGGTAGGGTATTTTTAATGCCAAATAAATCTAATTGTGTTTAATGACCTTCTAAGTGCTCGTGTACAAATGACACTTTACAGAACAGAAAACCAATAGAGGAATGTACAGATACGAATTTGGAATACTCGAAGATCAACGAAGATAAGTCTCAACGGCGATGTTTAAATAAAACGACAAAGAACAAGGTCAAGCAACCTATCACACATAATATAGCCATGCTTTTAAGGTAAAGAAAACTACTCGAGTACAAAGGAGAATACCGCCTTTTATGTAGAAGTATACGAACAAACCTCCCGCGATCGACAACGTGAGTCCAAAGTTAAGGTCCTGTACCAAGGATATAGTTTAGCTATTTATACAATTAATTAGCTAAACTAAATACAAGATATAAATTGAGATTAATCCTAATTACAACATTCCTGAAATTAAACATCAATAGGTCATTAGGTTAAATCCTCGAAACCCATATGTGGTTAATAACAACCCACGTCACAAAATAAAACCACTCCGCGTACAAATCACATTTAACACTTACAACAAAACGTCCCATAGTAATTAGTATCAATCTAACCACACCCATGTATCAAAGGTACAAGGTTACTTCCCAATTCATTAAATCCTGATCTCAATTTATAATCACACCAAAAATCATTCCAATCCTACTGATCAGATTAAGCCACCTAACCTAAACCAAACAAATCCAACTCAAAAACCTAGAATTCTAACCGAACAGTAGCACCCATTGACACAACACAATGTCATTCGACCTCATTAGAATCCAAGGAGGGCTCACGGCAACGGCAAGGTAAATCCAACAATTTAAGGAAAACTCCAAAACCAACATCCTTACCTTGATGATGGTCGGCACAGAAACAAAAGCGACGAGGTCAAACGGTGGCTGCAGTTATCCGGTGGTGGCCAAGGGAGGAAGTTCGTCGGCTTCGCTCGTCGGACAAGGACTGCCGGCAGTGAAGAGGGCCGAAAACTTGCGGCACGAGAGAGTCAGCGTCGGCTGGGTGTGCGCGCCGGAGAAGACAGCAAGAGGAGAGGCTAGGGCTTGCGGGCGACGACGCTCTGCTTCGGTTTCGCGCAGGGGAAGTCGACGACCGGCTAGGGCTGTGGCATGCGCAGCTGCGGCGTCCGCAGAACTGAAGGAGACACGCGAGAAGAAGGGCTCGCGCGATGGGGAACCGTCCACGCGAGTTCGGTGTCGGGGAAGAAACCGCAGGCGTGCGACTGCGGGCGGCGTCGAGGCAGAAACTAGGTATAGGGGAAAAACTGAATCGGGAGGAAACGGTAGGGTTTATATTAAGTTTTGGTATTTTGCAAATAAGCCCTCCAATTTTCATTATTTACAACTAGGCCCTTAAATTTTCAAAATTTACTTATTAAACCCTTAATTTTTCGGTATTCAACATGGTCTCTCAACCCCTTTGGTGGCCAAATCAACATTTGGCGGCCCAACAACCTGGCCCCTCGGCCCAACAACCTGCCGGCCAAATCAACATTTGGCGGCCCAACTATGTCGTCGACCAACAACCGATGCCGACGACCAACAACCGTGTCGTTACTCACTAGGACTTCCCACCCCTGGCCAGTGGATTTTTACCTTTCTCAGGATTCGAACTCTAGACCTCCAGGATAAGTACTAGAGTTTATGAATCCTGATAGGTATCAGGATTCATAAACTCTAGTACTTATCCTGGAGGTCTAGAGTTCGAATCCTGAGAAAGGCAAAAATCCACTGGCCAGGGGTGGGAAGTCCTAGTGAGTAACGACACGGTTGTTGGTCGTCGGCATCGGTTGTTGGTCGACGACATAGTTGGGCCGCCAAATGTTGATTTGGCCGGCAGGTTGTTGGGCCGAGGGGCCAGGTTGTTGGGCCGCCAAATGTTGATTTGGCCGCCAAAGGGGTTGAGAGACCATGTCGTTACAATAAAAAGGCGCCTTTTTATAGTAGCGGCCCCGCCTCTATGGTCCCCGCAGGCAACCCTCTAGGCCGGCGACCCTACGGTCTTCCCACTCCTGGCAGTGGGTTTTTACCTTCCCTAGGATTCGAACTTTAGACCTCCAGGCTAAGTACTAAAGTTCTGAATCCTGGTACCAAGTGAGCCACTTGGTATCAGGATTCATAAACTCTAGTACTTATCCTGGAGGTCTAGAGTTCGAATCCTGAGAAAGGCAAAAATCCACTGGCCAGGGGTGGGAAGTCCTAGTGAGTAACGACACGGTTGTTGGTCGTCGGCATCGGTTGTTGGTCGACGACATAGTTGGGCCGCCAAATGTTGATTTGGCCGGCAGGTTGTTGGCCGTCAAATGTCGATTTGACTGCCAAAGGGGTTGAAAGACCATGTTGTTACAATAAAAAGACGCCTTTTTATGTAGCGATCTCGGCCTCTATGGTCCCCGCAGGCAACCCTCTAGGCCCGAGACCCTACGGGTCTTCCCACCCCTGGCCAGTGGATTTTTGCCTTTCTCAGGATTTGAACTCTAGACCTCCAGGCTAAGTACTAAAGTTCCTGAATCCTGGTATCAATTGAGCTACCAGGATTCAGGAAGTTTAGTACTTAGCCTGGAGGTCTAGAGTTCGAATCCTGGGAAAGACAAAAATCCACTGGCCAGGGGTGGGAAGACCCTTAGGGTCTCGGGCCTAGAGGGTTGCCTATGGGGATCATAGAGGCCGAGATCGCTACACATCCTATCTTATCTTTTTGCTCATTATTATCCATTAGACCTTTATCTATATACTTATTCATATCCTTCAACAACATCCCAATAATAACTATACAATTTCTATTTAAGAAAACTTTATCACCTAAACTCTTATCTAGACTATCATTGTTCTCTTCGTAACAATCATTAACCTTCAGATAATCTCCATCACCATTATCCCACTCCATCTCATCAAATATGTGGAAAAAATAGCCTACTATAATAAATTCAACAGCATTGCTATAAAAATATCACTCAATTGAACTTACCTCAATCACAGAGCAGGAAAACTCAATGCCAAGCAGTCACTTAGAAATCGTAGAAGAAAACTGGAGCGACGACGTGCATCAATCACAGAAGCAGTAGCTTACAACGCAGAGGTGATGGGTGAGGAGGAAGAAGAGTCCGTGGTTGAGAAGGAAGAAGAAATCGACGATTCGGTTGACGAGTTGATGAGTCGACGAGTGAGGAGGAAGAAGTAAATCACAGGTGTTGAGTCGACGATTCGACGAAGAGAAAAAGGAGGGGGCTAGGCATATTTATATGATTTCATTTTATTTACCTTTTCTTCCTTCATCTTTCTGCTTGATTCCAGCTTCAGGGGCTATGGTGCAGCGAAATGACAACTAATTGTTATTTTAGACATTCGCGGTTCGATTCTCAACTACGATGTATTTTGCAGGAATTCTTTCTCCAAATGAGGCGCGAATCCTGAGACATTGTGCTTCTGGACCGTCCACCATTAGCGCTTCCTGATTTATCTTGGTGGCCGGTGAAAAATTTTCGTGAGGCCATCAACCAAGGTTCGATATTATCCAATTTCATTAATCATTTTTTTTTCCTTGCCCGATTCAAGAGATAAATTTTTATATATGCCGAAAGAATGTGATTTCCATCCGTTTTAAATTTTTAGTTCAAGTAAATAATAGTGAGTTTCCTTACTCCAAGTAAACAAGGCTTGGTGCGTGTAATTAACATCGTAATTTTTCAATTTGATATCAGATATCCAATTTATATAATTAATTCTGATATAACTAGCTTAATTCCACATAAATTTTTTATTTACCATCAGGGTAAATTAAACAACAATAGCAACGAACGACCATTAATTTAGTATTTTTAGGTTAACTATTCATTTTTAGATTAACTATTCATTAACATAAATTCATTTGTTAATTCATCAAAATTGAGATTCAATCCTTAACTATATTTCTAAAAAAGTGAAAAAATAGTCATCATATGAACATTAAAAAAAACAACTATTTTTTTTATTTATTTTTAATTTAATGAAGAAATGTTTGCTCCTCATTTCGTAGGGTTTAAAGAAGAAATGTAATACATATAAACAAGGGGATCATAATAAACCACGAATGTGTTCTTTATTATTGGCGAAAGGCGATTTGTTCGTCCCAGTGTCTTCATCAATACGTCTCATGATCAACATGGAAGAGATAAATTACGGGAACTATTAATCCGGATATTGTGGCTAGTACGTGGGAAGGGTGGGCACACTGACTTTACCAGATTTTGATTTTCATATCTTAGGTTGATAACATTCACGTATTAATCATCGATCCATCCCATAAAAATTGAATATACTCTTTATTAAAAAAATGATTAATAATGTTTTTTTAATCTCAGACGATCGATTCGGTTTCATAAAAATTTTTTATTGATCATCAGAATAAATTGAGAAGCGCTCGCGATGAATAATCTGAATGTGCTATTTATTGCTCTTGTGCATCATGGCTCATGGCCTCTCAATCCATTCCTTTGACGGATTCGACCCAACCCACTCACGAAGCGAATGTCATGTCAATAAGTGGCATCTTTCAATTGGTTGTTTTTCCTATTTTGTGTCAGCATCCGAACACCCAATCGCCGCTCTGATTGGGACGACTAGTTCCCGCATATCTAAAAGACCACCAGATTGACGACACGTGTTCCCAGCGTGCATCACGTTGTGGCGCACCGGCGAGGGAGTCTTCGCATCGCGACTTCGTAGTGGAGGAACGCCAAAGGTACGCGTAGATGTGGCATCCTGTGAACCGTTCGATGTGAAAATCCCAACGCGATTGTTCCCATCCGATGGTTGCTATCAAATGCGGGGGCATAGTGGTCGACACAATCTCATTGGCCATCCTTGTTCCGTTTACCCGTGTTTTGACCCGTATTTTTAAATGTGCGCGTGTGAACTATATATACCGACTCGTTTTCGCACCCGCTCGCTGGTTCCTCTGTTGCTTTCTGCATTTTCTTCGTTTTCTAAGAAAACTCGCGGAGCGAGAGCGAAGCAGATCGTCGCTCCCATTCTTCCCGTCGCTCTCGGAAGCAGATCTCCTCCTTACGATTCTGATTCTACGTCTGAATCCCGTCGATGAAGATTTAGGGTTCTTCGACCTGGCCGGCGACGATGCCCGGTGGTGAGTTCGAGCCCCCTTTGTCGACCGGCCCGGATCTGGAATCCCAGGGCCCAGGTTTGTTGGGGACGTCGGCGGGAGGCACGGGGAGTCCGGCATCGGGGAAGAAGAGTGGGATGGGAGATCTTCTTCGGCACTTGGATCGGGGACTCTCTAACCGGAACCTGAGTCGTCGGCATGTGGACCGGGGCGGCTTGTCACCGCGATCAGATGGAAGGTCGCACGACGCCCTCGGGGACGGGGCGCCTCCTGAGTGGGCGCTGCTGCTCATAGGGTGCCTTCTTGGTCTTGCCACTGGTATTTGTGTTGCCGCATTTAATCGAGGGGTGAGTACTCGACTTTCCGTCACTCTGCTAATTTTTGAATGACAAACTGTTGGTCCCGAACGCTGATGAGCGACGACTTTTCTCTTTAGCATTTTTATTCCCGTGTCATGGATCCGTGTTTTATGACATTTTTGGTTATACGATGCGTCTGAAACCTTTATTTTGTAACATGTCATTCAAAGATAAGAATCATGTGAAGAATTAATTGAAACTACCATGCTATATCTGATTTACCGTTGCTCGATAGGCCTATCTCTACAGGTGAACTTTGATACCAATCCTTGTTTAACATGAAACTTATTATTGCTATCTAAATGAGTTACAAAACTACAAAAATATGAAATTTATCTAGGAAACAATATCTCTAAGGAAATCATTAATCAAGAAGGATGCATTCTTGTGGCTGATGATTCATCAGCTATCCTTTTCTTAGAAACATACTCAAATCTGCAGTAGCATTCCTCTTAGACTGCATGCGCACTCAGAGCTAAATCACTAATGTGGTTTTTTCAGAGATATCATAAAATTTGTCTTGGAAAGAAAAACCTTGATGTTAACATTGGTTAGGGTTCTTAGCCCTCCTGAATCGTCATAATCAAGCTATGTTTGTCCAAAGTATGTTAGATCATCTACATTAGTTTTGTACCTCCATTGAGCTCCTCGTAAGGTTATACCACTAGTAATTAGATTGTGCTAAATACTATTAATAAAATTCAAATATCTGAAGTTGCTGAAATAATGCTTCATTGAATAGGTACATGTGATACATGAATGGGCATGGGCCGGTACTCCAAATGAGGGTGCTGCATGGCTCCGCCTACAAACGTTGGCTGATACCTGGCATAGGATACTTCTGATTCCAGTAACTGGAGGAATTTTCGTTGGAATGATGCATGGTCTACTTGAAATCTTGGACCAGATAAATCAGTCAAGATCATCACAAAGACAAGGTCTTGACTTGCTGACAGCTATATTTCCAACAATAAAGGCCATCCAGGCTGCCGTTACTCTGGGTACTGGTTGTTCTTTAGGACCTGAGGGACCCAGTGTAGATATTGGTAAGTCATGTGCAAATGGGTGTTCAGAAATGATGGAGAACAATAGAGAAAGGAGGATTGCTCTTGTTGCAGCTGGTGCCGCTGCTGGAATTGCTTCAGGTGCAGATTATAAATTTTTGAATTATTTTATGTGGTGTGTCTAATCATTCTCGTCATTGTTGAAGGTCAAATCTTTGTTATAAAACTGGAAAAAAATGACAAAGAAGACACTTTTAAGTTGGAGAGTAAAAATAGAATGAAGACAGTATCAACATTAACTATTTGTTTGGATTATTCTATCTTCAACTTATTGCCCCCGGTTCCTATATGGCTACATATCTGCTTTCCTGCTGAATCGTTTGCCATATCGCTGAAAAATTGGAAATACACAAATTAATTTTTTGTGTATATATTCAGGTTTCAATGCTGCTGTTGCTGGATGTTTTTTCGCCATTGAAACTGTATTGAGGCCACTTCGAGCAGAAAACTCACCTCCATTTACCACTGCTATGATCATATTGTCATCAGTTATTTCATCTACAGTGTCAAATGTTTTGCTTGGAGAGAAGCCAGCTTTTATTGTGCCGGCATATGAACTGAAGTCTGCTGCCGGTATTTTATCTTATTCAAGGCCAGTTTGATGTTGCTAGGTAGTTATCAAAATTTTTGTTGTTCTAGAGACTTCAGTTATTCTTGTGGAAGGCCAAAAGTTTTCATTTGTGACATAGTTATTAATTGGTAACCAGAATGACACTAGGAAGGTCTGGTCACTCTGTTGTTATGAGCATATTAAAATTTTCTAATATCTTTGTAATCTAGTTTCATTCTAATTGCATTTGGTTAATGAAAATGAAAAATTAAGGATATTGCACGTTGGAGTACATAGACCCATTATATTCAGATTATGGCCTTCCATCCATTGCTCTCTCTCATGTATTTGGCCACTCAAAACATTTAGCAAGAAGCAATGCATCCTCTTACAAATATAATGACATAGCTTGACAAATGGATCCCCATCTACTTGTTAGATCGTGGCGCCCAACTAGGGGGGGGGGGGGTGA
This sequence comes from Boesenbergia rotunda, assembly GCA_024364735.1. Taxonomy (NCBI): domain Eukaryota; kingdom Viridiplantae; phylum Streptophyta; class Magnoliopsida; order Zingiberales; family Zingiberaceae; genus Boesenbergia; species Boesenbergia rotunda. Next base: position 500,793 of record JAGFNQ010001838.1, on the reverse strand, counting down.
ATAGTTGCTTTCGATTTTCTCTACAAAAATTGTTAGCCAAACACAAACAAAAACAATAAAAATGATAAGAACAATGCTAACACCTTTGTTTACTTGGTATCCACCTCAGAGAGGTGACTAATCCAAGGATCCACACGCACGCACGAGCTCCACTATGAAAAACCTCCTTCAAGGTGGAGAAAACCTTCACAAGGTTGCCCTCTTCCTCTTTACAAGATGGAAATAAGAATGAGAGGAAGAGTTGGAGACTTTGAGCACAAACAGCACAATGGTACCCTCAAGAACCGTACCTTTGACTTGCTCAAAAGTCCTCCTTTAAATAGAGTAAAGGACAGCTCCAAAAGCCATCCAGCCCGATACCAGTCGACTGCCCCTGGGGCAGTCGACTGGTCCCACTGAAGTGGCTAGCCAACGGCTAGTTTTTCGGGGTTACCAGTCGACTGGTCCTGGACCAGTCGACTGATGTCTCGGGAGTTTGAGTCCTCTTGCTGGCAGTCGACTGATCCATTCCCAGTCGACTGCCCAGCTTACAAAAGCACTCTTCCTCACTCCGACGACCCTCCTTCACGTGTGCCTTCAAGTATACTCCCTTGGAGTCATCTTCCACCAGCTATCATCCCTCGGATGCACACCCAAGCCCTCGGCTTGCCTCCATGCCACTCTTCACGTGTACCCTTTGAAGTCTACTTCCCGGCTTGCCCTTGGAGTTCTCTTCCCTCGACTCTTGTCCCTCGGATGTGTCCTCCACGTGTGACTCACCAAGTCCTGCAAGACTTATTCACACATATCAAAACAATATAACACCCTAACCTTAACCATATTGACACACACACATCAAAACCATGATCTTCCCGATCATACTTGGGCCGATTGCCCCAACACTACTCTCACTACAATGCCCTCATTAGTCAGGTCTATTCCCTTCATTATTTATTTATGTTTGTTGTGGCATCTTAGTAGTTCTACATGTGATCTTTTTGGTATTTCAGTTGGAATTCTGAATGTTAATGAGGGCGGGATTCAGGTTTCATAAAAGGCACAAACAATATAATTCTACCCGCCTCTAGCTCACGAGACAAAAACAGGTTTTGTTAGAAAAAATCAATGGTTTCAAAGTGATAAAGGTTTTCTTCTTGTTTCTGCTAATATTTATTTGTAAAGACAATAAGCGAACTGTAGCTTTGGAGTACTATATTCCAGGTGTCTATTAGATATTACATAACTGCAATAGTATAACAAGTCCTTAGGGCTGGCGTGTTCCTCAATTAGTTCTCAATGTGCTCAGGAGATCTTCAGAAAGAATGTTCATGATATTGTGCTCATTTTTCAAAAGAAGAATTAATTTTATTATTATCCTTTATCTTTAGTGTTATTGCAATCTAGGTTTGTTTTGTTACTCCTCTTGATGCTGTTGTGCTAAAAATTATTGCATATATTTCAGCTTGAAGTTTTAATAAGGGTTCATATTACTTTCCCTGTAATTACATGTGGAATGGTAATTGGATACCTCTTTAGTCTTTTGAGGAAGAATGCATTTTGATAGTTTTGATTAAATTGATTGCTTGGAGACAAAGTTCATAAGGTTTGTAACCCTATTTCAGTGCTAAAATTTTACCTTTTCTTTTCCTGTGCAGAACTACCACTCTATCTCATCCTGGGCATGCTTTGTGGGGCAGTGAGTGTGGCTTTCTCTCGCTTGGTAGTATGGTTCACAAAGACTTTTGAGTTTATACAGGACCAGTTTGCTCTTCCAGCTGTTATGTTGCCTGCTTTAGGTGGTTTAGGAGCAGGCTTGATAGCTCTCAAATATCCTGGAATTCTATACTGGGGTTTTACAAATGTTGAAGAAATCTTGCATACAGGACAGAGTGCTTCGGCACCAGGAATATGGCTTTTAAGTCAACTAGTTGCAGCAAAAGTAGTTGCTACTGCTCTTTGCAAGGGTTCTGGACTTGTAGGTGGTCTTTATGCCCCAAGCTTGATGATCGGTGGCGCCCTTGGTGCTGTTTTTGGAGGCTCAGCTGCAGAACTCATAAATTCAGCAATTCCAGGAAATGGTGCTGTTGCACAGCCACAGGCTTATGCACTAGTAGGTGCTGTCATGTTCTTTAAAAATGCAAGGAAATTCATATTTCCTACAAACAATTTAAAATTGATATCGTACAGGTTGGAATGGCTGCTACACTGGCTTCAGTTTGTTCGGTTCCACTGACTTCGGTACTCTTGCTCTTTGAGCTGACAAAGGACTACAGAATATTGCTCCCTCTCATGGTAAATTCACAGAATTTGTTTTAACCCAGATGCTAGTAAATGAGATATTGTTTTTTTAATCAAGTTTTTTTATAGCTTGTATTATTTTCTGTATTCTAGCTTTTGTTGTTTCTTCTCATTTTCCTCTCATATTTCTTTTCCAAATTTTTATTTTTATTTTCAATCTCAAATAGTTTTTTTACATGTGTAGGTGTATTGTCACTAATTTATTATATCACGTGCCCATTGTTTTCTTAAGATATAATTTCTTTCATCAAATTTGGTTTCTTTTGGTTAAATAAACGTTATCATACTACCCAGCACGTTTCTCTTTGCGCAGAAGGTCAGAGGTTAATTAGTTGTTGCAGCTTTTTGAGCAAGTTGGCAATTATGGTCAACACATAATTGCTGTTGCTTCTTCTAATTTTTTAGGTTCATAATTACAATATCCATTGAAGGGGTGCATTGGCACAACGATAAAGTTGCTGCCATGTGACCTTGACGCCATGAGTTAAGTTGCGGAAACAACCTCTTGCAAAATGTAAGGTAAAACTACATACAATAGATCCATTGTGGTTCGACCATCTCCGGGATCTTGCACTAGCGGGAGCTTCGTGCACTGTGCTTTCCTTTTTTATAATTACATATCCATTGCTCCATCAAGTAAATTTGGATAGACTTAGTTATTAGCATTAAGTACATGTTATTTTTAATAGGGTGCAGTTGGTTTAGCTATATGGGTTCCTTCTGTAGCAAACCAGCCAAAGGACAATGAAGATGCAAAGTCTCCTAGACGTGGATATTCTTCTTTATCTACTCAAGACAAGAATGAAATGATCTCGAGGCAACTTGATGATGGTGATGATCTTGAACTTTCTCAATTGGAAGCTGACATTCATCACTATGGAACCATCAACGACGAAATGCTTCTGGATGATCTTAAGGTATGAATTTATTGGCAGGGGCTAATGGATAATCTTAATTTGTTGGACTTCACATAGACATTTTTTTACCTCCTCCAGGTTTCTTTAGCCATGTCAAAGAGCTATCTTAAAGTTCATCCAACCACTATACTAAAGGATGCCATTAAACTTATGCATGATAATCAACAAACTTGTGTTCTTATCATCGACCATGAAGACTTTCTTGAAGGTATTCTTACACTTGGTGACATTCGGAGGAAAGGATTTGAAACAAGTGGAGAGCTTCCTAGTACTGCCAGAGGAGAGACACAAATCTCAGATGTAAGCACTCTATGATTTATGATGTTATCTTTGAGCAATTGATGTAAACATAATCTCGGTAACATCAATTGCTCAAGGAGGAGAGACACAAAGATCTATCTCTAGATATAGAAGCCTTGCTTTTATAGTAAATAAAGGCGTTAAATAAAAATAGGGACAATCTAGAATGACATAAATTGCCCTGGCATTGCCTGAGTACTTGTCATGCTCTAGTTAACTTATTGATTCCCAACTTGGTTTATTTCATGGGCAATAGATAATCTCCATTCTTATAATAAGAGCTAACAACATTTTAGGAAAATATCCTTTTTTTTTCATCGAACCATAAATTGTGAATCATTTTGCAGGCGAACGTTTACACAGTTTCATCCTGCCTTAGTAGAGGGATTCAACATCGGGATAGAGAAACTGGGTTGATAACCTGCTTTCCTGGCACAGATTTGACAACTGCAAAGCAGCTTATTGAGGCTAAGGGAATTAAGCAGTTGCCAGTGGTCAAGCGTGGTGGGGTACGCAGCAATAATGGGAAGCGCAAGATTGTTGGCCTTCTTTACTATGATTCAATTGGACATTGTCTTAGGTTAGTTGTTACTATCCCTTATATTTGATTCATGGTCGATTGAATCAATGATGAAGTGTTTTTTAAAGTATTAACTCGAGAACTGCAGCCTTGCCTTTGTATGCTAATCAACTATCACACGAAATAATGGAATTATTATGTCTAAAAATGTGGGTAGAAAGAGATGGTAAACCAGTAAGGCAATTTAAGATTAATGTGGCATGCACATGAATGTGCATGGCACTTTAATCTTACGTGCTATGTTGACATATACATTGAGATAAACTACATTTGCACATTCAAGTGCATTAACTAGTTCTTAAAGCAATCATTTACATTTTTACTAGATGAGAGAAATTTTCCTGAACAGAGTAGTTATAGTATATATAATTGTTTTAGTATGCTTTCTCAGACACTCATACACATCTTTATATGCTTAATCATATTCCTCAGACAACATAATAGTTTTTTTTTCCAAGATGGCAAAGAAGTCCGTGGGCTTTTTCTTTCTCTGAAAGCCTAATCTCCATTGTTTCAAATCAATCCTTAGCCCATAAATCCTTTGGATTTATTCATTGCTCAGATGCTAAATTATTCGTGCTTATCTCACTCAATTCCCTTATATTTTTAAATACATTATGTTAATCTGCATTGACTTACTAGATTGTTTTCATTGCAGCTTATATATGCATTATGATTATCAATCATTTTTCTGCGTTTTCAGAGAGGAGGTAGCTCGCTGGAAGGCTATCTACCAGCAAAGAAAACACGCGCAAGATAGCATCACTAATGGCCATTGACAATAAACTGAATGTAGATTTCAGTGTTGCCTCAATTCTCCATGGGGATCCAGTACTCAAACCGCTACCTGCTCATCAGCATTGCACCCTTTGCAACTCAATTGTATTTTTCTGGTCATGAGGCCTCCCTGTGTAGGATGAACTCATGTTTGGACGCCGTGTTGATGCTAGTAAGAAGCATAGTGCAACTACGGGCAGTTTTGTGTTATGTCGATTTTAGGACGAATTCTAGAATTTATCTTGCAAGTTGCACACAAGAACAATTTCATGAATTGTCTAGGCATGAGACTCCCTGTATAGGCGAATGCCAATTGTCTATGCTTGCCATTTTGTAACATTATCTTTTACAGCTAAGATGTTCTATAACAAGTTCCTGATGGTTTAATTATCTTGCTCTATAACAAGTTCCTGATGGTTTAATTATTTGTAACTAGTTTTTCCTCGAATGCTGTACGATATCCCGAAAGAATTAAGTGGCGCTTGATAAATGGATTTAGAAAGCGGGAATGAGAATGTGTTTCATTCCCATTTATGATTCTTGATATACGGAAATCAGAATCAAAATATGGATATGATACCTTTGATTTTATAACTCAACTTCCATTAGGTTATCACTAAACTCATAAATCCCTCAATCAAAATTCATTACAATTCCTATTGCCGAATGTATACCAAGCGCCCTCTAATTGATATATGAAACTTAATCAATCATAGATCAATAACAAAAACTTACTATCATTAATCTTCTAAGACAATATTAGATAGAAATCAAAAGCAATGACAAACGAATGGTCCAATTCAATTTTTATAGGTTAAATATCCCTTTAAACAATCTGATGTATTAAATCAATTAATATAGGGTTAAAGAAGTCAGAGTTTATGTGCTCATTAATATAGAGCATCATACAAAATACAGATTCCTATATAATAGATACTTCATCAAAAGGAAGAATCCTCATACTCAGCACATGCTGATGAAGCACGTTGGATGATAAGCCCTTGGTGAGTGGATCCGCTAATATAGAATCTGCCCTTATATGCTTGACCTTTGGATAAAAATTAAAGTTTTCAGTTATATAGTCTCAACTTTTATTTTCTGATCTAAAGAGTATCGCTTATATGCGAGTACTCTAGAACTATCATGTGACCTATCTAAGGTGCAGTTGACATTAGATATACCCTACCTAGTAAATTAGTTGCATGTTTATTTATTATGGTATTTGATTGGATACATGTGTTTCTTATTGATTACATGATGGTTGATCTGATTGAGGTTATGTATATTGGTATATGCACCATATTACATTTTTGCATGGTTGTAGTTATCGGCTTCCTTATGATTAAGTCTGTCGTCAGTCATATAATGGTCTGCCCACTCAACCACTCGAGGTAGTGGTAGTTGTTAGAATACAAGTAGCATCTTGTTGTGCTACACTCAACCACTCAGGGGTGGTGTTAGTTGTTGGAGTTGTAGCCGACAATGACACCCCCTCCATTGTTTATGAGGGATAGGTAGACCCATGGGGTTTAGAGGTCACACTCCCCTTTGTTCTTAGAGTTAGTGGTCACACTCCTCCTGGGGTCTTTGATATAGAGTGGTTGTGCTCCCCCTTATTGCTGGAGTTGAGAGGTTATTCCTCCTTGTTCTTGGGGTTTGGGATTGAGACTTTTCTTCACGCATCCTGTCCACTCGGCCACTCAGCGGAGATAGTTGTGAGAGTGTGTACAATTGTCACAACCTTGCTCAGTCAGTCACACAGATATGATGTGATGGTTGTGAGACTGTTGTCTAGGAGTAACACATGTCATTGTATCATTTGCATACGATGCATCTTGTATTTGTTTGAGCTGTCATTGTTGTATTTGATTGACATGCATATATTGATCATGATTTGTATTTGTTATATGATCTGGATCTGCTTAATAGTACGAACAATTTACTAATCTGTTATGGGGATTTTCTAACCATGCCCTTGCATGTTATATGGTTTTCAGTGATGCTTATTCGTACATTTATGTATTTGATTTATGCCCTATACTACGGAGATTGTATACCGTTGCTTCTATTTGTATAATTATTATTGCGCAAAACGGGGGCAACAACCTCTCAACCTTTAACGCGTGGAAGAAGAGGATGAGAGAAAGAGATCACGCAGAGCAACGAGACAAAGATGCATAATAGAGAGAGAGAATACGTGGAAGAAGTAGAAGAGGAGAGAAAAGGAGAAGAAGAATTATCGTGGTTCGACGGCGTGTCTACTTCACAAAAGGCTGAAGCTTTATTAGAATTCTCTCTACACAAGAGAATACACCTTATTCTCTTGATACTAATGATGATGATATAATGACTTACAATAATTCCTATAAATAATGCCTAAACTCAAACCCAGTAAAACCATAACAGAATTTTGTTAGGAAAAATCTTAACAAAATTCTATTAGAAAAAATTTTAACAGAATTTTATTAGAAAACCTTAATAAAATTCTATTAAGAAAAATTTTAATAGATTTTTCTTCCATGACACACATTATTCAGATATGAGTCACCTGCCAACAATTTCCACCTTGATGAATATTCATCCCTTCGAAGAGCATGAGTATCTGAGCAAAACTTGATTTGGAACTCTAAGTTTGAGCTTCCTTTCCTCTAGCATCTAGAGACATGGATCAGATTCTCTAACCAACCCTGTAAGCCAAAAAGTTTTCTTCTTCTTGAATATCCACTCGCACCCTATAGCTCGTTTTCCCTCAAGAAGTTCCACTAAATCCCACGTTTGGTTATTATGCAACGACTCCATCTCCTCTTCCATAACATCTATCTACTTGTCCTTCTTAGAGATGTGTATTGCCTCCTGAAAAGATGTAGGGTCTCCGCTACTGGTGATAAGTAGAGCTGTCAAACAGGCCAACATATGGCGGGGTGAGTCAACCCATAGCGAGCCAACCATTTGACGGGGCGGGGCGGGCCAATCCGTCATCCAGCCGAATTGGGAAATCCCCAACCCAACCCAATCCAAGGCGGGCCGCGGGTTAGCGGGCCAACCCGCGAGCCCATCAAAAATTTTTAATAAAATTTAAAAAAAAGTAAAAAAATCGTATATTCAGGTTTCATCAATCTAATATATCAAGAAATATGTATTTTAAATATAAATGGATACAAAGAGTACTCATGTGATGAAAAGTATTATTTTTTATTTCAAAATTACAACAAAGAAAGATAATAAATTTGCATAAAACTTGACTAACATATGGTTCTCAATTCATGGGCCAACCCAAGTCTGTTGCGGGCCGACCCGTGCGAGTCATGGGCCTAGGTGGGTTGGCACGCAACGGGCTTGGGTTGCTAAAATTCTAACCCAATCCGCTTAAATTGTGTTAGACACTGAAAGTTTAAGGGTTAAAATGCTTAAAAACTGAAATTTAAGGGTGTAATTAGAATTAAACAAACTTGATGGGTCTTTTTGCTGAATGCCAAAACTAATATAATGCACTAAGTTTTCTTTTCTTTCCCTATTACTGCCTTCGTCTCTGCCCCAACGCCGCACGCACACACGCACCGAGCGGTTCCTCTGCCTCTTCACCTTCCTCTCGTTCTTCTTCTTCATCTTCCTCTTCTCCTTCCTCTTCTTCTCCTTCTCCTTCTTATTCTTCTTCGGCGCACACAAACAAGACGCCGCACACCCCGTCTCTCTGATCACGCGAGCCGCTAATCGCCGTATCATCATCTAGGTCGTCGGCCATCGCCTCAGTCCACATTTGACGTGGGTGCCCTAGTCGTGCCCTAATCTTGATCCATAGTTGCGACCCAAACCGATCGCTGCCATGCGAGCCATTGCCAAACTTGGTAAGGAGAAGATTGTGGAGATTTGTTTAGTGGAGGTGAATAACGATTGATTATCTGTCTTGCCATTCTTACGACCATCTAGGAATTTCTGTTGTGAATAATGCACTGATGGCTGAATTGATTGCATGGTAGAAATCTTCAATAATAAAGGTAGCCTCACTACATGAATACGGGATCGGATTAGGTTTATTTAGGTTAGTTCATTTATGATGCCTAGTTACTCAAAATGATAAAAGAAAATAGGATGATTGATTGTTGATTAGTTGAATTCATGAGTTGGTTTGTTAATCTATGATTGGATTGGATAATCGAAGTATGTAAACAGGTTAATTGAGTTGAATTAACTCATAAGGGGTTAAGCAGTGAAAGAAGTGTTGCATCATTTGGATGAGTTAATCAGTGCTCCTAATCGGCTTAGGATTAGATTTTTGTGACTTGATGTACTGTAGAACTTACCTATGATTTGTATTTAATGCTACAGGGTTTGATCTTATAATCCTTAGAGTTAGATGTTCACTTATGGATTTGGTTTAAATCATAGATCGGACGTTGTTTCTTGAGTTAAGATGGGTGTTTAACCTAATTGTGATAAATTAGGTTAAAATGGAAATTGTTATTATTTGGAGATTTATTTAAATATATGTTATAATTAGGATGTATCCTAATCATGTTTAGTATTTTATTTGGTTAATTTATTTACTTGTATAAATAGCTAAACTCTAATCTTGATACAGGATCATGACCATTTACGTGTGTGCGATCGCGGGGTTCTTTCGGACAAGTTCTACAAATAAGGTGGACACTTCTTCTTTGTATTCTTGTAAATCATTGATCTTAAATGCATGACTGTTTAATTTTTTAATAGGACTGCTTTACCTTGCCATTTGTTTTTAATTTCGTTCGTTGATACTTTCTTTGCTTGATTTTCGAGCTAATCGTATTTTATATCCATACAGTCTCATCATTGATTTTCTATTCTGTAAAGTATCGCATGCACGCGAGTACTTAGAAATGATCATTAAACACAACTAGGGTTGGTTGGCATTAGAGATACCTTACCTAGTAGTTTAGTTGCATGTTTGGTGATTTTGATATTTATTGATCATATTGTTGCATCATTGTTATTTGGTTAATTGTGCATTTAGTATCATGCACCATATCTACATAGTTGCATATTGACGAGTATTGGCTTCCATATGGTTAAGCCGTTGTCAGTCATTTAGTTGCTCTGTTCACTCAACCACTCATCGTGATAGTTGCTAGAGTACGAGCAACTGTCCTGTTATGCCACACTCGACCAGTCATGGATAGTATATGTTGGAGTTGTAGGCAAGCAATTGACACCCTCACCGTTGTTTTAAGAGATACTAGAGTTGTTGGTGGCACCCCCTTTTTCCTGGGGTTATGGAGTGGTTAGCTCCCCAGCATCCTGTCTACTCAACCACATATACTAGTGGTATTCGTTGGAGTGCGTACAATTGTCACAACCCTACCCACTCGGCCACACAGATGTGATGTGATGACGGCTTGGCTGGCGTCAGGGGTGACACATGTCATTGCATCATATGCGTTTATTGCATTTTCCATTTTCTTGTGTTTGTTGCATTTATATGAGCTATAATTGTTACATTTGGTTGACATGCATGTATGTATTAATATTCTGCTATCATTCTGTTTCATACATGCCTAGTTATTATTCTGTTTCTTACAGATTGTATACGGTTGTTTCTTTTGCTTGTTATACTTTTTACTATGTCATACGTTTGTCTACTCTTATACTCGTATAGTCCGTCCGGAATCACCACCCCCACCTTCTACTTTTGTTTCAGGTAGCAAATAGATGCATTACTTGGAGCCAAGAGAGGATCTAGTTGTCAGTCCCACCATGTCAATTCATTTTGGAGTTCGTTTTAATGTTTAATTTATTTTCCGCAGTTACTACATTTCTGTACTTCTGTTATTTCCGCATTTTCATTGTTTGAGTGATGTTACTAGTTCAGGGGTCTTATATTTTATTGTTTAGCAGTTTTAATTTATTCATTCATGCTTATATGGACTTATTATTAATCGTCGTGGATTGAGTTTTATTTATGGATATATACTCTCTTTTATTTCTATCTTTTATATTGATATTAACTGCGTGATGTGAGTTTATTTTGTATTTGTGATGGTTGAGCCATAATATGTGTGAGAGTTATATATAAATGTCCCAACTTATCCGCCGTACAGGGGAGATGCTGCCCAATGTTCGAGCAAGACTGAGCCTCTGAGGGCGTGACAAATTGTTTGGCAGGACAGACCAACCCGATGGGCCCAACCCAAATTGATGGCTCTAGTGATGAGTGCATAAGACACTAAGTCCTCAAATCCATATCTAGTGGGTGACTTTATGACTCGTCTCGTTCTACCACCAGCTATAGTGTGATGTTCCATGTGCTCTAAGCTAGAATCATCATAGTCATAAGTTTCTAGCTCCATCCGCACAACCTCTTTCTCCTTGTTACTCTGTGGTGTTTCCTTTCTTTCTTCATGAGTACGCAGTAGCATGGTTTTCTCGTCAAACACCACATCTCTGCTAATCACTACTTTATTTGCCTTAGGATTCCAAAGTTTGAAGCCTTTAATTCCTTTTTGATACCCCAGAAAAATATATTATTTTGACTTCGTATCCAGTTTTGATCTTTCGTCACTAGATAAGTGCATATAGGCCGAATATCCAAAAACTCGAAAATAAGAGTAATCTACTGGATTCCCTGTCCATACTTCCTATGAGACTTTGTCTTCTAGTGCTGTCCTTGGTGATCTATTAATGAGATAACACGTCATGTTTATTGCTTCCGCCCAGAAATTTTTTGGTAGCCCTGCATTCAACCTGAGACATCTGACATTCTCAATGATTGTACTATTTAACCTTTCCGCCACACCGTTTTGTTGAGGTATCCTGTGAACTGAGAAATGCCTCATTATTCTATGCTGCTCACAAAATTCCTGAAACCTTGAATCCGTGTACTCTGTCCCATTGTCTGACCTAAGATATTTGATCTTCCTTCCTGTCTAATTCTCCACTTCAGCTTTCCATAGTTTAAACTTCATAGAAATTTCTGACTTATGACGCATGAAGTATACCCAGACCTTTCTTGAGAAATCATCAATAAAACTTATAAAATATAAGTGCCCTCCACGTGATGCTACACTGGTTGGTCCCCAGAGATCTGTATGTACATAGTCCAGAATCTCCTCCGTCTTGTGTAGTGTCGTCTTGAATTGCACTTTGCTCTGTTTCCCAAGGATGTAAAATTTGCATAATTCAAGCTTGCATGTCTTGACACCCTTCAACAAATCTCTCTTATGAAGTTCCAGCATCCCATGTTCACTCATATCCCCTAACCGTATATGCCACAAGACTGTACTTTCTGATTCAGACTCTACTGAGGTGACTCCACCTACAATTGTAGTCTCTATCAACTTGTAGATGTTCCTTGCTACCTTTTGTCCTTTCTTTATAGTCAGAGCTCCCTTGTTGACTTTCATCATTCCACTTACTGATTTGTAATTACAACCTATACCATCCAGTATGCCTAGTGAAATTAAATTCTTCCTTAGATCTGGTATGTATCTGACATCACATAAAGTTTTGATTACACTATCAAACATCTTGATTCTAATGTTCCCTATGCCAATGACTTTACAAGACACATCATTTTCCATCAACACTGAACCAGAATCCACTGCCCTATAGGTGTCAAACCACTTCTTGTTTGGAGTCATGTGATATGAACATGCAGAGTCTAAGATCCATACATCCATCAGCTGCTTCAAACTCGACATAACTGATAACAGATCTCCATCACTGCTCTCTGAATTTTCTTCAACTATTTTGCAGACTTTGTCGAATTACCTTTGTCCTCTGCAACATGTTTCTTTATCTCTGGATAATCTCTCTTTATATGACTTTTGCCTCCACACTTATAGCACGTGACTACCTTCTTCCTTCTCAACTTAGAACGAGTCTTATTGTCGTTGCTTGATTCATACCGAGTTTTGCTCCTACCATGCTCTTGGTTACTATTCACCATAAGTCCTTCTCATTGAGAAACTTTGTGACTTATTTTCTTACTCTGATGAAAGTTCAACAAAGCACCTGTGACCTCCTCCAATTTGAGAGTTTTCTTTCCCCACATCAGAGTAGTAACCAAATTCTCGTACGTAGGAGATGAAGGTAGAGAATTTAGCAACATCAACGCCTTGTCTTCGTCCTCGATCTTCACATCAACCCGTTTCAGATTGCTTACAATCTGGTTGAATACGTTGATATGCTGGCTCAGATCAGTTCCCTCTGTCATTTTCAGCTTGAATAATTTCTACTTAAAATATAGCTTGTTTGTCAATGACTTTGACATATACTAGTTTTTCAACTTTTGCCAAAGTGCCACCGGTGACTCTTCATCCATGATATGATACATCACATCATTCGTAAGACAAAGCCTGATTCTTGCAACTGCCTTCGCCTGAAGTTCTTCCCAATTTGATCTCTCTATGCTTTCCGGTTTCCTTTCTCCTAGCGTCTTCGTCATGCCTTGTTGCACCAATAAGTCCATGACCCTCCTCTACCATAATTTGAAGTTTCCGGTTGCGTCAAATTTCACCATATCAAACTTCACAGAAGACGTCCCCGATATGTTGAAAAAATCCGCCAAACCTTGCTTTGATACCAACTGTTGCGCAAAAGGGGGACAACAACTTCTCAACCTCTAATGCGCAGAAGAAGAGGAAGAGAGAAAAAGATCGCGCGGAACAACGAGGCAACGATGCATAATAGAGAGAGAAAATATGAGGAAGAAGTTGAAGAGTAGAGAGAAGAAGGAGAAGAAGAATTTGTTGATGCAGTCTGGCCTTGATTGTTGTTTTGGTGTTGACAACGATTTTAAGTTAGGAGGATGATTATGATATGGAAAATCCTAATCTGGGAGGTTAGGTGGATTATGATTAAGTCCTGATCGAGGATTAGGCATGATTTGAAAAATCCTAACCTGGGAGGTTAGGTGTGATGATTATGATGATTATGATTAAGTCCTAATCGAAGATTAGGCATGATATGGAAAATCCTAACCTGGAGGGTTAGGTGTGGAAAATCCTAGCTTGGAGAGCTAGGTGTTGGAGAATCCTAACCTGGAGGGTTAGGTGTGGAAAATCCTAGCTTGGAGAGCTAGGTGTTGGAAAAGTCCTAATTCGGAAGGGTTGGGTGAAAAGTCCTAGCTTGGAGGGCTAGGTGAAAAGTCCTAACCTGGAGGGTTAGGTGCAAATTCCCATCCTGGAGAATTAGGTGAAAAAGTCCTGGCTTGGAGGGTCAGGTGCCTAGCTTGGAGGGCTAGGTTGGATGATGTTCTAACTCGGAAGAGTTGGGTGAAAAGTCCTAGCTTGGAGGGCTAGGTGAAAAGTCCTAACTTGGAGGGTTAGGTGCAAATTCCCAACTTGGAGAGTTAGATGAAAAAATCCTTAGCTTGGAGGGCTAAGGTGGATGAATTCATAGCTTGGAGGGCTAGGGTTGAGTCACTGGATCGGTCTGGTGACCGATCAGGGACATTGGCACGCTGCTCCTTAGTGGATCGGTCTGGTGACCGATCCAGCTATGTCTGATCGGACTGGTGACCGATCAGGGAGCGCACAGTGAGATTGGGAATCTACTGTGTGGCTCCTGATCGGACCGGTGACCGATCAGGGAGCAAGCTGCTTCCTTGCTGTCTTGCTTCTGATCGGTCTGGTGACCGATCAGGGAGCAAACGGTGAGTGAGTTCCCTTGCTGATCAAAGTCTTGGATCGGTCTGGTGACCGATCAGGGATCTTGGATTTGATTAAAAAGTTACTGTTCATCTGCTCTGATCGGTCTGGATGACCGATCAGGATCCAATCTGATCGGTCTGGTGACCGATCAGGCTTCACCCTGATCGATCTGGTGACCGATCAGGAGTGTATAGCTGCGAGAGCTGGGAATCCCGGCAAAGCAGTGGATCGATCTGGTGATCGATCCACACACCCTGGATCGGTCCGGTGACCGATCACTTTAATTCAAATTCCACTGACAGACGTGATCAGAGCGTCTGACCGAATCCGATTTGCTGATGTATGTTGATATGTTGCTTGATCTTCTGCTCTAATGCTCTGATTGAGTTTCAGGTGACAGAGGAAGACTCAAACACTCAAGGAGAAGTCAAGGCGTGCTTTCCTTGGAGCAGGTTTGTCCCTTTTCCCATCTCAGGTTGCAACGGCGAGCTGCGGACTGGAGCTAAGACTGGGGCTTGGCTGAGGAGCTCAGTGAGTCCAGAGATAGCTCAGTAGAGGCTGGCGTTGGCAGATGAGTAGCTGGGAGCTACATAGATGGTGTCACCTGTCGCTTGGCGGAGAAACAAAAAGGAACGCGAGAGTGGAGTTCGAAAAAGACTTACAGTTGATACTTGTTGAACTTCTTCGTGCTCTTGAGTTCCTGAGCGAAAAGCTTGCTGTTCTTGAGTTCTTCAATTATTCTAAGCAAGCTATTGAGGAGCAATCATCATACTTGAGCGCTTGAAGGAGAAAACAAGAAGCTTGGAGTCCGACAGTGGGAAGACACGAAGCAGACGGGGTCTGCGTGAGATCGCCACTGGGTGGAGCTCAGGGAAGCTTGCTGTGTTTTGTTCTCTCTAAGTGTTTGAGTAAGACTTTCTTGTTGTTGTTTCATTGTGCTTATTATATATCATTGTGTGAAACACGCTGTGGAGAGGTTTCTCCACCGAGAAGGAGGTTGCTTCATATCCAATGTTAACCGGGGCTTGATCTGCCGACGATCAAGGGATCGCCCACCTCAAGGGCATGCCAAGGAGTAGGGGCAAGTTATCCCCGAACCTTGTAAACCCTCCGTGTTAGCGATCTTGCTAGTTGTATTTGTTTTGCTTTCGTTTCGGTTTTACTGCATACTCTGTTTTCTATTCTTTCCGCTGTGCTACTGATATTTGAGTTGCAGAAATCATGATAAGTATTCAAGGGGCAAGCGATTGTCTATATTCACCCCCCCTCTATAGCCATCTCGTACCCAACAGAATTACCGTGATTCGGCGGCGTACCTACTCCTCAAAAAAGGCCGAAGCTTTATTAGAATTTTCTCTACATAAGAGAATATACCTTATTTTCTTGATACTAATGATGATGATACAATGGCTTACAATGCTCCCTGTAAATAATGTCTAAACTCAAACTCAATAAAACCATAATAAAATTTTGTTAGGAAAAATCTTAATAAAATTCTATTAGAAAAAACCTTAAATGAATTTTATTAGAAAAACTTTAATAAAATTCTGTTAGGAAAAATCTTAATAGATTTTTCTTCCATGACACATATTATTCAAATATGAGTCATTCGCCAACAATTATCATATTTATACCATACATTTATCTATCTATTATACCTGCAGAGCCCGTCCAGACTCATCATCGTTTATTTTCATTTTTATTGGATGCTATCCGATTTTTGAATAAGCTTGGGCCTAGGGGTGTAACACTGTATTTGCCCATCACTTCGGGGTGCCATCCTTGATAAACTATTTGAAAGATTTGTCAGAAAAGTTTTGAGGGGAATTCTCGAGGAAAAGCTCACTAATTATACCATATTTAACATTGTCATCGTACATGGGAGATGCTATCCGATTTTTGAATAAGCTTGGGCCTAGGGGTGTAACACTATTTGCCCATCACTTGGGGGTGCCATCCTCGATGAACTATTTGAAAGATTTGTCGGAAAAGTTTTGAGGGGAATTCTCGAAGGAAAGCTCACTAATTATACCATATTTAACATTGTCATTGAGTTGAAAAACACTCTACCATAATGATACATGTGGATGCATTAGAAGTAAGCAAAACAATAAGAATGTATCAATAAAATTTTCCCATTAATTAATTATATATGTTTAATTAATAAAATAAAATATTAAATTAATAAATTAAATTTAAATAAGTTAATGAGTAGTAAATTTATTTATGAATTGTTGATTTCCAGTATTCAAGAATTATTTATGAAGTGTTTTCTATTTTCATTTTAAGTAGAAAATACGTTTTTCTGAAAAATGTATTTGGTTTGTATTTTTCAGTCTTATTTTTCAGAAAAAGATATAGCATTTTCTGAAAAACTAGAGAATGAAAGAAAATCATTTTCTAGAAAATGAGAAAATAAGGGGGTGTTGGTAGGCTTATTTTCTATTTTCATTTTCTGTAGAAAATGTGATTTTCTGGAAAATATATTTGGTTTGTATTTTCCAACCTTGTTTTCCAGAAAAAGATATAGCATTTTCTGGAAAATTAGAGAATGAAAGAAAGTCATTTTTCAGAAAATGAGAAAATACGATTTTCTGAAAAATGAAAATAGAAAACGGAGCAAACCAAACACTCCCTAAATTTTCTAAAAAATGAAAATAAAAAATGGAGCAAATCAAACGCCTCTTTATATTTTCAAAATTTCTCATTTCGGGTGGAAGTGAGCCTATGTGAACAAATTTTCTTATTTTAGGCTGAAATAGATCTGGGCTGTGCCAGCCCGGACATGGCCCATTGAGTTCTCAATTTCCTCGTCACCAGTTGATAGGATAAAAGATAGGAGGAATATGTAATTTAACTATTAATTTGAATAAACGGGAATGATATGATGCTCATCTCCCGTGCTCGATTCTCATACTCACTGAGTGAATGGGGGCATTCGAAAGAGATTTAGACATCTGAAGGTGTACTTAGTCTATCAAGTGAGCACCGTAATACTACACTTTAAATAAAATAGTAAAAGATGTTCTAATTAAATACGGCAATTTACCAAAGGGCGTACGTAACAATACGTAATTATCAAAGGGCGTCCCATGGCTTTTATTTTACCAAAGGGCGCAGCCCTTTAAGTGAACTTTCTATTATACCCTTGGCGCCACAATAGACCTTTTCCATTACCATTTTCGAGACATCCGAACCACTTTTGTAGTAAAATAAGAATATGTGGTTCGGATGGCAAGGTCATTCTATCTCTCACCGCGAAAACGTAAATGGTATTGTTGAAGGAGGACATTGTGCGTGCCCTAGTTGTGCTTTAGTCGTTTGCTACTCCCTCGATTCTGTTGGTGCAAGTTGCATCAATGATGTTCCTCTTGAAGTGTTTCAATGTTTGACAATATACTTAAGTCAGTGATACACTAAATAGACAAAGGGGAGTAAGAGAGAAGTTAGCTGAAGAAAAGTCCTAGTTGATCTAGGCATCGAAACCTCAAGACCTAGCGAAGGGCTGCTAGGCACCTAGCGAAGGGCTGCTAGGTATCGTAACCCTAAGACCTAGCGAAAGGCTGCTAGGCACCTAGTGAAGGACTACTAGGCATAGAAGACCTAGTGAAGGATTGCTAGGTACCAGGCAAAGGACCGCTTGGTAACAAAGACCTAGCGAAGGGCTGCTAGGCACCTGGCGAAGGACTGCTAGGAAATGAAGACTTGGTCCAAGGGACTAAGCAACTTAGTTGAGCGATGACTAAGGACAGGAGTAGAGACGGGTCAGGGTTTGGGCGTCTCGAGATCCGGAGTAATCGAAAGCTAAGTAAAAGTCCACCCGAAGGGCTGGGTGGCAACCGTCTCCTGAAAGGAGTAGGTGAAGGGCGAGTTCTAGGGGACAGGAACTCGTGCCGTTTCGACCTAGGGTTTCGTGCAAATCCGAAGTGTTAAATCCGACATTTTTATCCTGCTCCGGAGAATTTTTTTCAAAAGAAGATGTAGGGTTTGCGAGACCCAAATTGGAATTAGAGGGTTTAATCGTTTTTAAACTTAAGTTTTGAGGGCTTAAGTGTGATTAAACTTAAATTTAAGGGTTCAAATCTAAATAGGTAAAAAGAAAGAGGGCTTTTGCGCAAATGTTACCTTACTTATACCCTCCCCTCATGTGTTCCGCCCTAAGCCGCACCTCACTCGACGCCAGCCGCCCGACTTCTCCTCTCCATCGCGAACCCTAGCCACGCCGACGCCGACAACGTCGACCATGCGAGATGGAGCTTCCCTCATCAATGATCTCTTGATTTCAGTGAGCTCTGGCAAGATTGGACACACGATCAGCGTCGACTGCGGGATTTCGCTGGGTCAGTGAGAGGTGATTTCGCCGGCGAAACAGGTAACGTTGAGCCCTAAACCGATTCGTATGGGGGTAGACCAACTTAGATGTGTTGGTTGTTCGTAGGTGCAACAGTTGGTTGTGCTCCGGCGTGGGTTGGGTCGCGGAGCTCGCACAGGACAGATTTGGGGACCGAGGAGTGCTTGTGCGGTTCGGGCGCAGATCGGGGCTAGGGCACCTTTGTTCGATCGTACCTTGAGGTAAGGATCTTGGTTTATCAATAGTAGCAGGATTGGTTGGTTCCGTAGATGTTGATTGAAATTGGCCATGAACTTCTCTTCGATCGGTTAGGCTTCTGATCTGAGGTGAAGGAATGTGAATAGAGTATGTGGAAAACAGATGAATTCTGTTCAATTTTGATGTTGTCGATTTGATATGTGTTTTGGCTCAGTAGGGTTACTTCATGCTTGTTATTGTGGATGTGTTAGATGGAATTCCCCCATGGGTGGAGGTTTAATTTAAAGATTGAGGATAGTCTAAATTGGATTATAGTATGTTATCGCGATTTGGTTTTCATTGATCGGTTTGAGGAGTTGATAGCAATTGTAGTTTTGATTCGGAAATAAGTTTATGCTTTGATTCGATGACTTTGAGTTAAATCTGTATAACTCTGTTGATATTGCTGTGAGGAGTTGGAGTTCAACCATGGGGTTGCGTACAATAAGAGGATATTTTGGATTTGGATTTGAGTAAATGGTTTTAGCAATCTGTTTATAGGTTTAGAACTGAACAGGATCAGATAGATGTTGTTAATCTACCTTGATTATATTTTGGATTTTGGCAGCAGTTTAGTGAAGTTTTGATACTAAAAGAAAACGCGTAGTATAAGAATGTATGTTGTTTACTGTGAAGTACCCATGTTGTTGAGATCAAATGGAATAGTAGGTGAAGTTTTGGATCTGCTTATGAGAGCTTAATTTAGTATTGTTTGGGTGAGGATGATTTGGGGTAAAGGCCACCCTTGATCTATTGTAATTGGGTGTTTGATTTGATGATGAAATGTAAATTGGGAAAGGTGGTGGATCACAATTGAGTTGACCACTTAAGTTAAACTTAGGCTAAACTTAAATGTGAAACCTAATCCTAAACAGACGTGGGTTAATCATTTAATTAGATGTAATTAAATGAAATGAGATGATTAGGATAACCCTAAATCGGTTTAGGGGTTTTGTTTAGCTATTTAATCATTGTATGATAGCTAAAACTATGTCCTTTGATACAGGGCATTGATTTGGATTTCTCGGTGCTGATTTTTGGACGGGAGGTTCTCCCTCGATACAGACTCTATTTGGAGGCGGGTGCCCTTTGACTTATCTATCTTGATATTGTCATTTTGTTATGCATAGAATGTTATAGATAGCAGTAAGATTTTACGCTATCCCTGGTTATTATGTCTGTTCTGGATATTGTTGTTTATCCCTGTTTATTATGCCAGTTCTGGATACTTGTTGTTTATCCCTGAGTTATCATGTTGTTGGTTCCCTTCGGTCTCAGGTATTGTCATATCTGTATGTATGCTTAGATATCGGGATGTACCTCTTGCACTTGACCTTGAGAGATCTGTAGTTTCAGGCCAGTATACCTTGTAGGTTACATGTATTTCCTGTTGTAGGATTTCAGACTGAGACCTAGTATACTGAGGACTTGGGAGGGGGGTATGTGTATCTATCATACACCATCCTTGCACTGTTGCATGCCGGCGATCAGCGACTCCCTTGTGGTTGAGCCTAATCGTCTTCCGGTACATGACTTGCACACACGGCCACTCATGGGTTAGTGGATACCGTAGATGTGTGCATTTGCCCTGTATTGCTCCGTTCGGCCACTGTTTGGAGGGTGAGCGCGGGCGTGGTAGCAGCCAGGGATCCCTTCTCGTACTGAGCCACGAGGAGATGAGAGCGGAGCTCCCCCATTGCTTGGGGTAGAGGGGTGGTCCCTCGCCAGCATCCTGTCCACTCGGTCACTCAGGAGCAGTGATGGCAGGGTGTACAGTTGTCAGAGCCCTACCCGTTCAGACGTCCCTATGACAGGTGTACGATGATTCTGTCTGGTGTCAGGGGTGACCATGTCATTGCACCATGTGCATATTTTGCATCGTGCATTGTTTGCTGCACTTATTTGCTGCACTTGTTTGACATCGCATATACTGGAGACTTGTTATCTGTGTTTATATGCCTATTGGTTTTCCTTTGGTATTTCTTACCCTCTTTCCAGGTTAGATGGATTCAGGTATGTATCTACCTCAGTATGTTCAGTACTAGTCTTTCCCTACTGTTGATATGAGTCTGTATTAGCTGAACTCTTAGTGTTGGTATAACCTTCTATGCATATCTGTTGGGTATTCGCTGAGTTATGGACTCACCCCGTTGCCATATATGTTTATTTCAGGTTGATGTCTGCGAGGAGATCCCGAGCCGCCAGTCCCCAGCTCCAGAGGAGCTCTTTTTGGTTTTTCGTTGTTTTGTTATGGACCCTGTAGTATTCCTATGCTTCCGTTGTGATGTTTTAACCATGTATGCACGTTTTATTGGATGGTATTGTACTTTTGAGTCCTATGTTGGACTTCGTTCGATTTTGGTTTTGATCCTGCCCCCTGGCAGCTCAGGTGAGTTTGGATTTGGTTTTTCGATAGTTATAATTATATAACTGTTGTTTTTGCATATATCTGAGGCCTGAGGCCCTTTAAACTGCGTGGTTGTGTTATATTATCTGTGTGTATGTGTAAATTGTCCGCCGGACAGGGGAGGTGCTGTCCGATTTTCTATTGGATCAGCGGCTCCTGGGTCTCGGGGCGTGACACGAAGTCCGAACCAAGTCCTTGAGCCTAATATTATATGTATACATGCTTTGTGTTTGTGTATCTTGCAGGTAACAAGAACCGGAGACAAAGCAAACAAGGTAACCAGTTTGCAGGCTTAAGGAGGGCGCCCCCAGTGTTGAGGGTGCCCTCACCAACTAGGGCACCCTGAACAGCCAGGGCGCCCTGAGCCAAGTGTAAAAACATAGTAAATGTGAAGCAGGCAGAATAGGTGTCAAGCAGGGCGCCCTGAGCGTCCGGGGCGCCCTGGTTCAAAGCTGTATGTGCATTTTCGAACTCAAAACACAGATAAGCCATCATGAAGGCGCCCTGGAGGTCCGGGGCGCCTTGGTCAACGATCTTATCACCAGCGACGAGGTAGGCGCAAGGATAAGAGTTGACCGAGTCTTCCGGGGCGCCCCCAGCGTCCAGGGCGACCCCAGGAGGCCTATATAAGGGGCTTCGACCCCTCAGCTTCATACACAACTTCCAAGAGCGATTCTGATCATTCCGACCGACGACAACGCGCTAGAAACAAGGCTCTACGACCGGGAGGCTCCAGGAGGAAGTGCGCGGCACTTCGGAGGTCCAGATCGGCCAAGTTTCATATTTGTGTTCGGTTTGCTTTTAATTATTCCGCACTTTAATTTTCAATATCTTTTTGTAATTGCAAACTGTAAGACGTGTTTTCTCTGCCTTCGGAAATTCCGGAAAGGAGACCAATAGTGGACTCACGCCGAGTACATAGGCCTTGGACGTACTGACCCAGGGGGGTCGGGAACCAAGTAAATAAATCCCGCGTGTCCTTCTGTTCTGCATTTATTTTTCTGCTTTTACTTTTCCGCTGCGCTACTAATTTTCTAAGTCTAGAACGAACGAGTTTTTCACGAGGTTTCCGCGAAAGATTTTCAAGATCGATATTCACCCCCCTCTATCGACGGCACCGGTCCTACAATTGGTATCAGAGCCGAGCCGCTCTTCACCGGACTAACCGCCGACGGAGCAAAGACGCCAGGAGTTGAGGGGGAGCCCAGGGGTGAATCAGGTATATTTTTTTTATGTCTAATTTTAAATTGCATATTATTTGTTTCACATGCAGGGAGAAAGGGCACTATAAAAATTAGTGCCCTACTCATAAAAATCGTTTATCACCGGCGGCAAAGGGGGCACCAGCGCCAGGAGTCCAGAGAGATAAAAGTCATATCAGATGCTTCAAGTGCAAAAAATACGGGCATTTCAAAAATAAATGTCCGGCGAAGGTACGCAAGATTTACATTCCAAAAGTTGTACAATTTCCTGCACTATCCTTAGATAATTCAGTTAATTTTTCTGAAAAATTAAATTTACTGCATAGTAGATTAAATATTTTGCATGATAAATTACAAAATGTGAATACAACTAAAATATCAGAAATTAATTGTTTAATTCAAAATATCAATTCAGAAATTTCTAATATTAATTCTGAAAATATTAATTCTGATAATCTTAATTCAGACAAAATTAATCCTAAGGATAATTCGGAATTCAAATTTGAAAATTCTAAGGATAATTCGGAATTCAAATTTGAAAATCCTAAGGATAATTCTGAATTCAAATTTGAAAATTCTAAGGATAAATCCGAATTCAAATTTGAATATCTTAAGGATAATTCAGAAATTAATTCTGAAAATCTCAAGATTAATTCAGAAATTAATTGTGAAAATCTTAAAGATAATCTAGATAATATTGAAAATATATCTAAGGATAATTTTGAAGTTAAACTTCTCCTAGATAATAACTTAATCATAGATAATATTGAATATTACTATAAAACTTTAACTAGTGGCCCAATTTACTTCACCTACTGTGAGAATATTGAAAAATCTAATATTAAAGAGGATATAGAATTTTCTAAAATAAAGGCCCTAATTAATGAAAATTATAAAAATTCAAATAAATCAAAATTATTAGAAAAACTTGAAAAGAAAGATAAGAATGAAGAAGAAATTTTTGAAATAATGAAAATGATGAATTTAAACCCACAATTATTAATTAATCATCATAACCTTAATTAAATTAACTCAAATAATTCAGTTAAATTCAAATTAATTCAAATTAATTCAAATAATTCAATTAAAGTCGAATCAATTTAAATAATTCAAAATAAATTCAAATTAATTAATCTTAATTATTTAAATTTAAATTAAATTCGAATTAATTAAATATTAATTATTTAAATTTAAATTAAATTCGAATTAATTAATCTTAATTATTTAAATTCAAATTAAATTCGAATTAATTAATCTTAATTATTTAAATTCGAATTAATTAAATCTTAATTACTTAAATTTAAATTAAATTCAATTTAATTAAATCTTAATTATTCAAATTAAATTCGAATTAATTAAATCTTAATTATTTAAATTCAAATTAAATTCGAATTAATTAATCTTAATTATTTAAATTCAAATTAAATTCGAATTAATTAATCTTAATTATTTAAATTCGAATTAATTAATCTTAATTATTTAAATTCGAATTAATTAATCTTAATTATTTAAATTCAAATTAAATTCGAATTAATTAATCTTAATTAAATATTAATTAAATTCAAATTAAATCTTAATTTAAATATTAATTAAATTCAAATCAAATCTTAATAATTCAAATTCGAATTAATTAATTCTTAATAATTCTAATTCGAATTAATTAATTCTTAATAATTCAAATTCTAATCAATTAAATATTAAACAAGTCTAAATAATTCAAATTAATTCAACTTTAATTAATTCAACATCAATTAATTAATCCTTAATCATTATAATCTCCAATTAATCCTTAAATAACTTAACTCGAACTAAACTAAAATTTTACCCAAAGTATAAAAATTAAAATTAATAACATTAAATATGTCAATGTGGGTTGACATATTCGCGGGTTCACTCGACATGTATCAAATCGAAAATTTGATACATTTTAGAAACTTAAATAAAATTATTTGACTTGTTTGACTCATGCATAACTGCCATGACATGCATTTGCTATGCTTTTAAAATATATGACATGTCATTCATATTTAAATTTTATGCATATATTAGACTGGCTATAGGAAAAAGAATAATTGAAACTTAATTAACCTAGTATTGGGTGGAGGTGAGATGATAGTACGTTAGGAAAGCCATCTTGGCGGAACTAGCCGAAGCTACCGATCCAAGACCCAAACTAGTTAGACCAGAATTTTTCAAAAAGTAATTTTGAAAATGAAATTTCATTAAAAGGCTTTGTCAAGGAAAGGGTGGATGATCCCATAAGGCTACGGCCAAAGAAGGCCTAGTGCCTCGCCAAGACCTGGAAGCCAATTTTTGAAATTCAAATTCAAGTTACTTCGTGTCAAATTCAAATCTAACACAAGCTTCAATTAAATCTTAGAATTAAAAATAAATTAATAAAAAATGATCCAAGCATCTCACAATACACCCATAAGATAACTATGCTTGTTGTATTGATACATCTAAAATGGGTGAGATGTTAAGGACTAATGAATTGAAAAATATTTTTCAAAATTGTTTTTCAAAATGGTAAGAATATTTTCCTAAAAATATATTTTCAAAATAGTGCTTCAACATAATAATGTTTTTATGGAATTCATGCTTGTCTGTTTGATTATATATATTATACATTTTCCAAAAATATATCTTTTCAAAAATTTGTTTGACTCACTCAATTAGACACAAGCCTCTTAGGACAACACTAAAGTTCCTTAAGGCACTTAGATAGAGTCAAATGGTGTTGGATGCAGGGGGAGTGTTTTGTTCTTTTTATTAAAAATATTTTTCGAAAACTGCACCTTAATTTGCATTACATATGTTTTCAAAATTATCTTCTTTCCAAATTGTGACTTCAAAATTTATCTACTTAAAAAAATTTATCGGTTCTTTGACTTTGATAAACCCTAAAGACACAGAGGGAAGGTCCACTTTATGATCTTCAAGGACTCCTAGGACGTGTCAAATTTAGGGGGAGTCTAACAAGTTTTAAATCATCTTGAAAATTATTATTCTTTTGATCTGAATCAAACCTTAAGATTCAGAGGAAGAGTACTTGTGGTCAACAAGCTTCCCGGGACTGGGTCAAGTTTAGGGGGAGGTCAAATTAAAAGAATTATTAAATATTTCAAATGTTTTCATGCGCGGTATTTTCAAATCCTGTTGAAAACATAAGTATTATTTTTAAATGCCATCAATTTAAAAAAAAAAATTATATATATATTCATTCATCTGATTTTGATCAATTTGAAATAATATCTTGAGTTTGAAAAATCCTCCAGGACACTTAGGAAAATGTCCTTGTAGTCAACAAGGTTTCCTATGATTGTGTCAGACTGGAAGAAAACCAAATCAAGTATTATAACTTTAAAGTTTTTTTCATTTTTTAAAATTAACTTACATACTATTATTCTGTGACTCATGAAATTCTTGAAATAATATTTACTTGGGCTGAAAAATTTCCAGGACACTTAGAAAATATCCTTGTAGTCAACAAGGTCTCTTAGGATGGTGTCAGACTGGAAAATAAACCAAGTAAAATCTAATATTCTTTCAAAAGTACCTAGTTTTCAAAAACTCAATATATTTTTCAAAGGTACTTATATTTTTCAAAAATTACTTATCATCTTTCAAAATATTTGTACCTTCAAAAAATTCTTTTTCAAAATATTGTCTAAAGTTTTCTGAGCTCATAATACTTAAGTATTTGTTTTATGCTATGTCTTCAAATTTTTATGCTAAGTATTTTCAAAATACTCTCATTGTTGGCGCAAGTATTTTTGTTTTTTTTTTATGTATGACAAAGGGGGAGAGGTGTGCTTAAGTTAGAATTTTTTTTTGGGATTCTTACTAAAGGACCATTTGATCAAAATGTTTTACAAAACTAAGGTCATGTTTTAGTTTGATCCCAAGGATGGTAAAGTAGCCCCTTAAACCAATCTAATTTAAGTTATTGTCAAACATCAAAAAGGGGGAGATTGTTGGTGCAAGTTGCATCAATGATGTTCCTCTTGAAGTGTTTCAATGTTTGACAATATACTTAAGTCAGTGATACACTAAATAGACAAAGGGGAGTAAGAGAGAAGTTAGCTGAAGAAAAGTCCTAGTTGATTTAGGCATCGAAACCTCAAGACCTAGCGAAGGGCTGCTAGGTATCGTAACCCTAAGACCTAGCAAAGGGCTGCTAGGCACCTAGTGAAGGACTACTAGGCATAGAAGACCTAGCGAAGGATTGCTAGGCACCAGGCAAAGGACCGCTTGGTAACAAAGACCTAGCGAAGGGCTGCTAGGCACCTGGCGAAGGACTGCTAGGAAATGAAGACTTGGTCCAAGGGACTAAGCAACTTAGATGAGCGATGACTAAGGATAGGAGTAGAGACGGGTCAGGGTTTGGGCGTCTCGAGATCCGGAGTAATCGTAAGCTAAGTAAAAGTCCACCCGAAGGGCTGGGTGGCAACCGTCTCCTGAAAGGAGTAGGTGAAGGGCGAGTTCTAGGGGACAGGAACTCGTGCCGGTTCGACCTAGGGTTTCATGCAAATCCGAAGTCCGAACCAAGTCCTTGAGCCTAATATTATATGTATACATGCTTTGTGTTTGTGTATCTTGCAGGTAACAAGAACCGGAGACAAAGCAAACAAGGTAACCAGTTTGCAGGCTTAAGGAGGGCGCCCCTAGTGTTGAGGGCGCCCTCACCAACCAGGGCGCCCTGAACAGCCAGGGCGCCCTGAGCCAAGTGTAAAAACATAGTAAATGTGAAGCAGGCAGAACAGGTGTCAAGCAGGGCGCCCTGAGCGTCCGGGGCGCCCTGGTTCAAAGCTGTATGTGCAGTTTCGAACTCAAAACACAGATAAGCCATCATGAAGGCGCCCTGGAGGTCCGGGGTGCCCTGGTCAACGATCTTATCACTAGCGACGAGGTAGGCGCAAGGATAAGAGTTGACCGAGTCTTCCGGGGCGCCCCCAGCGTCCAGGGCGCCCCTAGGAGGCCTATATAAGGGGCTTCGACCCCTCAGCTTCATACACAACTTCCAAGAGCGATTCTGATCATTCCAACCGACGACAACGCGGTAGAAATAAGGCTCTACGACCGGGAGGCTCCAGGAAGAAGTGCGCGGCACTTCGGAGGTCCAGATCGGCCAAGTTTCATATTTGTGTTCGGTTTGCTTTTAATTATTCCGCACTTTAATTTTCAATATCTTTTTGTAATTGCAAATTGTAAGACGGGTTTTCTCCGCCTCCGGAAATTCCAGAAAGGAGACCAATAGTGGACTCACGCCGAGTACATAGGCCTTGGACGTACTGACCCAGGGGGGTCGGGAACCAAGTAAATAAATCCCGCGTGTCCTTCTGTTCTGCATTTATTTTTTTGCTTTTACTTTTCCGCTGCGCTACTAATTTTCTAAGTCTAGAACGAACGAGTTTTTCACGAGGTTTCCGCGAAAGATTTTCAAGGTCGATATTCACCCCCCCTCTATCGACGGCACCGGTCCTACAGATTCCCTCCGCCCAACCAAAACCTAGGCTCCTATACAGGAAAGTGATAGTGTGTGATCCTGAAGCTGCTTGATGTGTTAACGTTGAAGTTGATACTGCTCGGCACTATCAAAGTAGGATTTAGGGTTTCTGCAGGTTTGATTTGCATAATAATGGCAGGTAAAAGGTCTGTGGGTGGTTCCTCATCGTCTTCTTCATTGGCAATAATCACCAAGGTATGTGATATTGTTTATACTTAATTTTGCTGAATAAACACTACTTGTGATATTGTTTAAACTTATTTTTGCTGAATAAACACTGCTTGTGATATTATTTATACTTATTTTTGATGAATAAATTTGTAATGTATAAAAACTGTAGGGTTCAGATGAGTTTGGGAAAAAATTACATTGGTGCAGTGTTTTAGGCCATTTTAAACATTTTGTTGAAGCATTTGAAATTTTAAAAGATCAACACATTGCGAAGATCAAAGAGTCGCCCTTCAGTATTTTCTTGGACATTCAAGAATTGCAGCATATCCGGGGAATTTTGGTTAATATATTTGAAAGTTGGGATTCAACCTCGCAAGTTTTTAAATTCTCAGGTAATAGTTTTAATTATGAATTATAAAGAGTATCTATAGTAAGATAAAACTTGGATATAGTTGTCCTTAAATGATTGATATTTGATCAATTTAAATGAGTGAATTTAAGGTGAAATTCACTTCAGGTCGGTAGACCTGAAATGAAATAATTTCAGGCCTACCGAGGGCCTGAAGTGAATTTACTTCAGGCCCTAGGTAGGCCTGAAATGAATTCATTTCAGGCCCAACGAGAAATAAATTGAATCCTATATTGTTGATGATAACTAAATATTTTAATTGTTTCAGGTGTACCGGTTGCGTTCACCAGACGAGAAGTTGCTTTGGTACTGGGTATAGTGGACCGTGGAGTTTCGATCCCTATTAATTCAACTGAAGCATCGGGTGACCTCTATCGTACTTACTTCTCAAAAGAAAAACAACCTACTAGAACAAGAATTGAGGACTTACTTAAACATTATTCTAAAAGTGTTGAATCAGAGGATGATGTGTTATTAGTTTGTAAATTTTATATTTTGTATATATTTGTTTGTGTTTTATTTTCGTCTAGTACATATAAGGTCCCTCTAGGGCTTGTAGATATAGTAGATGATTATGACAATCTTGGTAGATTCAACTGGGTGGAAGCTATCCATAAATTTTTGTCTTCCCAATTACCTAAGATTGGGGAATTATTTTCATCAAGTCAAGGAAACCAGAGGACCACAAACCTCCCTTATGTAAAGGGATTTGCTGGGCTTTTGGCAGTGAGTAGAATTTACCTAAATTATATTTTATAATATTTTGCTGTTATTAATGTAATTGGCTGGAAAACTTTGTGTAGGCATGGTTTTTGGAGCATGTACCCATTCAAAAACCATACAATGTTGAAGGACCCCGAATAAATAAGTGGAGGAATATTCCTTCGCATATTAGTAGGGTGAGGGACCTTGTTAACCAAATCAGCTCCGAAGAGGTAATTATTGTAAACTGTGATCTATGTTAGTTTATCTATGTTAGTTTGATATAGAGGCAGTAAAATTTATGTACTTGATAATTGACAGGTGATTGTTGAAATAATTCCTAACCTACATGAAAACACATTGTTTGAGAACCTTGAGATTGGGGATGACATTCCACAGCCAATAGCGACATCACAAGGACATGACACAGAAGATGTAAGGCCATGTGGTGAATGCATTCTTAAAGACACCCTAATCAAGGAGCTAACAGAGGAGAATATATGTTTGAATGAAAGGGTTAAGGAATTACTTTCAATTATTGAAAAAAGGGCATGGAGGCTCAAGAAAGCTATCCTGTAGTCAGTCCTCTTTCTGATCCAGTATCTTGTAGAACAAGGAGAGGACGTGACCGAACTCGGTATGATTACAGGGATACTCCAATTGAGAGTCCAGTATGGCACCAACTATTACATAAGGGGAAGTGGAGAAAGGAACAAATATCAAATGTCATGGACAAGGGAAAAAGAAAACTTAGTGAGGAGGATATGGATGAAGCAAGAGAAACCATTACTGTAATGGAAGTCATGTCTGAAGAAGATATAGAGGAGGAGAAAAGAAGGACCTTCGAACTATACAAAATGAGGCTTCAAGGCATTGATGTATGTGACTTATTTTCATATTAATTACGTCAAATTTATTGAATTTGGTCATTAATTAGTTTGGTGTAAATTGTATCGATGTAGTTTGTGAAGAAGCATTTTATGAAGTCGAAGAAGAAAAATCAAGATAAAGAAGTGGCTTACGTGATAAATAAATTGGAGAACCTAAAGTAAGTTATGAAACATAGTTTAGTTAATATATTTGGGGCTTTAATATATAATCTTATCAATTAACTTGGCAGGTTGGATAATGAATTTATCTGGGAGGATGCACCCTTTGCTTTGAAATTGCATTCATTCTTACAAATCCTCAATGGAGAGGTTTTTACAAAAGCCGAGGTCATTGATGCCTTCTGTAAAATGTTATTTAGGGGAGCATCCACATCTGGTAGGCCATACCACAAGTCAATATATTGTTCAACCTTCTTCACAGTAAGTGATGTAAATTAGTAAGAATTAATAGATTGTAGAAGACCTAGTATTATGATGTGGTTATTAATAATTTTGATTTTGCAAGTATTTAGGCTTCAATAAGATCGTCAAGAAAGTTTTCCATGCAACAAGTGATGAAGACGGATATGATAGAACAAGGGTTTAGATATATTTTAATACCTTTGTGCAGTGATAATACACACTTTCACTTGTTGGTGGTGGATACAGAAGCAATGACTTTCATTCATTTAAATTCTCTTGCTAGTGGCCGTAAATATAAGCATGATTTTGACTCAGCGGTGAGCTACCTACCTTTATTCATATATATCTTCATCATTTGATAAAAAATGTCATTGAAATTCATGATATATTTGACAGGTAAAAGAACTTAAACAATATACTCACGAGGAACTTACGGCTATTCATCCATATCTACAAAGTCATCATCCCTTGGACAAATGGCCCTCCGTTAGACAAAAATGTCCCCAACAAGAACATAGGTCAGTAAGTGAGGAAGAGTTTGAAAATTTTAAAATGATCAAAGTATTTTATTACCCCACTTATTGAAATCTAAAATACTGTTTGTTATTTTCAGCGTGGACTGTGCCTTCTTTGTTATGCAATACGTCCGATGTCTCCTATACGATGAGAAGATGGATTTCAAACAAGGAGATATGACGAAAATGAGATTTGATCTGACAGTAAATATTATGGGAGACATGTATTGTAAAACATGAGAGTGTCAATCTCCTGAAGTAATGTTGTAAAAAAGCATCCTTTGCTGGTGATTCGGCTCCATTTGTATAGAAATTGTGTAATTTGTATGAATATAATTTATTGTCCAGAAAAATAAAACAATTGTGTGATGTTGATTCACATCGAGTTGCTGCAATGTAGTGTACCAACTGATACGGTAAGAAAACAACTCATAATGATTTGGACAAAGTTTGCACACCAGAAATAACATCTCTTTGGTTAACTCTAACTACTGACATATATCCAAGTACTAATCTAGGTCCATAAGTGGGTTTCTGATACATAATTTGAAAACATGACTTTATCGTCTCGAAGGAATTGAAAATTGGTATGCATTCTGTATTGAATTAGTAAGATGGATTATCTCTACCATAAATTTAAAATACTTGTTTCAAATTGTAAATTTTAATAATTAAATAAAATTACAGGATTTGGTCACAACTTGTAGATAAATATAGAATATTAATCTATAAATCATGATTTTATTTAATGGGCAAGGTGAGCATGAAATTTACTTTTCAGGAATACGGTGGGCCTGAAATAAAATGAATTCAGGCCCACGGTGGGCCTGAAATAAATCATTTCAGGCCCACAATGGGCTTGAAATAAAAATACTTCAGGCCCAAGGAGGGCCTGAAATAAAACCTTTCAGGCCCACGTTGGGCCTGAATAGATCCATTTCAGGCCCAGGGTGGGCCTGAAAAAAATCAATTCAGGCCCACGGCGGGCCTGAAATAAAAACACTTCAGGCCCAAGGAGGGCCTGAAATAAAACCTTTCAGGCCCAAGTTGGGCCTGAATAGATCCATTTCAGGCCCAGGGTGGGCCTGAAATCAAGTCATTTCAGGCCCACCGTGTGCCTCAACTGGGAAAATTTCAGGGTCTCTGTTAACCATTAAATACTTCTGATTTAAGTTGGTGGATAATAAATTTGTAGTTGTATAGGTGTAAGACGTTTATAGAAGATAACTGATAAATATTGGTACTTAGTGTGCACATAAAAATCCACTGATCTAGCCTTGGTGATACAGCAAGATCAGAGGGTTCGGCACCCAAAATATCATCTCCTATCTCAACCCTAACTACTGATCTAGGTTTTTCAGAATTCCAGATATGGGAGGTCCATCAGTGAGTTTTTCTCAAAACTCACTGATAGACCTAAATCACTGATCTAGCATTGGTGATACAGCAAGATCAGAGGGTTGGGCACCCAAAATCTCATCTCCTATCTCAACCCTAACTACTGATCTAGGTTTTTCAAAATTCCAGATATGAGAGGTCCATCAGTGAGTTTTGCTCAAAACTCACTGATAGACCAAAATCCACTGATCTAGCCTTGGTGATACAGCAAGATTAGAGGGTTGGGCACCCAAAATCTCATCTCCTATCTCAACCCTAACTACTGATCTAGGTTTTTCAGAATTCCAGATATGGGAGGTCCATCAGTGAGTTTTGAATAATTTTATTTCAGGCCCAAGGTGGTCCCTGAATAATTTATTTCAGCCCCAAGGTGGTCCCTGAATAATTTTATTTCAGGCCCACGGTGGGCCTGAAATAATTTTATTTCAGGCCCACGTTGGGCCTGAAATAATTTTATTTCAGGCCCAAGGTGGGCCTGAATAATTTTATTTCAGGCCCACGGTGGGCCTGAAATAAATTATTCAGGCCCAAGGTGGGCCTGAATAATTTTGTTTCAGGCCCACGTTGGGCCTGAAAGAATTTTATTTCAGGCCCACGTTGGGCCTGAATAATTTTATTTCAGGCCCACGGTGGGCCTGAATTAATTTTATTTCAGGCCCACGGTGGGCCTAAAATAATTTTATTTCAGGCCCAACTTGGGCCTGAATATATCTTATTTCAGGCGCAGCTTCGTTCAATAAAATTAAAAACATAATTAATAAAATTAAAAACATAATCAATAAAATTAAATATATCTGAATTTTAGAGCCTTGAAAAGTAAATATAAATACATAATCAATAAAATGCAAATCGAAAATCTGAAATATATATGATATATTCCAAATTTAGTTTTATTTTTATAAATAAAAATAGATATAACCTAAATTATATTTATAATACATATAAAAAGCGCCTCCTAGGGCCTGAAACCCATTATATCAGGCCCAGCAGTCACTCATTTGTATAGCAGTCACTGATTTGTTTAGCTCCAGATTTGTTGCGATTTGAAGGTTGCGGGCTTGTCTTGATTGGAGAAGTTGTGGGCGACATCATCGTCATCGCACTAGTCGACTTGTACGTACCCTAATTTTTAGTTTGTCATTTCAGTTCTTGCTTTCACCTAGGGTTAGCGATAGTTTTCAGTAAAAGACTGAATTTAGGAGGCCCTTTTATGAACGAATTCTAAGTGTCATTTTTGTTTGTGTCAAATAATTTTTTGTTTGATGGTTGCAAAGTTCGGTATGGGTCAAAAAAGATCAGCTTCAAAGAAAGCTGCTCCCACCAAATCTAAGAAACAGCAAGTCTCTGGGGGAAGTCATGAGAAAAAACAGCTGCCAAAACGAAAAATCAAATTGCCTACCCAGTATTCAAGTTTTGCCAACAGAGGTCGAAGCAAACGAATGAACTGGAAAAGTAGCCTATCCCATTTCAAAAATTTTATTGATTTTGTTCCACCCACACCAGCACAAGAATAGTTGCTTCGAGACACACCCTTTTCTTGGGTCCTCGACCTTCCTACTAGTTCTTGTGTAAGACCCCAAGTTCAGAACATGTTTGATAATTGGGATGAAGAAGAACAGAGCTTTGTAATCCATGGGAAAAATCTGAATTTCACAAAGGTTGATATCACTTATTCTAGGGCTACCTGACCATGGAGAGATAGTCCAACTTGATTTAAATGAGGCCTCCACGCCACTGTACAAGGAGTATTTTGAAGATTCCAGTAGTTCTGCCCGACATTTGGAGAAACTGCTAATAAAGTCTACATCCAATGACAAGCTGTACTGTCAGTTGTATATACTCTATTTTTTCAGTACAGTGCTATTTTGTGGTACTAGCAGCATACTTGCCATTCCTGCCGTGTCACTTATTAATTGTGTAGATGATTTTGACAATCTACGAAACTATAATTGGTGCAATGCCGTGTACAATTTCATGGCTCCTCAGTTGGGAGCCATTGGAAAGGAGGTGACATTGAGGCATAGAAGACATGTAGGTGATTCAACCCAACCGGCCAAGGCTCCCTTGCTCAAGGGATTTCCAAATATTTTGGCTGTAAGTTATAGTTACTTATACCTTCTGATATAATTTGATGATGGATATAATTTACTGATTATAATGATGTTGCAGGTATGGGTTACTGAACATATTAGTATTGCTACTCCTCAACATCCTCATAAATTGCCAAGAATACTTCGCTGGACTTGGCCTAAAGCCCACGTTGAGAGTATCAAGAGG
Source organism: Boesenbergia rotunda (assembly GCA_024364735.1). Classification (NCBI taxonomy): domain Eukaryota; kingdom Viridiplantae; phylum Streptophyta; class Magnoliopsida; order Zingiberales; family Zingiberaceae; genus Boesenbergia; species Boesenbergia rotunda. The sequence continues at coordinate 465,846 of JAGFNQ010001838.1, read as the reverse complement.
ATGATAGACCGTGTGGCCACAGATTCAATTATTGTTGATTTAATTCCGTTTGATATAGAGCATGATTTAGTACCTGACTACTATCCTCCAACTCAACCACTTGAGGTACACTCTGAGGAATTACAGCAGGCACCAGAAGGAAGCCAGACACCACAAGGAAGGCAACAGGCCTTACAAACGGAAGCCTGCAATATATGTATACAAAAACAAGAACAAATTGAGACCTTACAGCACGATTTAAATATAACACTTAAAAGTTTTGAGAAGCCACAAGTGAGACAGCAACAGCCATCAGTGCCAAGGATCAAATTATTGCTCAGAAAGAAACAATCATTGCAGAGAAGGAGTCGCAACTTAAACAAAAGGATGACATCATTGTTGAAAAGGATATAATAATTGATGACAAAGTTTCGCAGCTTAAAGTACAACAGGAGCGTAATGAAAAAAGCCTAGCTGCAAGAGAGAAGATCATACTTCAGTCTAACCAAAGAATCAAGAAGCTGTATGAACAATTGCAAAGCAAAGGGTCAGATGAAGATGAGCCACTTGTCAAAAAATTAAAAATAACTCAGGTCACACAAGACTACTAGCCCAAAGGCAAGGGCAAAAAAGTTGTTCAGGATGAGGATGTGGATGAGGATGAGGATGAAGATGATGATGAAGATGACGCGGCTCCTGCCCCATCAATCTCAGATACTACAACGCAAACAAATAAATCTGAGACCTCCTCCCAAACAAACATATCTGAACATCACGCAGCTAAAGCTAAAGAATTTCAAAAGGTCAAAAGCAAAATCTTGAGGAATTCCAGGGCAATTTTTAAAAAGAAGCCTAAAGNTAGGTAATGAGTTGAACAGTATGGTCCAATGGGACCTTTACATTAGATATGCTATCTTTTTTGACAATATTTGATTGGAATGACTACACTACCGGGGATTGCATCAATGCATACTGGACTATTCTTAAAAATGAAGCAAAAGCGTGTAACTCACCATACCAGCCCTCCATATTATGTGGGGTGGGGTTTGATGTAAGTGAATTAGCTACTTAATCATTATTATTTTTTTCTATGATTTAGTCCACTGACACTTACTTTTTAATAACCATAGGATCTTTTTGAGGCGATTCACGCTCACGCTTTTGAACAAACTATTGCTACTGATACGGATAAGCCGATTAGATATATCATATGTCCTCTAAATAATGCAGACGATCATTGGCATCTAATGGTTATTGACCTCGTGGAAGGTTGTATCCATCATTATAATTCTCTCGACGCCACAGAAGGGTACACTGCTAAATTTGAAAAAACTGTAAGTTTTCTACTTCATAGATATACCTCATCAAAAAGGTTCATACCAATATAATTGTTACTAATGTCATATCTGTGTAGGTGGCGTTTTTCAAAAATATGACCTGGCCTTATTACAAGACATGGAATAAAGGATTGCCTGCCATATCTGGGACAGAGTTTACTAAAATTGTTGTACAAGGACCCACCCAATCCAGATCGTAAGAGGATGTTTATTTTTGTTAAAAATAACAATGCATTTCATAGTTGATTTTATAAGATGACAACAATGTCAATATTGGTTTTTCAGGTCGGATTGTGCCTTTTTCATGATGCGGTATGCAGAAAGTCTAGTTTTCCAAAGATCTACAGATTTTAGCCAAAAGGATATGAAAAATTATCGATTTCAAGTCGGCTATAAAATAATGAGAGACAAGTGTTGGAAGCTAAATCTGTAACTAGAGTTTTTGTTCATACTATGCATATGTAATTGTCAGCACAAACATTGTATTTGTAATTATACAATCCATGTACTCCTTCTCAAATCAATGAAACTTTGTTTTGGATTATTGGGTTTGTCTCATATATGATCTGTAATCTGTAAATGTTGTCAAATTTTTTCAGTAATATTGAACCTTGTTTTTGCTAGATTCATTTGAAATGAGGACCACATTGGGCCTGATACAAAAGCATTTTAGGAAACCCAGTCAGTGCCTGAAACAAAATGATTCAGTTGTATAATGTATGTTTAATGACAAACAATATATGTTTGTAGTTAAAATGTATGTAAACCATTTTGATAAACCAATGGAGCATTGCTTTCGATCCTTGTTATTGTCTAAAACTGTAATCTATAATCTGTCCTCTTGTCGATACTATAAGCAATATTGAACCTTATTTTTCCTCTACCCTATTTTTAAATCACAACCCACGCTGGGCCTGAAATGAGATGATTTCAGGCCCACTCTGGGCCTGAAATGGAATTATTTCAGGCCCAGCGTTGGGCCTGAATAATCTCATTCAGGCCCACGCTGGGCCTGAAATAATTCCATTTCAGGCCCAGCTTGGGCCTGAAATCATCTCATTTCAGGCCCACTCTGGGCCTGAAATAATTCCATTTCAGGCCCAGCTTGGGCCTGACACAATAATATTCAGAATTCAAATAATCTCATTTCAAATTTCAAATAATTCAATATTAGAATGATTAAATATTTTATATAAATATACATGTTGTGAAATTATTTTTAATATTAAACAAAAAAAAGAGTACCTACATAGACATTGCATACCACAATTTAATTCCATCCACATCATTACCTCATTTTTTCAGAATTTGGCACAGCAAGAGGTTTGTTTCATGGACCTATGATATTTTGAATTCTCAAAGCTCATTACCAGTAGTTAAAGTTTAGATAGCTAGGAGATGGTATTTTTGGTCTCCAAACATAGTCCTAATGATTATCAATTACGTGTTAATACAGTATCAGTTGGCACAGAACAATGATTCAACAAAGCAAACAAACAAACAAAGGGTCTCAAATGACATATATTCACAAACCATAGGACTTCAGGACTTCAAGACTAGAAATTACATTTTTGTGGGTTTCAAAATCCAAAAACTTCACAACTGCTCAATTCTGCTTACATCACTTTACACAAGAAGAAATGTATCATAATATTGAAATACTTCTTCAAGTCACAACATTAACAACAACTAGTTTTTTGACAATACTATAGCTGTAAAATATACAAAATCTTTACATTCAGTTATCCTCCATACAAAATATACACTTCACTCAGAATATTTGGTCACTACATATACCAATTAACTCAAGACCTTGGGGCTGGCGGCATTCTACATGTCCTTTTATTATGACCAAGTTGTTTGCACCGGCTGCATTTTAGTTTGACCTTGCCATTGTATCTGGACTCTATCCGTGCCTTCTTTCGTCTACGAGGCTGCACAAGGCTACGGGGGCATAGAACTGTAATGACGTTTACTCCAGTAGGCCAAAACTGCTTGCTTCTACAAGGGGAAATACGATCCATGTAAACCCACTTCCAAGTTTCAGAATAAAAAAATGCTCACAATAAGGAAGTGTATCCATGTTCCTGTAAATGATTACGGCAATAGCATGTGAGCAAGGAAGTCCTGAAATTTGAAACTTCTCACAATGACAAACCTTTTTTTCCAAATCAACAATGTATGAAGTGCCCCATGTTTCTACTTCCATTTCTGATTGAGAGTAAGGGTGAACCTTATAAGCTCTTGCTTTCTCTCTCCTTGAATCCATTTCTTTTGTAGCATTAGGTGTCAAAGCAAGCTGCCATTTGGAGACTTGCTCTCTACGGTTATAGAACCATTGAGCAACTTTTCTTCTTGTATTATCAATTAATCTGTTTATGGGAAGCTCACGTGTAGACTTGAACAAAGCATTTAAGCTCTCCACACAATTCGTGGTAAGCATTCTGTACCTTCTCCCTGTAAAGTGTGCATTTGCCCACCTTTTAGGGTCAATGTTGTGAAGCCACTTATGGGCAACTGGATGTTTTTCAAGCATTGTCTGCATTATCATATCATATTGGAGTGTTGTGTTAGCTCGTGCTGCTGCCCAAAACAAACCTACAGCAGCTCTACTCCCAGTATCAGTTACCAAATTACAACACATGTGGTGGCAACAAAAGGCATGATGCGCGTTTGGGTAAACTTTTCTAACTGCTGATATAATGCCCCGATGTCTATCTGATACTATGGTGATTGAGTGATCATCGACACCAAAGAACCTCTTTGTATGCTCCAAAAACCACTCCCATGCAGACCCACATTCAACTTCAGCTATTGCGAAGGCAACTGGAAGAACATTATCATTACCATCAATCGTCGTTGCAATCAACATTACTCCCGGAAACTTTCCTCTTAGGTGTGTGGCATCAATTCCGATAAGTCTACCCAAATAAGACCTGAAAACCCTTCGGCAAGCACCAAAACCCCAAAAACACCGCTGGAACTGATTGTCACCATTCCTGCATAGTGCCACATACGTTTCAGGATCTCTAGCTCTTAACTCACGCAGATATTGTGGAAGATCTCTATAAGCCTTATCATAATCTCCAACAACCTTTTTCAATGCTTTCTCCCTAGCTATGTATGCTTTTCTGTATGATATGGTCACTCCAAATCTAGCTTTAATATCTGATATAATCATACTTGGTTTGTATTGTTCATTATGAAGAAATTGCTCTTCAACAAAAGAAGCAACAAATGATGAAGAGCATGCATGATGATCAGCACTTTCCCTAACAGTTCCGCATTGGTGTTCCTTTATATATTTTGTAACAGTGAACTCTACTTCCCCCCTTGCTACTACTCTCCATGTACATGGTTGGTTGAAGCACACTGCTTTAACTCTATTTTTTCGGGTGTCAACTGGGTTATATCTCATATGCTTAATCATGGCATGTTTGACAAGTGCATTCTTGAATTCTTCTCTAGATGGGAATATCTGCCCCACAAAAAATTCATGCCCATCTCTTGCCTCTAACTCTCCAATTGGCCCAGCAAGCAATCGAGAATTTAAAATATAAGGATCTTCAGCTAATGGAAACTCCTCCTCTAAGTCACTGTACTCATCTGGGGGGAAATCATATTCCTCAATCTGCATATCATCGGTTTGGAATTCTAGTACACTTGTAATGGGTTCTAATTCATTTGCATTCCGGATTTCAATTCCTTCCTCCCCACTCCAAGTTGCCTCAAAGAATTCAACAACTCTTGAAGAAGAATTCAAACCCTCACCTTCTATATTAGTTGCTTCTTCATTTAGATCAATTGTCAAATTCCTTGTAATTTCTGATCCATTCCCCGTGACAGCATTATCATCAAGAGTATTCCATATTTCGGAGATAATTTCGTCAACATCATTATCATCCCTGAAAAATAAATTACAATTACATTTAGCAAACTTTGAAAAACATAATCAAGGACCTAGGAAGGCCCAAACCTCTAACCTTGCTGAAAAACCCTGAAATTTTCCCACTTGAGGCCCACCCTCGGCCTGAAATGGAGGTATTCAGGCCCAAACTGGGCGTGGATTGAAGTGATTTCAGGCCCACCCTGGCCCTGCCTAGTTTTTATTTCAGGCCCTCTATTGGGCCTGAAATGTTTTTATTTTAGGCCCACCCTGGGCCTGAAATCATTTTATTCAGGCCCACCCCCTTGTGCCTCCCAGGGCCTGAATTATATTGATTCAGGCCCTCCCAGACCCTCAAATCCAATGATTTCAGCACCTGTAAGGACCTGAAATCTTTTCATTTCAGGCCCTAGGTGGACCTGAATTCTTTTTTTTCAGGCCCTAGGTGGACCTGAATTCATTTTTTTCAGCCCCTGCCAAACAACATATTTCATTCACTCCTAGGGCCTAAAATCTAATGATATCATGCACTCCTAGGGATTTAACTCCTTTAATTTTTGGCCCTTCTAGGGCCTGATATGGTAATATATCATCCCTAGGTCGAATTCAAGCATTTTTTTATCTTCATTTTAACACATTTCAGAGAGCCTTATTATGTAATCATATCACCCTTACACATTTCAGAGAGTCTTATTAAACATACAAATTGTAGCAAGAGTTGATAAGTATAAAACCAGGTCTGATACAATATCAAAAATGACAATCATACGTACATTACTATTTGTATTTGTTACCAATCTGTTGTTTGCTTTTTCTCCTTCAACACCTATCTTCCTCAGCTGCCTTGATCAATTGAGTTGTGTAAGCTCGAAATATATACGTACCCTCGTGATGATTCGACTTTTGCAAGGTAGTATTATATATATAGGCTGAGAATATTTCCACTACCTTGCCATCCGAACCACATATTTTTATTTTACTGCAAAAGTGATTCGGATGTCTCGAAAATGGGAATGGAAAAGATCTATTGTGGCGCCAAGGGTATAATAGGAAGTTCACTTAATGGGCTGCGCCCTTTGGTAACATAGAAACCATGGGACGCCCTTTGGTAATTTCGTATTGTTACGTACGCCCTTTGGTAAATTACCGTATATTTTTTGTTGGGCCTGCTTTGTTGACATGATCATCTTGTGTGTTTTTTTTTTCTAGAGATTAGACTCTAAGGATTTAATCCTACCGATTCAATACAATCCTTCTAATTCGATCGTGATCTCAAATCAATTCTATGAACTATTATAAACGCTTCATCGCTTCATCTCTACAATATTGATCAACACGGGCCAATATTATATTATAATATTGATTAACATGGACTAATATTATATTATAACAGTTATGAATCATATTAACTATAATATAAATACTTCTGTAACAACGAGATCATACTTATTACACTTGTGTAATTATAAAAAAAATAAATACAATTTGAAAAATTAAATGTAAAAAAATGAAATAGAATATTCTTTTGATAATAAATATTTTTTAAATTTTTTTTTTGCCATATATATTAGAATACAATGATGATATCCTTCATCTCATGATCGACAAAATATAAACAAAAACATTTTGACTTAACCAACGATCTTTTACACGAAGAAATCAGATATTTAATGAAATATTTTACACCATTGAACAATAAATCCAAGACCTATTAGAACATATAGATACAAATTTATTCAGCCAACCAGTGGAGACAATTATATTTCTCATTAATCTCAATGATTGGAGCAGTGCAGTTGGCCTAAAGGAACTCCAACTGTAAATCCCTTCCGTAGGGGCATCATCCTTGTTATTTTTAATCTTGACGTATCCCTCTCTCCTTCCACTCTCATTGGCTCGTCTCGATTCCCCTGGCGCTTGCTTCCCCAGGTGTTGGTGGATCGCCGAAGATGCACGCAATATTCTGAGTATCTTCTCGCTTTCTGTCTCCTTCGCCACCTGTTTTACTTGTCTTCTGGGAGAGCGAACGAAAGGGTGATGGGGAACTTGCTGCTGGGGTGCTCAGCCTCCGGGGAACGGCTGGTGACGGCGGCGAGGGACGGCGACGTGATTGAGGCGCAGAAGCTCGTGGAGATGAATCCTGGTCTCGCTAGATACGCAACGTTTGCCGGTATCAGCTCGCCGTTGCATGCGGCCGCCGCCAGAGGCCATGCTGAGGTGAGGCCTTCGTTTATATCCATAATGTATCTTAAATTACTGATCTCTTTCGATTTTTATTTCCTGGTAAAAAAAACAACTATACAAATCGTGAGATCCAAATAGTGTTTCAAGAACTTAGATCTGCTCGTCATTTTAAGAAGAGTTCCGAGAAACAGATCCAATTTTGATGAATAGGCAAAAGGATCAGACTTGTAGACGAGCAGTGGCTGAATAAAATGTTGTACATAGTTCCAAATTGCAGTGGTCTGCAAACAAATTCCGTTAAATTGTTCCTTCTTCTTCCTCTGTTTTTCTTTCTCTTTGGAGAAAACTGGAGAAAGATCTCTCCTTGTTGATCCACTTAAAACTGATTGATACAAAATGGCTTTGTATATTGATTGATACACTACAATATTCCAGATCGTGATGATGTTGCTGGAGAAGGGAGCAAGCTTGAACTTGAAGAACATTTACGGCCATGTGAGCATCATTAAACACTAAACCAAGTTTAACAGGATTTCCTGATTACTACTGTGTTCTGATTTCTCTTCTCCAAAAACAATTAGACTCCATTGATGGAAGCATGCTGCAGTGGTCGATGGGAGGTGGTGCAGATTCTACTGCTCTTCAGGTGCAACGTATGTGTGTGTGAGCATGCATTCATGTTTTACATCCTCCATTGCTGTGATTCATGACTGTTTTTTTTATTTCTTAAAAAAGGTATCGAAACTGGAGCTCTTGAGTGGTAGAACGGCACTTCACTTTGCATCTGCTGGTGGACACGCTCGATGCATTAGATTGCTGGCTGCATATTTTTTCCCTGGTTTTTCTCTTTCTACAGTAACCGATTCTTTGTAAGTGTTTATAAACAAATAGATCGCAAGCCTCTTTTGCTAAAATCTCATGAGTTCGATACTGAATTAAGATCATTTGGAGTCCATTTTTAGCCTAATCAAAGTGTCCTCTTTGTTTCTGATAGTGCACTCACAAGGTTCATCAATAAGGCTGCAAATGGGGGCATAACCGCCCTCCACCTAGCTGCACTAAATGGGCACTCAGATTGCGTGCATCTGCTACTTGATCTACATGCCAATATCTCAACCACGACGCTTTCTTATGCATCTTCGACAACGGAAATAGGTTTCTTGATTCCTTTTGTATTGTCAAATGATGAAGCACTTCTTTGAATTCTTCATAAAACAATCTCCCTGCAATTTGTTGGACAGGGGCTGGAAGCACACCTTTGCACTATGCTGCTTGTGGTGGAAACCTCAAGTGCTGCCAGGCAAATTAACTCAAACTCTTAGATTATTCGATGTAATTGCGGCTAAAGTTCGAAGTCTTTTCTTCTTTTATAGGTTCTTCTCGCTCGAGGAGCAAGCAGAACTGTTATGAATTGCAATGGGTAAATCTCTCTAGCCTTCTCTCTGATACCAAAATGAATGGAACGTTCATGATTCTTATCGTTTATTGTTTTGTTTTTGTTTTTTTTTTCAGGTGGCTTCCAGTTGATGTTGCAAGGATTTGTGGATCTCATTGGCTTATACCCTTGCTAACACCCCATTCTAGCCAATTAGTTCCTGCCTTTCCTCCATCAAACTACTTGCCCTTGCCTCTCATGAGCATCCTGCAAATTGCCAGGTGGGCTTGCATGTTGTTTTGTAACACACGATTTTGTCATTAGGAACAAACTCATTAAGTGATTTAATTGGTGTTAATTAGATCCTGTGCATCCTAGAACTTTCGATTTAGAATTCATGATTAGGAAACCTCTATGGGTTACATTTATGCAGAATTAATGGTTTGCATTCTTCAACTTCCTCTTGTGCTGAGAGTGACCTATGTGCTGTTTGCTTGGAGAGAACTTGCACGGTAGCTGCTGAAGGTAAACAACCTCATATCATCGAGTGTTCTACTTGTTCAGCGTGATGTGTTTTTACACTTGATTTACAGGTTGCGGTCATGAACTCTGCACAAGGTGTGCACTGTGTCTTTGCTCAACGAGCAGTATCGATTCGGAGATGTCAGCGCCGCCTGGTTCAGTTCCATGTCCTCTCTGTAGGAAAGGGATCGCAACTTTTGTAAGCTTGCCAACAACTGAAATGGAGGCAGGCCGAGGCATTAGCCTCTGCAGCAAATGCAGTGGCCACGTTCATGGTCGATCTCACAATCCATTTGCTACAACCTGTGGATGTGAACTGTGTAGATAGTTTCTCCAGCAGTTTGCGGGCAATCAATGATAGCACATTCTTTTATATGAATATAGATGGAAGATTGTTTTGTAAATTCAAACTCAAGGTGCATGGCTTTTACTCTGTAGTCTCATTTGTGAAAAGATTGTGAAAAGGGTTGCAAAATCTAACAGGCATTTTGGGTTTACTTTCATTCAGAATGTAACATAAAAAAGAAACAAAAATAAATAAACTTAAGAAGGCCTACCTTAACAACAGAGAAGAAAGCTATAACCACAATACTAACAAAGAATAGACCAACAGGAAATATGGCAATCAAATTAACTTTCATAGTCTCTGCAAGAAAGTAAAGGTCCACTGATTGATCCTTTATTGGTTGCAAAATAGAGGTTAACAGATAAACACAAGCAAAGCAAACGCAATCCAGTCAACTTTGTAAATCATCTTTCACTTAAAGCTTGGCAAGCAATCCAGTGCTGGATATCAACTTTGGTGATCCACCATCTTTATCAACCTCGCTAACACTCGGCGGCACATCTACTGCTGGGGAGCAGTTGAAGAAGCCATGCGGCTGCAGTGTACCCAAAAAAAAAAAAGTCAAACATTATTTTAATATTTCATATTTCTTTTCAATTATATTATATTATCTTTATAATATTTTTTTTTTCAAATAAGATCGCCACAGTTTCGACGGTAAAGAACTTAAAATCTTTCCTACAGCTTCAGCAAGGCTTCCCAACTAATCCTACAGCCTCAGCAAGGCTTCCCAACTAATGCTATTGCTTCAGCAAGGCTTCCCAATAGGACAATGATTTTGCAGACACGAGCAGCAAGCATATCGAGCTCAACAAAAAAGATGAGGAAACTAAGGAAATGAAAATGGGCAAAATTTACCATAAGCATGAATCCGATCCTTTCCACAGGCATAACCGGCCAATCTTCCAACCTGGGTATGTGGGTGATGCCAAACACATACCTGCAATCAAGACCACCGATAAGAAATAACTGATAATGAGCATCATGAAGGAATAAAAACTCAGAGATAGTTGAAGCCCAACCCAAATGACTAAAAAGGGGATCAACTAATTAATGAGACGAGATAAGTAAAGGCACTAGATGAGTATATGAAGTAATAAATTTAATGACTGTTATCCAGGAAACTAACCATAAGACAATGTTGGTTTCCTCAAGGGACCTATTCTTTTTAACCCATGTTGCCAACCCCTCATTTAAGCGTGGATTTTGATTGGGAAACTCTCCTCCAGGAAACATTTCATCACGACTGTAAGCTGTGACCCATAGATTGTGTTTTAAGAAGCCTGCTCTTCTCAAAAATTTTGCTTCTGGGCCAGCTAATGGGAGGCAATTCAGCCCAGGCACAAGCTTATAGCCTGTAGGTTGGCCTGTTCGATTTACATTTCGTGTATTCCTTACCTGAAAATCATTATAAGTTTCGTCAGTTAAAATTGCTTATATTAAAATAAAAACGTGATAGGATGGTCAAAAGACAAGAAAAATATAACTTAGGAGATACAAAACCGCATACACAAGAATAGAAAAGGTAGCAATAAGAAATCACCAAATAACAGTTCAATTGGACACCTTAATCTCAACCAAAATACTAGTATGAAAAAAGTGAATCATGATATTATCAAAGGAGACTAGGAAGGGACAACTAAAATAAGTTTATCCAACAACCCAATCTTATCAGGCAACAAAGCTTACAAATATAATGTTGCCTCACATCCAAATAAGATGATACAATACATAATACAGGATGATATAAACATGTAAAAGAATGCTGGGTAAAAAACACCAAAATAAAATGAGACACTCAAGAGAAACCAATATGGCACTTACAATCCAGTGGCGTGCAGACAATGGATCACAATCCCGCATAGCCTCCGATTCTGATTTGAGAAGCTTTTCTTCGGCATAAAAAGCATTGTTATGAATGTTATCTTGACCTGGTTCTTCAACTTTAACGTTCACCTCAATCACCTAAAGGAAAAGAAGATAGAAGTCTTGTTAATTATTAACAAATACGTTTTCCCTTGGGAAAAAATGAAAAAGACATGTCATATGTAGGATGTACACGGACAACGCCAGTTCATCTAATAATGTAGTATTTCCTTGGGATATGATTTGGCTATAATATGTGCCAAGAAGCCCATCAAACAAGGGATCTAACCTCAAATTCTAGGCAATGCAGATGAAAATTCAATTTTTTTAAAAAACATACCTGATTAAATGCTTCAGTGGGTTTACAATCAACAGTCATGTCCATACGAGCAACAAAGAAATGTTGATGAACTGGTGCATACAACCCTGGGGCAATGGTTGTCCCATATTTTCTTGACTGACCAGGTTGCAAAGCACCCAAGCTTAATATTCCAGTCAATTTTACTTCAGCTTCAATTTTACCATCCTGCATTCAAGTGACAGTATTTGGCTAAGGTTTACAAGCAAAATTACCATAAAATTATACACATGAGACAAAAAAAACTGCCTAAATTAACAAATTAAAACCCCCAGAATCCCAAAATCCTAATTTTTATTGTCATACAATCTGTTCGACTCTTTTAATAGACCAGTGCAATCCTACCTCCTGCTGCACTGCATCTTTACAAGTGCAGAACCTCATTGCTATCCTGCACCAAATTTCAGTCCATTTTTCAATTAGTTTCCCTGTCGATTCATCCTAAACTGTGACCAAAACCTGTTATTGCATGATTCCACCACAAACTACCGTGCAAAGCAAATCACAATTTTATTCAACATGCATTGGAATGTATTGTTACAAACAGAATCCCAGATGTCATTTAGTACTGCTAAGATCTTGAATCAAGCATCTCTCTGACTATCTCTGTAGGAATAGCTTAAACCTTGGTTTATCTTGTTGGCCAAAAAACCCTTAGCTTTCTATCATGTCTTGAGTAAATGAACATTTATATAATGCTTTCATATGTATATACAATGTTTTCATCTTGATTCTTGATGGAGAAGAAAATTATCAAAGAGGCATAGAAGTAATGAGTGTTGAAGATACTAGTGATGATAAACAAGGTATATCCATTTCAAGCCTAAAAAGTTATCTATGGCCATATTGAAGAACAATTTCAATTTCAACAACAGAGGTTGATAGCATTACGACAATTAAGGAATTTGAGTAGAACTTCAACAACTTCCAGTGGAAATACTTAGTCTGGACAAAGAAACAAAAATGTGCTAAAATATAGAATAAACCATAAAATCACATATGCAAAATATTCCTCACAGAACTTACCTGATAGAAGTGCCAGAAAAAGCCATATTCATAGTTAGCAACAGTACATATGAAAGAAATAGTTAACCTCCTTGATCGCCTAACTTCCGCTAAACCTGTTCGCCAATCATGATGTTTCCATAAGATTCCATGGTCCTCCTCATGCAAACAGACACAATTTTCGATGGTCTCCACACCGCCAGTATAGTTAGTAAAATGAGCATCAAAATATTTGATGTAACCCAGACAGTCACAACCCTAGATCATCAACAGTTGTCAGATAATCAATAGATAAGGAAAACAAAGAAAAGATGATAACTATTAATGCAAAACCAAACATTTCATTATAGAAAATCATACCCTTTTAAGAGAGTGAGCATTTTTCCCAAGACCATCTTCACCAGCATCAAATGCATTCTTGCGGTAATGTGGCTCATTCGGATCTCCATATGGAACTACCATCTCAACAAAACTCAATCTATGTGCGACAGGTCTCCTACCACGACTGCCATCAATGTATGCTAAAGAGTGTATTACTAAGCCCTCCCTTGGGGTGAAACCAATCCGGAAGCTCCACTATTAAGAAGAAATTTGTGAATTTTTGCATTCGATAGATTTGATAAGGAAATAAACATCAAGGGGTAACAAAACTAAAGAAGTTATGAAAGGGCTAAAAATACCTTTTGCCATTCCACAAAATAACCATTTATGCGGAAGCTTGGGCCCTCAGGCTGAATAATTTGCAGAGGTTTCACATCACTTCTGTCTACACCGCCACGAGTTTCTCCAGCTGTATAGTTTCTCAATGGATCTGCTGGAGGCAGAGGAACCAGTTTCTTATCTTCAAACTGAATTATCACATTGTTTTGTATGTCAACAAGAATATAAATGCCTTCAACAGGGCGTGCATAACCATTCTCCATGGGGCAATCACTCTCAGTTCGGCAAAAAATTAGTGGTTTTGCAAGTCTGCGGCTAGGAGCATCAGCATCAATATGATAACCAACACACCTGGAGAATGTGAATGTCATATAAAGAACTCCTTAGGTATAAAAGAACAGTTATATTAGCATGCCACAAAAAGTAAAAAAGTTTGATTAGTACAACTTACCATGCATCAACCATTACAAGATCCATATCATCTACCCCTCTCTTTCTCATAGCCTCAATGAATGGAGGATAGCTCTTAACAGCAGCTTCACACTCCGCATATTCTATAGCATCCTGTAGTTGAGAAGTAAGAGCAATGACTAAAATATATTATGTTCACAAGTTATAACCAATGATCAGGAATAAACTCATTGACAATGCTAGTGTACGTGGAAGATCTAAGAATATTAGAAATGCAAATAGGGCTTCCCAAACAATATCATAGAGGTTGAGAAATGTAACAAACTGCAGAATTAATTAGCTTAATATGACGCATCTAAGCACAAAAGAGGCATCATAACCAACTTTTTGTTTACAGAAATCAAACATAGAAGCTCTTATGGATGCTTTAGCAGGTTTATATAAAAAGAAAAACTACTTGCACAAACTACTGAAGGAACTGAGCTAATAACTTGAGTAAATACAAGCACCAAGAAGTTTGCAATAATGTGATGGTTGCTACCACTTCTCTTTCTCAAAAGGAAAAAAGTAATAATTGGAGGCAAATATGGAAAACAATCGAATGTGGATGCTCAAGTGGAACAAAGATTTTGTTCAGTGCAAAACCAAGGAGGGCCTTCCACTTATTTATTTCTACAACTTCTCCAGAAGGACATACCATGGGAGGTTGTACATCAGGAACAACATCAGACGAGATGACTCTTCCTCTATGATGGCCACCACGAGTAGCAGCATGTACTTCAGATAGTTCAACAACCCAGATGCTGGTTTCATTTGACTTTTTGTTATAGACAACAAGCCGAGCCCTCTTAGGAGGAAGTTTGCTTGGGATGACAGGAGCACCTTTTGTTCTGGGAAGCAGAGATGGTTGGAAAGGGGGGAAAAAGTAGGCATCAGCTAATGCCACAATACTTTTCTCAGGCTCCAACAGAACGACTTCAACAAACCTCATACCATCCCTGACCTGCAATGAAATAATGTTAACTAGCTTCAAAGAATTAAATTTTATCAAATAAAGGGAAAAAGTTACAGCAAAAGTCTGATAGCACCAAAAGGGTACACTCTCAAACCTCAGGGGTTGCACCGGCAGCCCTAACAGTTGCTACTGCAACAGAGATTTCAGCAGCAGATAATGGATCGAGAGGGTGGCTTGACTGAGACCTCATCATCATGGGTGTCCCTTGTGTGAAATATCAGACATCAGAAATCAGAATCAATCAAAGCAACATACCAATGATGCTAATACAGTCTCCTTTGTCAACAGTTTTGGCAAAATGAAATTGATATAACAAAAGACAAAGAAGATCCCTAGCGTATCATGATTCATGATGTTTGATGGGGATTCACTATTGAAGTAGACCACCAGGCTGCAAAACTAAAATGAACTGAATTGTGGATTTTAAACTTGTAATTGTTCCTAACTTTTTGTTTTGGTTTCTAAATATTCCATATTTGTATGTAGGCCTAAATGAGTTGAAGTTTTTTTTATTTTTTTATTTAAAAAAAAAAGTATTAGTGGCTCCATGTTGAATTTATCTAGGAGATAGTGCAAAGCAAAAGGATATCATTTCGGTAGTAAAATGGAACCCTGTAAACAGGATTCTTCTTCGTTATGAGTGTGGATGATTATTTTTGTTGGGGAACCCCCTTCTTCTACAACACTGGTCTGAGGTCGCCATACCACCAAGAGGCCACTAGTGGGTTTTCTGTTATCCACGGCAAGTATAAAACTCATATTTATGTTGCTTATACCTTCCTATTGCTTCCTTCTTCCTGTCTTCTCTATTATGCGACTGTGCATGTAGAAGTCAACACCGAGTGGATCTGGTTATCCAATTATTTTCCAAACCTCCTCCTCAACATATCTGCTCAAATTTGACAAAGTTTGGAGCTCCCAGACTTATCTTTGGTTGACTTCCTGGCTTCTAGCACGACAAGGACACTTACATCCGTGTTCCTATTTGTAGCCCACACCTGATTGTGCGCTTGAGAGAGACAAGAAACACACTGATTCCTGGTTTCTAGCACGACAAACACACTTACATATGCTGCTTCAGATCAAGAGAATGGAGCTCACAAAAACAAGCGCCGGAATTTGTACACTTGAACTAAATTATAGCCCATTGAAGCATCACAAGGTTTGTCAGATAAAGCCACTTGACTCTGAAGTTGGTTTTGAAATATGGCATTCAATAAGCTTATTGTAAATTTCATATCGTGGAATAGTGTATCTCCACTTTGGAACAAATTATTGCTGAGATTCGATTAATAATGTGGAACTGGGCAAATCAACAATCAATTGGTTGGAATCACCAATGTGTCAAAAAATATGAATTGATCAATTTCATATCATCATTTAAATGCTCTGGTAAATTTTCTTGTTAGATCATTGTTCATCTTGTTCTACATCAATATGCTTAGCTGGAAAGCCGAATCATATCTAGCAAAAGGACAGGTGAATTTCACAATTGCAATACCAGAAGCAGCGAAACAAAATAGGGGTCAGACAATCACTAAGTTCCTTTGCAAAATCTATATCAATGGGAATGTGTAATGATTATTTCACCAAAATACCTATACAAACATCCCTAAAATACTTTGACAAAACATTGCTTTTAAATAACACGTTCCACGATACCATTTGCGATAAAATAATAATTCTTCAGGCATTACATTGTATTATGGTTAAAGCATGATTCCTAGCATTGTGAATTCCATAACACCATATATTTTTTTGTCTTCATTGTGAATTTACAATGCAACTCCTTCCATAACGAACCAGTCATGGCCGATCTCAAGCCCGGATAAAAGAAGAGGATTGTGTTAGGTCGCCGGCCATTAAACTTTGACAAATGTTCAATGAATGAATCCATCAAACTATTGTGCTAACATCTAGGTAAGGACCACTACATTTTCATAACTCGAGTGTAGTGTTAAATATACAAGAGTTCGCATTGTACAGTTGGATTGTAATGTATTGGCAAAAACCGCTACATCTCTATGAGAACTTGGGTGTAGTGTTAAATAGACAAGAGTTTTCACACCATAGGTTGGATAAGAATAAAAATTATAGAAAAACTAATAGTCTAAGATTTAGAGCATGAGACATGAGAACCCTCAATGTAAAGTAATGAAGGTAGTAGATACGATGATTAAGAGAAGAATTAGTATTTTGTGGCTTACAAGTGACAAAATGGGTAGACAAGAAGACAAAGATAACCTAGGATGAAGTTGTAGAAGTAGTTAGAGAGGGAGATAAAATTCTAGCTCTCAAGATAGTAATGGAGAAAGAAACTATGAACATAATTAGCATATATGTACCTCAAATAGGATTAGATGAAGACAACAAATCAAGATTTTGAGATGATCTAGATGAAGGATTACAAAACATTCAACCAAATGAAATAATTTTAATAGGAGACAATCTAAATGAGCATGTTAGAGTAAAAAATAAGAAATATGAGAGGGTGCATGAGGGTTATGAGTTTGGAACAAGAAACAAAGAAAGGAAAACTATATTATATTTTGCGATAGCATATGACCTTATACTAGATAATATGTTTTTTAAGAAAGTAGAAAAAAAAATTATACTGTTCAATAGTGTGAATAATAAATTGCAAATTAACTTTCTCATGGTTAGGAAGAGAGATAGAAAGATTTGTAAAAATTGCAAGGTTACCATAGAAAAAGCTTAACTATCCAACATAAGTTAGTAGTGTTGGATATACACCTCAATTATAATATCAATCAAAGGAAAATATACACAACTTCTAGAATTAAGTTGTGGAAGTTAAAGAATGGGAAGCAAAACATATTTAAGGAAAAGGTAGGAGTACAAGCATTAGGCGAAATATAAGGTGACTGTAAAAGTAGCTAAGAATATCCTTAGTGAGTCAAAGTGGCAAGTACCACCAAGTAAGGAATCTTGCTAGTGGAATGAGAAAATACAAGAAAAAGTGAAGGAAAAACGAACAACCTGTAAAGAATTATATATTTGAAGAACGAATAAAACATAAAAAAATATTGAATAACCAAGAAAGAGACTAAAAAAATAGTTAATGAAGTAAAGAATAAAACTTTTGAATGGTTATATCGAAAATTGGATACACAGAAAGGGGAAAGAGATATTTATAGAATAGCTAAAATGAGAAAGAAAACAAGAGATCTTATCATAACATGATGTATTAAAGATCAATGCAATACGATACTAGTAAATGATGGAGAAATAAAAGAGCGGTCGAAAATGTATTTTCACCAACTTTTTAATGAACGTTTAGGTGACTAACTTACCAACTTAACTTAGGTAATTTAAGTAAATCAAATGAGTATAAAAATTTAAATTTTTATCGTAAAATTCAAACTTTAGATGTAGAACAAGCTTTAAATGAGATGCAAAATGGAAAATCCATTGGACCAGATGATATTCTGATAGAGGTATGGAAGCGCCTAGGAAAATGAGGTATTGAATGACTTACAAAATTATTTAACATAATATTGAAAACGAAAAAAATATCTGATCAATAGAGGATAAGTACTCTATTTCCCTTGTATAAGAATAAGGTAAACCTACAAAATTATACAAACTATAGAAATATTAAACTAATGAGTCATACTATGAAACATTGAGAAAGAGTAATAAAAAAAATTAAGAAAGAAGACCACGGTGACCAAATCAATTTGGGTTCATGCCTGCAATGTCAACAATAGAAACTATATATTTTCTCAGACAAATAATTGAAATGATTCGAGTGCAAAATCAAGATCTACACATGGTTAACTTAGAAAAAACTTATAATAAAGTCATAAGAGAAATTATATGGAGAATCGTAAAAAAGAGAAATGTTAGTGTAACATATATTGAACTAATTAAGGATATGTATGAGGATGTAACAACCAGAGTGAAGACTTTGAGCAGATTAACTGAAGCATTTCCAATAAAGATCAAGGATAAGCTCTGGTCCATATCTTTTTACACAAACTCACTGGACACATTCAAAACACAATATCGTGGTACATATTGTTTGTAGATGATATTATTTTGGTAGATGAGACACGTGAGGAGTAAATGCTAAACTAGAATATTAGCGAGAAACACTAGAAGTGAAATATTTTAGGCTTAGTAGAATAAAACAGAATATATGGAAATTAAGTTTAGAAATATTAGATGTAATGAGATAATTGTTAAGATATGAGATAACAAGTTATCTAGAACTGAGAGCATTAAATATTTGTGATAATTTTTGCAAAACGATGGAGGAATTGAGAGATGTCCTACATGCAGAATGGTTGAAATGGAGAAGAGCCTCGAGTGTTTTATGTGATTGTAAAACACATCTAAAACTTAAAAAGGGAAATTCTACAAAACGGATTAAACCTGCTATGTTATATGGCGTTGAATGTTGGACTATAACTCGAGCACATTAGTAAAAACTGAGAGTTACGGAGATGAGAATGTTAAGGTGGATCAGTGGGGATACGAGAATGCGAATAAGAAATGAGAGCATTAGAGAGAAAGTCGGAGTTGCATCTATTGAGCGAACTCCACAAGACACGTTTAAAATTTATTTAAGTATAGATAATGATATAGTAGGGATAGCGCTTAATGACATAAAATGATCTATATAACCGACCCTACCTAGTGGGTTAAGGTTTGGTTGTTATTGTTGTATTGTGAATTTACAATGCCTTGATAAACATTATATGTTAATCAAACCCAGCAAAGATCAGATTTTAAACTTTTCTGTACATGTCTTTTCTTCTTTCTTGCCCACATTAAAGTCTTTATTATCTGCACTCCACAATTCCCAAATTCCTATAAGTAACATGCAATAAATCGATAGTATTGATAACCCCGACAAGATAAGATCCAATAATACCAAACGACACAAAGATCACAGATAAACAACACTATAATATAACAGAAAGTAAAAACAAAAAAACAAAAGGACGGAGAATCGATACCCTTAGCAGAAGCCTTAGCAGCAGACGGATCCTGAATATCCTCGACGGGGTCGATGAGCGAGGTCATGGCCGTCGTGGCGCCCACTGCTACCGCAGCTGATCTCTTGGCTCCATCCTCCGCGATCCAGCCCCCCTTGGAGGCAGCGGTCGCAACGCCGGAGCAGCAAGGCGCCGCTTTTTCCTCAGTTGTGGCCATTGCAGGGGATTTGCAAGCTCGCCGAATCCGCCGTAATAACCCTCTCCGCCGATGCCACGATCTGACATGCAGCAACCCTGCTCGTTCCGCTGTTCCGTTCCTTTCTCCGTCCCCCCTGCCCCTTTGGTGGTGTATAACACTGGGCGGCAAAAGAAGGGGAACGGGATCGATTTGTTGCCTTCGGCTGGAGAGAGAGAGAGAGATGATGGGCTACGAAAGGGCAAGGTCGCTGCGTGAACGCTGCGCTTTTCACGTGGATTTAATAGTCATAGACTGCGAACTGCGAAAGAGGGTGATATTTAGAGATGGGACAGGTGTCGGTCACTGCCGGTGACTTCCACGTGAGGGATCGGATCACTGATGAGTGGAAATACCGATCCAGTGTCTAACTCAATTGTTCCAGTCGGTTAAATTATAAACCGATGTCTCAATCGGTACATAGAGTAATTTATTTAAAAAGCATGTATCATTAAATAATTTTAAAAATATAGTTTTCATTAATATCTTAAAACTATAAAAATATTAATATCAAAATAAAAAATCCGCTCCTTTAATTGGAATCTTGAGAATGACCTCCCTCATCATTTATTATTACACTAAGCGAAATAATATACTGCGAATAATACTCTTGCGTGTTTGTATGAATCCAATGCGTTCGAATTCAGGTGCCTGAATTTATATCACAATAATTTTTTTATTTTTTTATTTTTTAAAATAAATTTAAAATTTAAAATTTTACGATTTAGAAATTAGATTATAATAAATTTAAACTAATAAAATTTTTATAATAAAATTTTACTAAAAACTATTTTTATTTTTAATATTATAATAATAATTATGAGATAGTTGCTACGCAATTACAATATGATAACTACTTACCTAATTATAACAGTTATAATTACATAATTATTATAATAAAATTTAATTTCGATCGATATTAATAATATCATCTTTTAGTCATTATATAATTCACAACTATTACAATATGAGTGCTTCGTATCTAATTAATATTATATTATAACAATATTTTAAATCGTAACGATAATAATAATACTGTGAATTGTGATATAGTAATTAAATAATTATCAATAATATAAAAGCACTTTGCCCTTACTAAACCTAGTTAAAGTAGATCAATATTATATTATAATAATTATAAATCATAGACTTTTATTTCTAATAATACATTTCAACATTATATTATAATAATTACAATCTTATAGTTGTTATAATTATAATAATTATAAAATCATAATTATTATAATTATATAATAGTTACGAAATATAATGATACAGTAACATGGAAGAGAAGGATGTCCGCTTTTGACTTTTGTCTAAATATTATTTTTATCTTTAATTATTTAAGATACTCGAAACGTATAATTAAGAATAATACATTTTAAGTGTTAAAACATTTAAAAGAGTCTGAATTTATTTATCTAATTATCATAAATTAATGTACGATGCAGAAGCACTTAGAGGATGGAGGACCAAATTTGAAATAATCCTTTAATAAAAATTTTAAAAATAGAATATTAACTATAATTTATTATTAAAAAATTATTTTAAGTGAAAAACAAATTAAAAATTATGGTCATTTGGATAGATCTCTCTGGGACGAATCAATCACTTTGAGATTAATCAATTCGAAAAGACTAACCGACCTGTCGCCCCCAATTAAAAAAATAATTAAATACATTATAAAAAATTCTATATTATTTGCAAAGTTTGCTTAATGACAAGCGATGACACGGAGACCAACCGACCTGTCGCCTCCAATTACATCGTTAATTACAAAACACAGTTGTCATTTAAATTAATTAATTAATTCGTTATTCGCATCTTAATTAACCTGCTCCGCTTTCCATCGGAGGCGTGCAGCCTTATCTTCCAATCCTTGTCTTAACGCAATTAATTAATTATTCTCTAATCGTGACTATCTCCCGTCACACATCACAGTCAGCTATTCACTCGGGCGGTGGGGCCCACCTCCTTTTCTTTTCCCAAAAGACGCCAAACTAATTAATATCAAAGCCGAAAAAGGTCACATTATTGGAGCGGCTATAATGATAATAATATCTAATAAATATAAACAAATAAATATAAACAAATAAATTATAAAAAATATTTTATTTTTTTTAAATAATTTTTTATATAAAAAATCATATACTTCACTAAACATTTTATATCTATTAAAAATTAATTTTAAAATCTATTAAATAATTATTATGTATATAGGTCAAACAAATTAGAAAGTGATATGAATATTGCATTAGGTCTCCTAAATTTTTAATAATATTATTTTTATATAAAATTTTTTATTTTTTATATAGAAATTTTTATTTTTTATATATATATAATTTGACTCTTTTAAAAATCTATATTTATAATAGGTCTAATGATAAATTTAATTTTTTATTTTAGTACGTATTTAGGTTCAAATTTTTTGAAAGACTAAATTAAAAAAAAACTTTCTCTATTTTTTAAATTTTAATTAAATATATATTATATATTCTTAAAAGATTAAGGAAGATATTATTATAATAATTATTATTTTTAATTATTTTCTAAATTTATAATTTTAAATCTGTCACTGATTGCATATCCATCCGACAAGGCTGGAGTCATGTGAGTCAGCAAATAGCTGGAAGATTAAGATGATAATTATGAACGACTAAATTATTTATATATAATTAAACAAAAATTCTGGTCGTAAATTAATGAGGGCCTTCACGTGATTAATTAATTGCGAAAGAAGACCTTCAATTAGTTATCCAAACGTTTTTCGTTTTCTTTCTTTCGCTCTCACCAATTTCTCTGTCTGATCTCCTGTTTAGGGAAGAAGATGAAGATCTCCGTGTCGATGAAACCGTTGACCAAAGAAGATGTTGCTTGCGTTGTTCTTGCAGCTGTTCTCGTATATATCGTCTTAGTGATGATCTTCGACGAACTGAGGAGGCATCGCGGGCGGATCTTTCGTCGACGATGCTAGCGCTAGCCGTCGATGAGATATGGGGCTGGGGAGGAGGAGCCTGAGGGTTCATTGTTTATATATCTTCTTCGTGATTTACAGTTGACGTCTCAGATACGAGTTCGATCCATGATGGCTTCGCAATTGCCATGGAAATCGATCAGTCGATATCGCTGTCGTGCGTGTCTTCTTTCTGTTTTCCCTTTTCTCACGGTCGTGGCTAATTCTTCCGGTCTCGGATAAATGCCCGGATATGTTTACCTTGCGATCAATAAAGTCCATGACACTACTTATGAAAAAAAAAAGATTAACGACTCAGGAAAAAAAAGGATTACCTTGTGATCAGTAAAGTTCATGACATTACTTAACAAAAAAAAGACCAATAATTGTTTTTACAATAAATAAATATATATTTGACTGTATTTTTTAAAAAATAATAAATATGTATTTAACCGATATTTTTTCTAAAAAAAATATCAACTTCTCCAAGATGTGCATCTCGCCTGTGTATCTATATTTACCTACCTTCATATCTGTGGGATCTAGGAGTTCACTAAGACAACCAACCTATTTTTTTTAGATAGTATTCAAATATTGGAGAGAATGAAGATAATCAACTTTATAAAGAGAAAGAGAATGGAGTAGAATTCAATAATAATTATTCTTAATCTACTTAATTCATTATCGAATGACAACTATAAAAGCATATTTATAAATACAAAAGGATACTTTAATAGTCACATATAAAATTTTTTAAAAGACGTTTAAGTAACTCTTCATTACTAAATGCGAAAAAATATACTCTAACAATATACTCTAGGAATATACTCTAAAGTTAATAAATAATTAATATTCATTCATATACATAAAAAAATTAAATTTATTATTTCAACATCCCTTTAGGCAATGTTTAGTTAGGGGCAATATAACCTATAATGTAATTGTGCATGCAAAGTAATCTAGGATTACACGTTATTAGCTTTATAATCCATATTACAAAATTTTACTTAGCTTTTGTAATGTAGATTATATTACATTATAATTTTAAAATCGTACCAAACAGAATAATCAATCTTGTAATATAATCCTGATTATATTATAAGGTTGATTATCCTTCATCAAACATAGCTTTAAACTTAAACTTTTATTACTTAGAGTTTTGCTCTTAATCTTGTAAAATCTTTAAATTTCAATGCTTTGGTAAAAATATCAACAATTTAATTTTGTGTCTTCACATACTCTAGTTCAACTTCCTTTCTAATAATATTTTCTCTGATAAAATAATATCTTCCCTGTACGACGGACAATTTGGAACAATCATACAAACACCTACGCAATATATATAGCCGGCCTCTGGCCTCAAATAAGGATATAACATGTAAAAGAAATGCATCTATAGCTAGAAAATCTATAAAACTCATTTGAATTGCCCTCCGGGCAGGCGCGCAGCAAAACATCGCATAAAGCCCAACAAATGACTCAAAAATACAAACTGGAAGTCAAATATAGTCCAATACAAGTTCACGACGTAAAACAAATATAGAATAAGAAGTATGCTATAAAAAAAAACATAAACATGTGGAAGGACCTAAGCCAGAGTCGTCAGGACTTGGAACTAACAACTGGGCTCCCCTAACAACCAATCAACTTGAAAGCGAAAATATGGTGATGGGTGGTGAGTCCAAGTGGACTCTACGGGTATAGAGCTAGATATGCATGACATAATAAACAGCTATACAAGCTATAAAGAAAATAACAGGATACAACCTCAAAGGAAATAGCAGAATATACATAACTGAAAGTACTAATTGAATGTACATACCAGAAATCATCCTATCCTGATCATAAAAGACTTGTATCATACAAGCAAGTGCAAGTCATCGAACCAAACATATAATATCTCCTATATGTGCATGTCAAACATATACACCAAACAAATGCAACAATCACAATCAAATGCACAATGCATCATATGCACATGATACAATAACATAGTCACCCTGGATACCAGTCAAGCCACCGTGACATGTCATATGTGTCGGCTGAGTGGATAGGGTTGTGAAACTATACGCATTCTGCCATCACTGCTCCTCAGTAACCGAGTGGACAGGATGCTGGTGGAGCTATCACTCCACCTCATGTATAAATGGAGGAGATATCTCTTTCATCTCCTCAGATCATTAGAAAGAGGAGGATCCCTGCCTACTACCACGCTCCAGAACCACTACCCATGAGCGGCTGAGCGGAGCAATACAGAGCAAATGCATACGCCCAACGGTAACCACTAACCCATGAGTGACTAAGTATACAGATCATGTAGCAAACGCTAGGCTCAAACCACAAGGGAGTCAATGGTCGCCCGTATGTAACAATGTAGGGATGGTGCATGACTCTAACACATGCAACCCCTACTAGGTCATCAATACATAACTCAACCTACCACGTACAGGTTGAACATATATATCACAACCTAACCATCATGCATCTAGGTACACATGTAAATATAACTAAAATCAATTAATGCAACTATAGAGTGGCATGCTACTATATCTACATACGTATGCTCGCATACATACTATACAAAATTAGATATCAAGAAGAAGGTTTTTTATAGTGCATCTGTGATTGAGGAGGAGTAAACCCTTGGATTTGTCACCTCAAGAAGATGGATACCAAGTAAAGAAAAAGAAGTTATCATTACTTAAGTTTTCCATTGCGACAAATCATCAACGAGCAAAAATGAACTATTCACCCCCTCTAGCTCTCAACGTATCCTAACAAATTCTTGAGTAAAGATCCCTAGACGTACTATGCTTGCAGATCATTTTACTAAGTCATTGACTAAATAGTCATTTCAAAGAATATGAATTGTTTGGGACTTCATAAAATGTAATATATTATAAAGACAATCAGATATATGAAATGCTATAATATCTTTAGTATATTTGTCTTTGTTACTTTTGAATAAAATCTCGGTGAGCATATTGGTAGGTTAAAATTGGTCAATTTATATGGAGAATCATCTCTGTTTGTTAAATATAAATAGTGATAAGACTATTGCTTATAAGACAACTTATGAAACTGTGAATAGAAACATACTTGTAAGTTGGGGTCATTTTGATATTTGTTTCAAGATAAGATCATTAATAATATTGATGATCGGAGAAAATGTAGCAATCATTTACTGAACTTGCTAGAGGTCAAATTGAAATTCATAAGTTGAATTTAGGTTAGGCATTGGGAATATCTAGATCAAAAATATATACGATGATAAAATTGAGAAGAGCATGCCCTCTTTATTAGTAAAGAGAAAAATATCGTAGTATGTGATTCATATCACATGTGCTATAGCGACAATGAGATTACTAGAAGTTGATCTCAGTTTTACTTTAAATCACTATTTAGTGGCCCGCTTGAAGTTTTAATCAATGACGGCTAGTTTAGCATGTATCCTATCTAGTATGGATGATTCGATCTATAAAGCATAAATAAGAAAACGACTGATTAAAATGAATAGATTCTAGCAAAAAAGAAAAATTATAATAGATTTACATCTTCGATATTTATTCACTGGTCAATCAATTATATTTTTTATTGAGTACTTAAAATATGATTGTGAATAATTATATTGATTAGAGATATCCAATATACTCTCGACATAATAGTTGTTATGAGAGATTAAAGATGTTTATATTGATGTAAATGATTAATATGAGATAAATGTAAAATACTGATGCTTCCAATTTATATTGATGAATAATTATTGATAACTTTTTAAACTTTGATAGTTCAATATGTTTGTTATCGTATGAATTATTTTTCTCTATGTATGAATTTATTTGATCTTTCTGACTTGATTTCCATGAATGGAAGATGTTGATAGTGGGCAACGAGGCTAGAAATGGGTAATGTGGTCGTGCATTGATTGTGGGCACACGTTGTCTAGACGTGGGCAGACGTAGTCTCCCACATGAGCTAATTTATATAAGCATTCATGTGAAAGAAAATAGGGGTTGTATTTTGTTAAAATATGAAGGAATTTTGTCTGCCTATTGCCCGGTTTAACTTAGGAAGTTGTAGGGGTGTGTCCTTCAGACGACAAGCATGAAAATTCGAAGAGTGACGAGGTGAGGAATCAGCGTAAGTTTTTACGATGTACCATTTATATTCATGCTTTCAGACAACAAAGCCTGTGGGTTGTGACTTGACACGCCCCTACAACTTCCTGAGTTAAATCGGACAATGGGCGGCATGCAGCAACCCCGCAGCCGTCTTCGAGCCCTTCCCGACCTTTGTCGTGCCTCTGATCACGCCACATCGTCATTGTCACTGACGAATGTGCCACCACAAGGAATGCTTGCACTGTGCAGATCGTGAGGAATTAATTAACCCGATCGACGTGAAGGACAAGCCCAACTGACAAACCCAAATGGTAAACCTGAACACATGTGTTATCTAAGATTTTAGATTTGAGTCCTCTTAACAATAAATAAATCTTCCCCCCGAGGGATCTGTTGATTGAGATGTTGTCTTGACAGTGGGATCTCTTATCAACATAGTGATACCGTGCCTCCAAAAATCTCTTGAATATAAAGTCGTTTCAACGGTGTGGTCGGTCACTATAAAAAAATTACCCAGACAGTTTACCTCTGGAGCTATGGTGCAGCGGTAGGACGACTAGTCACTATCCCAGGTATTCGCAGTTCAATTCCTAACTACGACATATTTTGTAGGAATTTTTTCTCCAAATAGGGCGCGAATCTTGGGACGCTGGGCTTCTAGATCGTCCACCACGAGCGCTTTCTGATTTACCCTGGTGACCGATGAAAAATTTCTATAGGATCGAATCGATCATCCCAGATTCGTCTGCCAACTAACAAGCCACTTAGGCTTGATTTCTCCTCTTTTTGGCTCTATTTATACCCGTCCTTTAGCTTTCATTTGCGCAGTGATAAAGGCATACAGTGGGTAATATGTAGCATTCAATTTTCAAGACGATTAGTGTTCTGAAAGGAATCGACGTCGACGACCAATCACTAGATTTCAACCCACAAGGATGATGACAAGAGAGGAAGAGCTCCCACCCTGCGAGATTAACACGAGCGTTAATGCGAACACGCCGGAGATTGTCCGGCGAAGCCCACTTCGACGCTCAAGTCAGTACGAGAGTCTCTTAGATGGAAGGAAATAAAGAGAAGCATGAGTAAGAATGAGCTTACCTCTTTTACCTGGAGGGTGGGAGTACCTTTTATACCTGAGCCGGTAGTCACACATGTCCCCACATTCTTCTCCACATTCTCTCAATTGTCGATTACTGGATAATCCTTGTAACGGTCCTCGCAGCCATTAAATCTAAGTCGTTGTAATAATTAAGATTTTAATAGTCGCGTATTATGGGTCATGATTATCCCGTAATTATTAGTTGTAATTATCCATAAATCCGAAGAAAGGGGACGGTAACTCGAGGTTGGCTACCGGATAGGATGATCCTTGGGCTCCACTACCCCGAGGTGATCTCGGGCATATGTCCTCCTAGGGCGATCTCAAGAGTAAGCCTGCCCGAGGTGATCTCAGGAATCTACCTTCCCGAAGGGGTCTCGGGAGTCAAGGAAAGAGAGTCGCCCACACTCGGTAGATCTTGCCACATAGCTTTTTCAGTCTACGTGTCAGCCACTGGGTGCTCAACCCCATCACAAGTCCCTCCCTTCAAGTCTAATCGAAGAAAGTGTGACTGACTGATTAGACTAGTGTCGTAGCGAAGAAGCTATGTTATGGTGGGTCCCTTCACCCATTACTACTTCATTGGCGGCACGTTGGGTCCGAGAAATCGAAACATTCGTTCCTGGGTCCGAGACAACCCTTTTTTGGATTAGTTTTACAAAAAGGCTTCTGTGATTTTCGAGGCACAACAATGATAGTCATCTATCACCCATAAAAGTGCATGGAGCCCTTTAATAGTGACAAAACCCCCTCACGAATACGCCTTCCCCGTGTGCCCTAACTTCTCTCCTCGCGATCTCGTGCCGACATGCGCGGTTGACTAACATGCGCGACAGGCTTACATCAAACAGCTGCTTAGTGGCAATGCCTCGATGTAGCTGTCCTTGGCCATCCACGCATCTTGCCCCCATTATATACATGCAGGCGACTTCTTCCCTATAAAAAGGGGAGGCGAAGACGTACACCCACCTTTCGGCTTCATCGCTTAGCAGACATTGTCCTCGTCTTCTTCTCTAAGGACTTCTCCTCACGTGTAAGTCTTCTTCTTCGTTCTCGTCTTCTTCCTTAGGAGCCATGGGTAAGGAGAGCAAGAAAGACCAGAGTAGGAGAGGGGTTCCTGAGGAGGGCTACCAAGCGAGTGGTACGAATCCACCTCTTCTAGAGTAAGGCCGGAAACTCTACAAGCGACTTGTGAGGCTTATGGCATTCCGGGCGAGATGGCGGTGGTGATCCCTAGGGTGGACCAATCGCCTATAGAACTTCCTCTCGACTTCTTTACCTTCTTCCTAGGACAGGTAGAGTTAGGGCTTCATTTCCCTATCCCCCTTTCTTCATGAATGTATCCTCCTATTTTGATATCCCTCTCCACCAGATGGCTCCCAACGCCTTCGCTCAGATGGGCGGGGCGTACATCATCTTTAAACTCTTCAACATCCCCCTGACCCCCCGCCTTTTCCATTCCTTCTTCGTTCCGATTGGCTCACGAGGGGCATTTAGCTTTACAGCGTGCCCCAACCATAGGTTCTTAGGGGGGTTCCCTTCTTCTCATAAAGGGTGGAAGGAGAGGTTTTTCTTCATCCGACTACCCCACCGTCCTTTCAGTTCCCATCGCTGGACGGAGAATCTGCCTGCTCCCCCAGAACTAGGGAACTTTCAACAGGATCCCGCCTACCAGCGAGCTAGGAGCCTTCTCTCTAGCATAGAGTTCAGTAGCCCGGGTCTGGTACATAGTGATGAGCTCATGTACCGAGTGGGCTTCAGCCCTAAAGTGACCTGCATCAACCCCAACTTCGGTAAGTTTGTCTTTTCCATCAGTGCTCATTAATTCTAACTGATGTTCTATTGCCTGTATATCGCAGAGAAAATCATGCTCTTGAGGGTGATGAACTGGCTCATCAAGTGGGATGAAGCTGACAAGGAGGCCCTGGATTCCCCTCTAGCCCCTCTCACCTCGCCCTTTGCCTCTGCCTCTGCCTCTGCCGAGGCCTCGGAGGATACTGTCGAATCATCCGGTGGGCACGCAATGTCGGAGCGACCAGAGGCTCCTGCCGTGCCTCAGATGGTTGCCGGCCAAGGGGCTCCAGAGTTGTCTGTCGAGTTGGAGGCCGACGTCCCTTCGGAGAATGATCCGCCTCTTATTACTGTCCACACGGGAGAGGCTACGGATAAGTCAACCTCTCCCGTCGACCCATAGCCGCCCAAATTCCCTAGGCGGAAAAAGAGTAAAGTCCCAAAAGACCGCACACTGAGGCAGAAGAGGTTGCGCTGCATCAATTCCAGCACACTTCCTTCCATCCCTGAGGAGGGCATTCCCATCTCCGATGATGATGACACCGCCCCCTGTCTCCATATTTCCAGCAAACTGCCACTCTAGAGACAGGAGGGCAGGCCCCCAGTTCCTCCCCAGTCAACTCTTTCGAGGTCCCGAAAGACAAGTAAGCATTGCCTGCCCAACCTCGGATGCAACTCGATCACCTGCGCAAAAGGCTTGACGCGACCTTGGAAGCTGCTGTATAGTCTTCCCCCCAGTGCACTTTAAGGAGGTCCCTGTCGAGGGTCTTTCTTCCGAGGGGGCCTCCAGTTCCGAGGATGGTGACTCTAGCCCTTCCATAGTGCCACTTGGAGCTCCTACTGTCCAGCCACTCCCCATGCATAGAGACTCCTTACCCTTTGTGAGCCGAGCTAACACTTCGAGGAGTCAAGGAGTCTCAGGAGGAGAAGCCGTGCGAGTCTTTGCTGGGCCTCTAACCACCCTCCATGAGTCTCTCTTGAAGGTAAGTGTTCTTGGTTTCATAGATTGCTTCCCCTTATGTTTTATAACTCCTTTGCACTATGATAGGCGGCTTAAGACTGCCTGACGACCAGCCACCACCTGTACTCCTGGAAGGAGGTTGAGGCCTTGACTCGCTGAGCACTAAAAGTAGAGGCCAACGCCGACCACGCCCATAAAGCGAGCCTCATGCCAGCGGAGGTCATCAGAGCTCTCCGAGTGAAGGTGGAGCATCAGCTGGAAACTCTGCTGGCTCTGGAGTCATCCCTACATAGTTCTCGCCGCCGGGACCGGTTGATGTCCGAGAGAGCAGTGGCCCTCACGGACAACCTACTCAGGGTGACTCAGGAGCGGGACCAGCTCTAAGCAAGAGAGAAGAAGCTGACGGGGGATGTCCGACTCCTGGAGACCACGACCGAAAAGTTAATTGAGCGCATTAAAGACCAAACATGCTAGCTAGCCCAGAAGGAAACTAACATCATGGCAGCAGCTAATTGCTTGACCGACCTCGAGGAGGACGTGAGTCAGGCATGATCAGAAGCTTTGGCCACCTCAGAAAGACTCAAAGAGACCTTAGAAGACCAAGACAAAATATCATCTAAGGTGGCTCAGCCAAAGATTGTCAAGGAGGCAGCCGAGGCCGGACTACGCAATCTCCAAGCTGTCAAGGCATCGTGTCCCAAGGAGGCCAAGGCGGAATTCAAGGCCAGGTTTCTAGAGTCGGACGAGTTT
This sequence comes from Boesenbergia rotunda, assembly GCA_024364735.1. Taxonomy (NCBI): domain Eukaryota; kingdom Viridiplantae; phylum Streptophyta; class Magnoliopsida; order Zingiberales; family Zingiberaceae; genus Boesenbergia; species Boesenbergia rotunda. Next base: position 434,028 of record JAGFNQ010001838.1, on the reverse strand, counting down.
GGCGATATCCTTGCCGGCCAGGTAATGAAGCGTTTAAAGCAGGGCTTCCATGGGGCCATCAATCAACTGAGGAAGGCCCAACTCCTACCGTCGGACGCTGACTTGAGCTTCCTGAGCATCGGTCGAGTCTAGGAGGAGCTCCTGCCTGAAGACAAGGAGCTGTAGATAATACCGAACTCTTTTCCAACCCGGTCCTTACCTTTCTTTATTTTTTCTAATGTACCAGATATGTAATCACCTTGAAAGCAATGAAAACATTTCTAGGTCCAATGTCTTGAGTATCTTTTCTTCATGGCTTCTGTTTTGAGTATCCTTTCATTTTTGCTTCTTATGTATTATTTGTCCTCAACATGAGGAGTAAAGAAATTAAAGAACAAGTGTTCTTCCCTGACTCAAGGAGCAAGGACGTTGACAAGCAACAATCCAACCCACGGAGCAGGGACCCCGACGGAGGCTCCAGGCGAAGCCGAGCTGGCCGGGAGGACCCAGCCGAGACAAGTGTTGACCCTGCAAGAGGAGCTATAGTAGATGTATCTTCTTATACTTTTCTTTGTTGTCTAAGAGTGTAACTACTAAATATACCCCGAAATTGTTAATGGAACACTATGTTCTTTTCCTTTGTATATTTAGAGTCTTTCTTTAATCTCTGTCTCCTTATGCAATTACACGATCCCCTTTTATCTTCACAAGTGAGATCATTTTAGTCCAGCCATAGACCAAGGGGTCACCAGTGCAGCAAGGATGACCTTCGGCTCAAGAACCCAGAGCTCAGAGGCTGACCGGGCGTTGCACGTCAATACAGGTCTTTGCCGGACAGCCGCAAAGAAATGACTTCTGCCACGTTCTTATATCAGCTCTTCGTCGTGCATCTGCAACCCTCAGACCGAGCCTACTCACCTCGGACATCCGCAGCACCGCGTGGTAGTAGGATTTAACGACTCTTGGTCGAGCATCCGCAACACCCAGACCAAGCCTACTCACCTCAGGCATCCGATGCACTAAGAGGTAGTAGGGTTTTAACAGCTCTTAGTCGGGCATCCGCAGCACCCGGACGGCCGGACCAAGCCTACTCACCTCGAGCATCCGTAGCACCGCGAGATAGTAGGGTTTTACAACTCTTGGTTGGGCATCCACAACCCCCAGACCGAGCCTACTCACCTCGGGCATCCGTAGCACCGCGAGATAGTAGGGTTTTAACGGCTCTTGGTCGAGTAACCGCAGCACCCAGACCAAGCCTACTCACCTTGGGCATCCGCAGCATCGTGAGGTAATAGGGTTTTAACAGCTCTTGGTCGAGCATCCGCAGCATCCGGACCAAGTCTAATCACCTCGGGCATCTACAGCATCGCGAGGTAGTAGGATTTTATAGCTCTTGGTCAAGCATCCACAGCCCCCAGACCGAGCCTACTCACCTCGAGCATCTGCAGCACCGCGAGGTAGTAGGGTTTTAACAACTCTTGGTCGGGCATCCGCAGCACCCGAACCAAGCCTACTCACCACGGGCATCCATAACACCACGAGGCAGTAGGGTTTTACAGATCTTAGTCGGGCATCCACAGCACCCGAACCAAGCCTACTCACCTCGGACATCCGCAGAACCGTGAGGTAGTAGGGTTTTAATGGCTCTTGGTTGGGCATCTGCAGCACCCAAACCAAGCCTACTCACCTCGGGCATCCGCAGCACCGCGAGGTAGTAGGGTTTTAACAGCTCTTGGTCGGGCATCTGCAACACCTAGACCAAGCCTACTCACCTCGGGCATCCGCAGCACCGCGAGGTAGTAGGGTTTTAACGACTCTTGGTCGGGCATCCGTAACACTCAGGCCAAGCCTACTTACCTCGGGCATCCACAGCATCGCGAGGTAGTAGGGTTTTACAGCTCTTGGTCGGGTATCCACAACACCTAGACCAAGCCTACTCACTTCGGACATCCGCGGCACCGTGAGGTAGTAGGGTTTTAACGGCTCTTGGTCGGGCTTCCGCAGCACCCAGACCAAGCCTACTCACCTCGGGCATCCGTAACACCGTGAGGTAGTAGAGTTTTACAGCTCTTGGTCGGGCATCCGCAGCACCCGGACTAAGCCTACTTACCTCGGGCATCGGCAGCACCCAGACCAAGCCTACTCATCTCTGGCATCCGCAACACCACGAGGTAGTAGGGTTTTACAGCTCTTGGTTGGGTATCCGTAGCACCCAGACCAAGCCTACTCACCTCGGGCATTCACAGCACCGCGAGGTACGTAGTAGGGTTTTAGCTGGCAAGTATTCGGTGCTCTTCGAGTAATATTTTATTTGCTCCTTTATTTATTGAATTTCTAGGTAGTTCCAACAGAAATACAAGTTTTATGCAAGCAACTCAACATCTCACCGAGTACGATAAGGTTGGAGATGGTTGGCATGCCATGCCCTCCCCAGCCCCTTGCCTTTGCCATCCTCCAGATAGTAGCTGCCTCCTGTGAGCTTTCTAGTGATGATATAGGGTCCATACCATTGAGGCTCTAGCTTTCCCAGGTCGTCGACTGGTTTGATCCTCTTCCAAACCTTGTCTCCGACTTCAAAGCTGTGGGTGATTACCCGGCGATTGTAGGCTTGTTGCATACGTCATCGGTACGCTTCCAGCCGGGCTGCTGCTTTACCCCGAACCTCTGACATGAGATCTAGGTCGATCAACCGCTCTTGATCATTGTCCTCCTTGTTATAGTGATGTCGTCAGATGGACTCTTCACCTACCTCCACCGGAATCACAGCCTCAGCTCCATACGTCAGCTAAAAAGGGCTTTGTCCTGTTCCTTTTCGTGGAGTGGTACGGTAGGATCATAAGATACTGGGGAGGCCCTCGACCTAGTTGCCTCCAACGTGATCTAACTTTATCTTGAGTCCCCTGAGGATTTCACGGTTAACAACTTTGGCTTGTCCATTGCCTGAGGGTATGTAACCGATGTGAAGGCTTGACGAATACCTTGCGCCTCGCACCATTGTTTTAGCTTGCGTTGGGCAAACTGCCTTCCATTATCCGATACCAGCTCGTGGGGGATGTCATATATGTAGACAATATCCCTCCATAGAATCTTCATTACCGTGGCCTCCTTGATATGTGCTAGATGCTCCACTTCCACCCACTTGGAAAAATAGTCCACAAGGACTAGCAGGAACTTCTTCTGCTATGGTCCGATGGGAAATGGACCTACAATGTCCATTCCCCACTGATTGAACGGGCAGGACACTATGGAGACTCGCAGGGTCTCGGTCGATCTATGAGTCACATGCTGATGTCTCCGGCAGGCTTTGCATCCGGCCACGAACTTGAGAGCGTCAGCCTGTAGAGTGGTCTAAAAGTACCTTGCCAAGATAATCTTCCTAGACAGAGACCTTCCCCCAATGTGGCTTCCGCAAATGCCTTCATGTACCTCCCGCATCACATAGTCGGCTTCCTCTGGCTCAACACATTTGAGGAGTGGTCGGGCAAAGACCCTCCTGTATAGCTGATCTCCAACCAATGTGAATCTGGAAACCCAGCGACGGAACAATCGCCTTCCTTGATCCATGCTTGCAACGTTCCCGCTGCGTAGGAACTTCACATATGGATTTCTCCAATCGGCTACCGTGTCACCTTTCGCCTCCTCTCCAATCTGCACTACCATCTCTTCTAAGGCACTAGGTTTAGCTAACTGCCAGGTCGAGATGGAGCTAGCCAACCTGGCTAGCTAATTGGCCTTGACATTGTCTACATGGGAGATCTTCTGCAGTATAACCTCTGTGAAGGAAGCTTTCAACTGCTCATAGTGGGCTACATACTTCTGTAGGCGTTCACACCTGACTTCGAAGTCGCCCATTATTTGTTGTGCCTCAAGCTAAGAGTTCAAATGTACAACGACCCAAGTAGCTCCCACATGCTTGCTGCTTGTAGACCCGCTATGCGCCTCATATTCAACTTCATTGTTGGTGGCTTTGAAGTGGAGCCGAATGGATAAATGTAATGTGTCCCCTCGGGGAGAGACAAATAACACCCCAACTCCAATGTGTCGGCTGTTGGAAGACCCGTCTACATAGATCTTCCAGACTCCTTCGGCATCAGATTCTGGGACAGTCTCAAGTATGAAATCTGAGAGAGCTTGTGCCTTGATAGCGGTACGAGGCTGGTACTCAATACCCTATTCGCATAGCTTTGTCGTCCATTTGATCAGCCGACCTGAAGCTTCGAGATTTGTGAGGACCCGTGCGAGCAGGCTGTTGGTGAGAACAACGATAGTATGTGCTAACAAGTATGGCCTTAACCTCCGGGCCATTAAGACCAGAGCACAGGTCATTAAGACTAGAGCGTAGGCCAGCTTCTCCATCTTAGTGTATCGTGTCTCGGCATCCTTCAGGAGATGTCTGAAGAAGTATATGGGATATTACACCATGCCTTCTTCTCGGACGAGTGTCGAGCTCACCACTTATTCTACTGCAGATAGGTAGATAAATAAGGTCTCCCCCTCCACTGGCTTGTAGAGGATGGGGAGCTCGGCAAGATAAACCTTCAGATCGACAAATGCCTTCTCACACTGGTCATCCTAGTCGAACTTGGCTGCATTTCACAGAATCTTGAAGAATGATAGGGTCCTATCTGCAGACTTGGAGATGAACCTAGACAGAGACGTGATTCTATTATTCAGCCATTGTACTTCCTTGAAGTTGTGAGGGGATGACATATCCAAAATAACCTTTACTTTTTTAGAATTAACCTCGATTCCCCTCTCTGTCACCATGTACCCCAAGAACTGGCCACTCTTCACCCCGAACAAGCACTTAGCGGAGTTCAACTTCAGCTTGTTAGCCCTCAGGGTGGCCGGCTATCATGTCCTTTCCCTTGTCGGTCTTGACCAGGATATTATCGACATACACTTCGATGTTCCTCCTGATCTGATGCCTAAAGACCTTGCCCATCATCCGCTAGTAAGTTGCCCCAGCGTTGCGTAATCCAAAAGGCATGGCATTATAGCAATACGTGTTATCTGCTATCACAAAGCTGACTCTCTCCTCGTCTTCGGGAGCGAGAGGAACTTGATGGTAGCTTTGATAAGAATCCAACATCAAAATGAAATCACAACCGGCCATAGAATCTACTAACTGGTCTATTCGAGGCAAGAGGTAACAATCCTTACGACACTTTATTCAAATCTCAAAAATCAATACAGACCCGCCATTTACCCCTGGCTTAGGGACAAGGACTACATTAGCTAACCAGGCTAGGAATTGAACTTCTCTTATGTGCCCAGCTCTTAACAGTTTGTTGACTTCTTCTCTGATAGCCTTGTCCTGCTCTGGTGCAAAGTCCATTCGCCTCTGTTTCACCGGCCGAGCTCCAGGAATTACATGCAGGTGATGCATGGCTAGAGCTGGGGGGCCCCTTTGATTTCCTCAGCAGCCTAGGCGAAGACGTCTCAATGTCTCTGTAGGCAGTCTATAAGATGACTTCTCAGCTCTGGTGCAAGGTCGGCGGCGATCCTCGTAACTCCTCCCATCTGTTGACGGTGAATCTGGACCTCCTCGCTCCCGACCTCCCTCCATTCTTCTTTGAGTCCCTCATCCTCTCGTGGGTCGGCGAGATCAATTTGCAGGGCTTCATGAGACTTCGGGTTCTTGTGGGGCTCCGATCTGACTTCCCTGCTGTAGCATCGCCGAGACACCAACTGGTCTCCCTTGACTTCAGTCACTTGGTCGTCTACCGGAAACTTGATCTTCTGGTGGTAAACCGAGACCACCGCCTGCAATATGTTGAGTGCTGAGGGTCCAAAGATGGCATTGTAGGATGAGGGAGCATCCACCACCAGGAAGGGAGTCCACCTCGTCCTCTCCAAAGTGTCACTGCCCAACAACAACGATAGGGTAATTTGCCCTATCGACTGTACTTGCTATCCAGTGAAGCCGAAGAGTGGAGTCGAAACTGGATGCAGTTCATCCTCATCAATTTACATCTGATCTAGAGCAGCCTTGTACAGGATGTTAACGGAGCTACCTGTATCCACGAAGATACGCTTAACCTCATAATTTGTAATGCATGCAAGAATTACCAGGGTGTCTTCGTGGGGAGCTTCCACGTCTTCCAAGTCCTCCAGGCCGAAGGAGATTGTAGGGCCATGATGCTGGCTCTGACTCATCCTGATGGCGTAGTTCTCCAGCCGACGGGTGTGAGTCTTCCTTGCCCGGCGGGAATCTCCTCCTGTGGGTCCCCCTGAGATCACCCCCACGTGTCCAGAAGGTGGGTCACGTGCAGGGGCCCTGCCCTTCTTGGGGTCTCTTTACAATGAGGGAGACCTGCGGGGTGCAGCCCCCCGACTCCTCCCTCTTGAATGCGACCGAGACCTATGTCGAGCCTCGTTCTCTACCGACTGCCGTTGGTGGGGAGACAAGCTCCGCCGGGGGGACCTCCGGCGATACCTGATGGACCCAATAACGAGTGTTACGGATGAGCCTCAAATTTAGATATTTATAAATTGAAAACCCTTAATCTCACAAAGCTAAATGTAGTATAGGGGCCTCAAGTCGTATTTTTCCAAGGACTAGTTTAGGATGTTTAACTCAAGCATGAATTTTGTCATTTAATGTTTTGGGTTTTCTAGTAAAATGGGGGTTTTTGCGATAAGGAATGAAATAACAATATGAAACAGAATGAACTCAGCTAAAGCAGAAATGAATTAGGAAATTGCGGAAACTAAACTTAACCTATTTAACAACTAAGCAATTAATTCAAACGATGTAATTGAGATTTAAGAACTAATTGCAGGGAACTAATTGCAGAGAACTACTTGCAGGGAACTAATTGCAGAACAATGAAAACTAGAACAAAACATTGCTTAAGAACTTGACTTTGAGTATAGTAGGAAACAAACTAAAGCAACTTGAAGAAATAAGTGTTTAGAACCAAAATTATCCTAAATTGAACATCAAATCAGTTCATTGTCAAGACTTCCCTTTGTCGTCACACAAAAGTCTAGCTAGAAACCCTGTAGCTCGAAAACCAATGAAGAAAACCCCCCTTGATCAGTTTGTAGTCGATTGGTGTGAACTGCTCTTCCTGATCGGTCACGGGACTGATCAGGTCTTCTTCTGATCGGATTGGGGACCGATCAGGTCTTCTTCTGATCGAATTGGGGACCGATCAGAAGCGTCTCAGTCCGATCACAATGAACGATCAGAAACTGAAATCACCCACGATCTCCTCCTTCTTGATACGCCGAGTGGCGATCTCGCTCAGATACCCTCAGAAACCTTCGGAGAACCCCTCCAACTGTTCTAATTGCTCCACTCGATGAAGACAGCAGCGATCAATGGAATCGATCAGTGGACAGAGCCCCGACGAAACCCTCATTCCGAGCTCCTTTCAGCGAAGAAATTGGTTAGCAAACTGAACAAGAAAACTACCTTGATGATTCAAAACCTTGAAAACAAACGAATTTGATATTGCCCGCGCGGATCGGAAAAGAACAGATGAAGAAAAACTCAAGAACAAGGAAGAAACTAGAAGAACTCGCGACTCTGCGACGACGACGAGCTGGGAAGAGGGAATTCCTAATTAAACTTATCCCTTTTAAAATTGGACGGCTATGATCCTCCTCGCCTCATCCAACGGTCAAATCAACTCGGATCGGAATCAAACTTCCCAGATCTCCATCAATGGTCAGGATCTACTCCTCCTTAGCTTGGATCAATCAGATCTGCAACGGATGGCTCAGTTCTCCCTTCCTTTTGAATGGATGGTTTAGACTCCTCTTAAGCTTGATCCAACGGTCAGATGACTTCTGATTTGGCCCAAACTTTCAGATCTTGATCTGCAGTCTTGATTAACTCTATCTTGAGCTCGGATTGATCAGAAGTTGACAGATGGCTCAGATCTCCCCGTTTCTTGATCAGGCGACCCATATTAATCCATCTCTTGATCCTCTTGATGGAAGTCAAGTCCTAACTCAAGTTTGATCCAATCTGACCTAGGTCCATGATCATTCGGAGCCTACAAAATTAGATTCAAATTTTAGTGTCAAAATATCTCAAATATACAAAGATTTGCATCCAAAGCTAAAATAGAGATAATTCATGAAACCTAATGTAAATGCAAACTTAAGCATATAAAAGGGATCAAAATATGGATTTAAGAGCCTAATTTGATTAACAAAATGGTAATTATCAACTCCCCCACACTTGCTCTTGGGCATCTAGCACAAGCTAACTAGTAAACTAATCATGTACCCCCTAGATTATTCTCAATCATAGTTAGAAGCAATTGAAAGGAAATTAACTAGGGTTATCAATTCTCAAAAATCTAAACTCAATGGACTAGAATCTTGTCCTTAGTCAACAACTTAGTTACTTCATCCTTCATGACTAATTGAGATGGATTAAACACACAAAGCCTCTCAAGGAAAATTTTAGTGGCTCTCTTCCTAAATTCTATATTTTTTTTATGAAAATGGAGCTCACTCAAACACAATCATGGTTCTTGCACTACCATAAGCTTGCTTATGCTCTACTCTCCATCATCAGTCTTGAGTTGAAACCACACCTATAAAGGCTTATTTGAACAAGTTAAAGAAATATGAAATGATAAGAATGAAATAGAAGTTTAGTAGATGGAAAAGTAAAGAAAGTGGAAGACTTGGATACTAAGAATGCCACTAGATTAACTTTGCCCTCAGAAATTAATGAGCAGAGCCAAGGGAAACAAGGATCAGTTGATTCGGATGAGAAACATCACTGACTCTAGTGTGCCAAAACTGCTGTGTGTGCCAACCTCTGCTGATCAGTTAAGAGACCGATCAGTCACTACTCTGATCGTTCTGGGCTGCCTTTGATCGGTCTAAGCTTCTTTTAATCGGTCAGAGTGACCAATCAGTCACTTCTCTGATCGGTCTGGAGACCGATCAGAGCCTGATCAGTAGCTGAAAACTGTAAAATTCTGAAACTATCTTCTGAGGGTTCACTTCCTTCAATCAATAACTCACGCTTAAACTTGATTACTTCTTCCAATTCAGAAATCTAGTCCAGCACTTTACTTCCACTTAATGCCCTTTTCTTCTTTTTTTCTTCCTTTCTGTTTTTAAACTGCTATTCTGTTTTTCTTTTATGTTTTTCTTCTTCTCTTTTTTTTTTCTCTTCTTTGCAGTACTAGCTGAACTTCCTCATCTCCACTTCAGTCTCAGTTTTTCAGACCTTCTCTTTATTGTACTAAACCTTTCTTTTCTTGATAGCAATATTTAGTTTCCCTCGAATAGAAGCAAACTTTTCCTTACAACTCATTCCACTATTATGTTAGTGATATGAGAGAAGTGTCTTAAGGCAATCGCCTTATGATTGTAAAACATTTATATTAATAAATGATAATTCACTATTTGAGTATACATGCTTGTGTATTTGATTGGGATCTTAAACTCATCTACTGAATGTCCGCAATACAACTTACAGCATAAGAGAATTTGTGATGAGATCACAACTAGTGATTATCTCTAAATGCGCAAATGTGAAGTATTGAAAATATCCCTAGTCGATGAATTGATAAAAACAGACACTATCAATTCTGTTGAGACTAGCATGGGTTATTCTCTAATCAGCTGATTCTCACTGGCTGGTGACATTGGGATGTCCGGAGATAAACATGGATGCTAGTTAAGGGAACTAGTTCATTGGAGTGACTAGCTGTAAGACTTCATATGGGAATCTACATGTAGATATGTCAATGAAGATCTTACTGCGGCTTAAGTGCGATGTTCCTTTGACTTGCGGTGTTCAAGTCATCTTGGTCATGGAGACTTATACTTTGACATCTTAAGCAAGCATCTCCAAGGAGGTGTGGACCCAGGATGATCGGATATAAGCCGAAGTGCCCGAAGATGTTTGAACAGCCTACAAAGGATTCACCACTCCTTGCGAGGAGATGTATACCCAGGCCTATCGTCGGTTTGTTACTCAAAGCCTCTGGCCAGAGCATATCATGTTTAGAGTGAGAGTCTCTAAAATACATGAGAGTAATTAGAAATCCAAAGGACGAGTAAGACATTACTTGGGCTAGGCGTGACGTAGTCAGCCTAGTGGGGACTGACACCATTGACCGTGTCCTGAACCAAGTGGGTATAAGGTGGTGAAGGGAATGAGGCACGATTCATTAGAGCTGCTGAAGGGTTTCAGAATAATTTCTTCTGAGGTCAAACCGTTGATCTTTCGATTAATTGGGGATCATGATGTACTACTAGGTGCCACTCATGATCGTTCTATAATTAGTTAATTATAGACGGCCAACATAAATCGAAAGCCTATTTAGTCACACGCACTACGAGTAATCCGAGGGATTTAAAACGAGTTGAAAATTGGATTTTCCGATCAAGAGAAATAAATCGAATCTGAGTTAGTCAGAGGCGCATTAGAAGCTAAAAATGGCTAAGTCTTTTGAAGGCTTTTTTGGGCGAATTAAATGAGTTTAATTCGCGACGGTCCGGGTTAGGTTTGGCCGGCCAAAGAGGGTGTTAACCCTCCTTGGGTGGCCGGCCATTAAAGGGAGAAAAATCAATTTAATTGGTTTAATTAATAAGATAAATCAAGCACGATTTATTTTATAAATTATGGATAAATAAATTTGTATAAAGAAATTTATATAAATAAAATTTATAGAAATTCATTCTTTTATGGAAGATTAAAATAATCCATGAGTTGGTTCATTTTAATTTTATAAAATCAATTATGAATTGATTTATCCATAATAAGAAAGTTTATAAATTTCTTATAAAATTTATTCCATAATTTAAAGAGAAGAAGAATTAGTTTTTATTATAAATTAGTTTATAATAAAGACTTGGTTTAAACGGAATTAATTCATAAGAATTTATAGGATAAATTTCTTATGATAAATAATTAGTTTTATTATAAAGTTAGTTATAATAAAATTCATAAGAGAATTTATAGGATAAATCTCTTATGATAACTAATTTGTTTTATTATAAATTGTTTATAATAAGACTAGGCTTAAAAGGAATAAGCAATAAGAAAATTTATAAGATAAATTTCTTATAACTAATTCCGTTAATTCGGTTTAGAGGGAGACTTAGCAAAGGAGTTGCTACTATATAAAGGAACCAAAGGCTAGCCCTTAATTCCAATTGAGTAATTAAGAGATTAATTATTCTCTCCCTCTCTTCTCTTCTCTCCTCCTTCTCTTCTTCTTTCCTTAGGGCCGGCGCACCCTAGCTCTCTAGGGCCGGCGCTCCCTAGTTCCTCTAGGGCCGGCGCCCAATCACAACACCAAGGAGGTGTTGCCGTGAGCCACTAGAAGAAGAAGAACCCGAACAAGAAGAAGAAGAAGCGGATAGCGACTCCTCTCCTCTCGGAATTCGATTCTGTTGCTTCTTGTTGGTTAGTTTCTAACTCTTCTCTTGATCTTTCAAGTTGTGCCTATAGAGAATCTAGTAGTTCTCATCGGCACAAAACTCGTGACTTTGCGAAGTCATCCCGAGGAGAACTCGGCGTGGACGCAAATAGAGGCGAAGCTTCCAAGGGACGCTACGGTTGGATCTCGTCCCTTACTTCAAGTTACGCGAGGTACTTGGTAAATTAGTTTACTTTTTGCAAACTTTTATTTTATGATTATGTCGATACACTATAAGGTTGCATGCTAGATACGAAGTTAAAATAATTTAGGAAATTATTTTATGCAAACTCTTCCGCTGCACGTAAAAATTTTAAATTTTACGAACTCGTATCCTTGTCGACATGCACCCGGTCCCAACATATTATTCACAAATCCTTCCTTTCTTCAAGCACTAATTTCTTTGAACATTCTCCACTTCAAATTTCAGTCCACTGCCGCATTGCTTCCAGTATGAAGCAGGAGGAATGGCAAACATCAGTTAGATTAGGATCATTAACCATAGTTGGGACCTCATTAACAAAATTACAAGCAAGTTTGGTGCCACAAAATACTTCAAACTCTAACCACCTTCGGAATAAACTCATGGATTTCAACAGAAATTTTCCTCATAGAATTTGAAACAACAATAATAATTAGGAATTTAGATGCTCCAAATGTTACCTTCACTAACCACTTCTTGCAACTAATTCTTGATACAAAACTCCTTCAAATTTGGCACCTTTTCATCTACCACAATTTTTTCTCTTTCCCTTTTTTTTCTTTTGAATTGCATCCTTGACACTTTCTTCATTCCTTTAGATCCATCCAAATAGATTGCCAACCCTAATTCAACCAAAAATAAGATTCCAAAATGCATCATTTCTTACCAAAACACTTCCAAACACTAGCCACCTCCCCCACACTTAGCTTTTTGACCATCTTGGGCAAAGTAACATCAAGAAACAACCCAAACAAACCAAGTCCATGGAGAATATGGTTACGAACAGAAATATAAAGAAAGGAAAATAGAATATTAAATAGATCAACAAGCAATATTGCAAAAATTAATATGAAAAAGGAAACAAAGTGATTCACCTCTATAAATGTGGTCTAATCATAGAAATATAGTTTTGAAATAACCTAAGTAAGTTCTAGAGTACAATCACATGTGTGTATCACAAAAATTAGGCCAAATCCTCATTAGGTAAAAAGAATTCATCTCAAATCATCAATGTAGAGTCCATAACTAAGTAGTACTCAAGTATCCAAAAATTTTCATCTATTGGCTCAAATCCTAAGTTTTAACAACCAAATTTAACTCACTTTCAAAGGACTCTAAAATGATATAAAGAAAATCTAGAGAGATACAATTATTCCAAATCATGCAAGAAATAATGTGCCAAAAAGGATAAAATGATATCTACAATGACTCCTTATTCATTCTATACTACGTAAGCATTTATTAGCAAGAACTCATTGTAAAAGAAAAATTTACTACTAGAAAATATAAGAATGATATATACAATGAAATAAAAGTGCAAGAAAGATCAAACTCCCCTTTAAGTTGGGTAGATAGCATCATTGATATCTAATCCATCCACATCTAGGTCCTTCACTTCTTCAAAGTATTTCTTGAGCCGGTGGTCATTAACTCTCCAAATAAAATCATTAGCCTCTTCCTTAATCTCAACAACACCATAAGGAAAAACATTAGTCACAAAAAATGGACCTTCTCATCTAGACCTCAACTTACCTTTGATTAATTTGAGCATTGATTTGTACAAAAGAACTTTGTCGCCAATTTGAAACTCTTTCTTCAATATATGCTTATCATGAAAATTCTTAGTCTTCTCCTTGTAAATTCTTGAGTTTTCATATGCATCTAGTCTTATCTTCTCAAGTTCTTGAAGTTGTAGCTTCCTCTCTTCTCCCACTTTATTAGCATCAAAATTACAAGCTTTCACCGCCCAATAAGCTCTATGCTCTATCTCCACGGGTAAGTGACAAGCTTTCCCATAAACTAGCCGGTAGGGAGACATTCCAATGAGTGTCTTATATGCAGTCCTATAGGCCCACAATGCATCATCAAGCCTTTTGCCCAAATCTTTTCTACTAGGCCCAACGGTCTTCTCCAAAATTGCCTTGATCCCTCTATTTGATATCTCGGTTTGTCCATTAATTTGGGGGTGGTAGGAAGTAGACACTTTGTGCATAATCCCATATTTGTTAAGTAAAGTCTTTATGTGCTTATTGCAAAAATGTGAACCTTGATCACTTATGAAAACTCTTGGAATTCCAAACCTACAAAAAATGTGTGACCTAACAAAACTAACAACAACACAAGAATCGTCAGTCCTGGAGGGAATGACCTCCACCCATTTAGAAACATAATCAACAGCAAGTAATATATACAAATATCCACAAGATGCAGGAAAAGGTCCCATAAAGTCTATCCCCCATACATCAAATATTTCACAAAAAAGCATAGTTTGTAGGGGCATTTCATTCCTAGCTCCTATGTTCCTTATCTTCTGACATCTATCACAGTTTTTATAAAATAAGTAAGCATTATGGAACAAAGTAGGCCAATATAATTCACACTCTAAATTTTCCTAGCTGTCCTCTGTGGACCAAAATGTCCTCCATAGGCTGATGAATGGCAAAATGTAAGAACTGAATAAAACTCATGGTCAGGTATGCATCTCCTAATTATTTGATCACTACAAAATTTACACAAGTAAGGATCATCCCACACATAGAATTTAGCATCACTTTTGAATTTATCTTTCTGAGCCTTAGTGAATTGTGCAGGAAAAACATTAGTTACTAAATAATTAACTAGGTCTGCATACCATGGTGACTCACCATGTACCAATAAAAGGTGCTCATCTCTAAAATCATCATCAATGGTGGTAGGGTGTCCATCTCCCTCTATTCTGCTCAAATGATCTGCCACCAAGTTTTCCTTGTCACTCCTATCTCGAATCTTTAAGTCAAACTCTTGAAGTAGAAGCATCCATCTAATCAATCTGGGCTTTACATCTGGCTTCTTCAGAAGATACTTCAAGGCTACATGATCAGAAAATATAATAACATGAGAACATAACAAATATGATCTAAATCTATCCAAAGCAAAAACAATAGAAAGGAGCTCTTTTTCTGTGGTGGTATAGTTAGCCTGAGCAACATCTAAAGTTTTGGAAGCGTAGCAAATGACATGTGATGCTCCATCTACCCTCTGTGCAAGTACAGCTCCTACAGCAAAATTTGAAGCATCACACATTAGTTCAAAAGGTAAAATCCAATCAGGAGGTTTAATAATAGGAGCTGAAATAAGAGTCTCCCTCAATCTCTGAAAAGCTTCCTTGCATTTTTCCTCAAAATAAAAATCCACATCCTTCTGTAGAAGTCTAGTCAAAGGGTGAGCAATCTCACTGAAGTCTCTAATAAATCTCCTGTAAAATCCTGCATGGCCAAGAAAAGATTGAACATCCCGTATGCATACGGGGTAAGATAAAGAAGATATAACACTAACTTTAGCAGGATCTACTTCAATACCTTTCCTAGAGACTATATGTCCTAACACAATACCATGCTCTACCATAAAATGATATTTCTCAAAATTAAGGACAAAATTAGTTTCAATGCATCTATGTAAAACCCTGGACAAATTATCCAAACAAGTATCAAATGATGTGCCAAATATAGAAAAATCATCCATAAAGATTTCCATGCAGTGTTCTAATAGCTCACCAAAAATACTCACCATACACCGCTGGAAAGTCCCTGGAGCGTTGCAAAGTCCAAATGGCATGCGTCTATAAGCAAAGGTACCAAAAGGACAAGTGAAAGTAATCTTCTTCTGATCCTCCGGGTCTATACAAATCTGAAAATATCCTGAATAACCATCTAGGAAGCAATAATGAGACTTCGCTGCCAACCTCTCTAACATCTGATCAATAAAAGGCAAGGGATAGTGATCTTTCCTCGTGACTTAGTTCAGCTTCCTGTAGTCAATACATACTCTCCATGAATTCTTCACTCTGGTGGGTACTAACTCATTGCTCTCATTCTCCACCACTGTCACTCATGATTTCTTAGGCACCACATGAATAGGGCTAACCCACTTACTGTCAGAAATAGGGTATATGATACCTACCTGTAAAAGTCTAGTCACCTCTTTCTTTACAACATCTAAAATCAATGGATTTAGCCTCCTCTGTGGCTGCCNGTAATTTTTCCTCTTGCTCTGAATCTAGATTTTGGGCAATGATGATAGGTAAACACTACTCCTCTTCCAAATAAGCATACTTCAGATGTTCTGGCAATGGCTCTAACTCAATCTGTGACTGCTCAGTAGGTATGGGTGATCCATGAGGCTCAGTACAATCCCCTACACTCTCACACCTATCCTCTGAATCTCCTGACATATCAATCAATAAAGGTGATTCCTGGGGCTCAGTGCAATCTCCTACACCTGTAAAATCATCTCCAACTGAAAGTGAATCAGATATAATCTCCAAATCAACTGCCTCTATAGCAAATGCATCCTCAGCCTCCTCTGAACTAAAATATTCTCTGTGAATACCGAGTGAAACTCTGTCAGCAAATAACTCTGCATCAATCAACCCATCTAAAATATCCATGCTCATAATAGAATGATCCTCTCTGGGGTGCTTCATAGCATCGAAAATACTAAACTGCGCCACTGTGTCTCCTATCTCCATAGAAAGTGTGTCTGCATATACATCAATCTTTGTCCTTGTAGTCTTCAAGAATGGTCTCCCAAGAATAAGTGGAGATCTATTCGCTAAATAATCCCCCTCTATGTCCAAGATATAGAAATCCGCAGGGAAAATCAGCTTTTTCATCTTCACTAATACATCTTCAATGATTCCAGCTGGGTGAGTCTGACTCCTATCTGCTAACTGAATAACCACTCTTGTAGGCTGTAAATGTCCAATACCAAGCATCTAAAAAACTGATCTAGGCATCATATTAATAGAGGCTCCCAAATCTAACATAGCATCATGAAAAAGAGTCCTCCCAATCTCACAAGACACAGTAAATACTTCTAGATCTTCACATTTCTGAGGTATAGAGTGGATAAGGGCTGAGACATTCTTCCCTAAACTGACCAATTCATTCTCCTTTAGCTTTTTCTTGTGCACACACAAATCCTTGAGAAATTTAGCATACTTGGGTATTTGCTTGATCATGGTCAACAAAGGCGCATTAATTTCCACCTTACTGAAAAATTTCACAAGCTCTTGATACTCCTTGGCCTTCTCCTCCTCTACATGCTTCTTAGCTTGAGTCTTGTGCTATGGAAAAGGTAAAGGGACTCTTGATTCCTCCACTTGAGCTGAAATTTTAGGTTGGGCAGAAATTCCAAGTTGTGTAGCTGCTGTAGGTTCACCTTTTCTACTGATTTCCTCTTCATCTTCCACCGAAATCACAGGATCAATTGAAGAGGGACTTAGGCTTGAACTAGGGTCACAACCAACTGATTTAGAACCCATTTTAGGACTGATCTGAGCTGGAAAACTAGGTGCTATAAATTTTTCAGAAAAATCAGCCCTTGGAGTGTTTAAACTTGAAGCAACCTTCCCACTCCTCAATGTGATGACACTAACATTTCCCTTAGGATTAGGAGTAGCTTGAGAAGGTAATTGACTCGATCCTTGAGCTTGCATTTGATTCATCCCACTAACTAATTGCCCAATGTGTCTCTCAATGTTTTGAAGAGTGGAATCATTCTTCTGTTGCCCTTGTTGTTGTTGCAAAATTTGTTGTTCCTGCAAAATTTGTTGCATCATCTCTTCAAGCCTTTGTTGTTGAGCATTAAACCCACTAGAACCTTCATAGCCTCCTTGATTAGCATGGGACTTTGGTTGGCCTTGAAATGAAGCACTAGGTTGCTGAAAACCTTGATGTTGCTGTGAATTCTGAAAATTAGGTTGTTGGGGCTGATTAAAGGGTTGAATGGGCTGTTGAAATTGCTGGAAATTGGATGGATAACTAGGTGGATGATTCTGAAAATTATTGCTCTGAAAATTCTGACTTTGGGGCTGAAATTGTTGGTGTGAAGGCTAAAATTGTTGGGGCTGAAATTGTTGACTTTGAAACTGAGAATTCTGATTATATGATTGTGAAGGTTGAAAACCTTGCTGATTTTGATGTTGGAAGGTCTGAATAGGTTGAGAACCTTGCTGAATTTGCTAGAATTGTGGCTGAAAAGGCTGAATTGGTTGCTGAAATTGCTGCTGGGAATCTGAAACTGTGGCTGCCCTTGCTGAAAATTCTAGAAATTCGGTTGGAATTGTTGTAGGGACTTTTGTGAAGGGGTTTATTGATAGAATGAGTTTCCATACTTCAAATTAGGATGATCCCTCCATCCCGGATTGTAGGTAGATGCATAAGGGTTGTTCCTTGATTGAAATTGGCCTCCTCTAGTCAAAGCGACTAATGATTCATCTTGTTGTAAGTTTGGGCACAAATCCGAATTATGCTCTTGGCTTGAACAAATGTTACACAATCTCATAATTTGATTTGTAGGTGAAGCTACCGAAAAGTTTTGATTTTGGCTCAAATTATTCAAAGCAATTTGCTTCACTAAAGAAGTAAGCTCCACCAAAGAATTCTTGATCTCTTTTTGTTCATTTGAAACCATTTGAACTTCATTCACCCCTCTAGTGGAAAGAGTCATACTTCCAAATTGTTGAGAGTTCTCTGCCATATTTGAAATCAATTCTCCAGCCTGATCTGGGGTCTTGTTCACTAAAGCTCCTCCAGCTGCAGCATCAATCATAATTCTATCCATTTGAAGTAGACCTTTATAGAAATACTGAATAAGAAGCCGCTCACTGATTTGATATTGTGGACAACATGAGCACAGCTTGTTGAATCTCTCCTAATAATCATATAAGGTCTCTCCTACCACTTGTTGTATACCACAGATGCTCTTTCTGATAATTGCAGTCCTTGAAGCTGGAAAATACTTCTCTAAAAATGCCTTCTTCATGACAATCCAACTTGAAATATGTCCAGTAGGCAAATAATAAAACCAATCCTTAGATGCTCCAGTCAAAGAAAATGGAAATGGCCTTAATTTGATATCCTCTTCAGAAATCCCTTGAGGCTTGATAGTGGAGCATACTACATGGAACTCATGCAAGTGTCAGTTGGGATCCTCTCTTGATTATCCCTGGAACATGGGTAGTAGATGAATAATGTCTGATCTCAGCTCAAAATCACCAGCTAACTCTGGATAAGCAATGCAAGAATACTGAAATGCATCATCAGGGGCTGCAAGCTCCTTCATAGTCTTCTGATGATTTGCCATGGGACTGCTGGAATGAGTAGAAATAATCTCAATAGCTTCTGAAACTCTTCCTTGATTCCTCCTTGCTCTGAATGTTCTCTCAATCTCAGGACCAAATTCCTCAAGATCACCACCTGCAGTCCTGGTCATAAACCAAACAAAATGGCAGCAAATGTATATAGACAGATAAAGCAAATGAAATAGATCACAAAATATGAAACTAAGCACAAACTCAAATTAAACAAACTCAACTAGCATGTTCCCCAGCAACGGCGCTAAAAATTTAATGGACCCAATAACGAGTGTCACGGATGAACCTCAAATTTAGATATTTATAAATTGAAAACCCTTAATCTCACAACGCTAAATGTAGTATAGGGGCCTCAAGTCGTATTTTTCCAAGGACTAGTTTAGAATATTTAACTCAAGCTTGAATTTTGTCGTTTAATATTTTGAGTTTTCTACTAAAATGGGGGGTTTTTGCGATAAGGAATGAAATAACAATATGAAACAGAATAAACTCAGCTAAAGCAGAAACGAATTAGGAAATTACGGAAAATAAACTTAACCTATTTAACAACTGAGCAATTAAATTCAAACGACGGAATTGAAATTTAAGAACTAATTGCAGGGAACTAATTGCAGAGAACTACTTACAGGGAACTAATTGCAGAACAATGAAAACTAGAACAAAACATTGCTTAAGAACTTGGCTTTGAGTATAGTAGGAAAAAAACTAAAGCAACTTGAAGAAATAAGTGTTTAGAACCAAAATTATCCTAAATTGAACATCAAATCAGTTCATTGTCAAGACTTCCCTTTGCCGTCACACAAAAGTCTAGCTAGAAACCCTCTAGCCCGAAAACCAATGAAGAAAAACCCCCTTGATCAATTTGAAGTGATTGGTGTGTACTGCTCTTCCTGATCGGTCACGGGACCAATCAGGTCTTCTTCTGATCGGATTGGGGACCGATCAGGTCTTCTTCTGATTGGATTGGGGACCAATCAGAAGCATCTCTGTCTGATCGCAGTGAACGATCAGAAACTGAAATCACCCATGATCTCCTCCTTCTTGATACGCCGAGTGGCGATCTCGCTCAGATACCCTCAAAAACCTTCGGAGAACCCCTCCAACTGCTCTGATTGCTCCGCTCGATGAATACAGCAGCGATCAATGGAATCGATCGATGGACAGAGCTCCGACGAAATCCTCATTCCGAGCTCCTTTCAGCGAAGAAATTGGTTAGCAAACTGAACAAGAAAACTACCTTGATGATTCAAAACCTTGAAAACAAACGAATTTGATGTTGGCCGCGCGAATCGGAGAAGAACAGATGAAGAAAAACTCAAGAACAGGGAAGAAACTGGAAGAACTCACGACTCTGCGACGACGACGAGCTGGGAAGAGGGAATTCCTAATTAAACTTATCCCATTTAAAATTGGACGGCTGTGATCCTCCTCGCCTCATCTAGCGGTCAGATCATCTCGGATCGGAATCAAACTTCCCAGATCTACATCAATGGTCAGGATCTGCTCCTCCTTAGCTTGGATCAATCAGATCTGTAACGGATGGTTCAGATCTCCCTTCCTTTTGAATGGATGGTTTAGACTCCTCTTAAGCTTGATCCAACGGTCATATGACTTCTGATTTGGCCCAAACCTTCAGATCTTGATCTGCGGTCTTGATTAACTCTATCTTGAGCTCAGATTGATCAGAAGTTGACAGATGGCTCAGATCTCCCCGTTTCTTAATCGGACGACCCATATTAATCCATCTCTTGATCCTCTTGATGGAAGTCAAGTCCTAACTCAAGTTTGATCTAATCTGACCTAGGTCCATGATCATTGGGAGCCTAAAAGATTAGATTCAAATTTTAGTGTCAAAATATCTCAAATATACAAAGATTTGCATTCAAAGCTAAAATAGAGATAATTCATGAAATCTAATGTAAATGCAAGCTTAAGCATATAAAAAGGGATCAAAATATGGATTTAAGAGCCTAATTTGATTAGCAAAATGGTAATTATCAATACCCCGTCTTTTTCCACTTCCTCTGAGGTTTGGGGTCTGCTTCCTCATTTAATTTTCTCTTCAGGGCATGACATTCCTTGGTGGTGTGTGTCGTACTGCCATGGAAGTCGCAGTACTTCATCAGCGACTCCGGTTGTTGGGTGTCAACTGTCTCTACTAGCTTTTGCCTACCAATCCCTTGGTCTTTCCCCAGACGAAGATCTTTTCCTCAGGCTGGAGATGGAGGTTTCCTCCTTTTTGACCATACAACGGTTTGAGCAGGGACCCCGGCTGGTTCCTTGCGATGGGTGTGTTGCACTTCTTCCAAGTTGACGTGCTTGACAGAATGTCTTAGCAAATCATCGAAGCTGGTGGGTGGCTTCTTCACCAAGGATCGGAAGAAATCCCCTTCAGAGAGCCCCTGGGTGTAGGTACTGACGAGGATTTCCGATATCACGGTTGGCACATCCTGCGCCACTCGGTTGAACCGTTGGATGTAATCTGATCCGGGTGAATGATTTTTTAGAGGGGTCGGGGGATCGGTCGGGTTCGATTTCCGCTCTGAGCCAGGAGTGGTTAACTCGGGGTCGGTCTCCCGAGGTCGGGCACTCGGGGTCGGTCTCCCGAGGTCGGGCACTCGGGGTTGGTCTCCCGAGGTCGGGCACTCGGGGTTGGTCTCCCGAGGTCGGGCACTCGGGGTCGGTCTCCCGAGGTCGGGCACTCGGGGTTGGTCTCCCGATGTCGGGCACTCGGGGTTGGTCTCCTGAGATCGGGCATGCGGGGTCGGTTGAACAATTATAGCTCGTTCTTGTCAGTAATGAGGTGGCAGCCCCCGACATAATCATCACCTGACAGAGCCGCAAAGAATTAATGAGGAGCAGAAAAGATAGTTTACGCAGAGTGTCAGGCGGCTGTGGCAGTCTCACAACATTAATACGGCTGTCACCTGTGTGATTTATCAACTGATCATTCCTTAATGAGATGGGACAGCTCTGACATAGCAGAGAGCTTTCTTCCCCCTATATAAACCCCCCTTGGGGCTCCAAAGAGGGGCTTGCTGCCATTTTGCAACCACGCCACTACTTTGTGAGTCCCGATTTAGTCCGAGCCGAGTGACTTGAGCCGGGTTCCCCTTCGAAATCGAGTACGACCCCCCGAGTGATAGCAGACCGGGTCGTCTTGGTCAGACCGAGTCATCCGAGGGAGAATCGGTCTTTGCTTGTCGACAGGATCATAATCCTTGAGTGATTCTTTTGACTTCTACTTGAAAGCAAATAAATTTAACGTCGTCTTCTGATAGTGACGGTTGCTGGTGAATGATGGAGGAAAGATGTTCTAAACTCCATTAAGGAGTTGATAGAACCCTGGGACAGCCTCTGGAACCATCGTTGGGCGGCCCCTGATAGGGTGTTAAAGAACACCCGACACTTTACACAATCAATGTACTGGTTCTGGAGTGCCGAGTTCTAGAACTTACAAACATGATCCTCAGGATCTGTCTTTCCATCGTAGTCGGCAATCCCAAGCCCGCGGAACTGCTTCAGCATGGGATCTTCCACAATCTCCAGTGAGAAAGGGGTAGAGGGTGCCTTTGAGAATGCCTTAGGTTCTTCCCTCTTCCCTAGTCCTTCCTCCTGCCTCAGCGTGCTGGAGGCTACTGAGTTGGCCTTCTCCAAATCTCCTAGAGAACCCTGCTGGTGTACCGGGGCTGCTTTGGCGTGTTCCCCCGGTGGGGAGACAAATCTCCGTTGTTGGGGATGCGAGGTGGAGATCCTGGGGATCTCCCCTTGCACAGAAGCTACTCGCGCGTGAGGTGGCCTGCTCGATTTGGTGATGTTCGAGCGCCCCTTTGACAGCATTGGCCACTAAGCGATCTAATTCCTCTTTCGTCAGAATAATGGATTGCCCCTCCGGTTCTTCCATCGGTGCTCCTTCTGGTGCTTTAATAGTTTCCCACAGATGACGTCAAACTTGTTCCGGAAGGAATCGATGTCGATGGTCAGTTACCTGAGTTCAGCCCGCAAGGATGATAACAAGAGAGGAAGAGCTCCCACCCAGCGAGATAAACAGGAGCGTTAATGGGAACACGCCGAAGATTGTCCGACGGAGCCCACTCTGATGTTCAAGTCAGTATGAGAGTCTCTTAGATGGAAGGCAATAAGGAGAAGAGTGAGTAAGAATGAGCTTACCCCTTTTACCTGGGGGGTTGGACTACCTTTTATACCTGAGACGGCAGTCACACGTGTCCCCATGTACTTCTCCACATCCCCCAATTATCGGTTACTAGATAATGTAGGACCGGTGCCGTCGATAGAGGGGGGGTGAATATCAACCGTGAAAACCTTTCGCGGAAACCTCGTGGAAAACTCGTTCGTTCTAGACTTAGAATATTAGTAGCGTAGAGGAAAACAAAAACAGAAAAATAAATGCACAACAGAAGGACACGCGGATTTTTACTTGGTTCCCGACCCCCCAGGGTCAGTACATCCAAGGTCTATGCACGGGAACGCCCGTCCACTATTGGTCTCCTTTCCGGACTTTCCGGAGGCGGAGAAACCCGACTTACAGTGCAGAATTACAATCAATAATATAGAAATTTAAGTACAGTAATTAAAAGGCAAACCAACGAGAAAAAGTATGAAGCTCGGCCGATCTGGACCTCCGAAGTACCGTGCACCTCCTCCTAGAGCCTCCCGATCGTAGAGCCTCGTTTCTAACGTGTTGTTGTCGGTCAGAACGCTTGGGATCGCTTTTCGAAGTTGTGTCTGAAGCTGAGGGGTCGAGGCCCCTTATAAAGGCCTCCTGGGGGCGCCCCGGAAGACTCGGTCAACTCTTATCCTTGCGCCTACTTCGTTGTAGGTGACCAAGGCGCCCCCGTGAGGGCTTATCCTGTGTTCTGACTTCGAAACAGCAAAACAGCTTCTAATCCGGGCGCCCCGGACGCTCCGGGCGCCCCGGACGCTCCGGGCGCCCCGGACGCTCCGGGCGCCCCGGTTGACACTTATTTTGACTGCATCACGTTTACTGCTATCTCCTCCAAACTTGGTACCTGCAAGATGTACAACCACAAAGCATAGATACATATAATAGTGGTCTTAAGGACTTGGTTCTGACTTTGGATTTGCATGAAACCCTAGGTCGAACCGGCACGAGTTCCTATCCCCGAGAACTCGCCCTTCACCTACTCCTTTCAGGAGACGGTTGCCACCCAGTCCTTCGGGTGGACTTTTGCTTAGCTTCCGATACCTTTGGACCTCGAGACACCCAAACCCTGACCCGTCTCTACTCCTGTCCTTAGTCATCGCTCAGCTAAGTTGCTTAGTCCCTCGGACCAAGTCTTCATTCACTAGCAGTCCTTCGCCAGGTGCCTAGCAGCCCTTCGCTAGGTCTTTGTTACCAAGCGGTCCTTCGCCTGGTGCCTAGCAGCCCTTCGCTAGGTCTTCTATGCCTAGTAGTCCTTCACTAGGTGCCTAGCAGCCCTTCGCTAGGTCTTAGGGTTACGATACCTAGCAGCCCTTCGCTAGGTGCCTAGTAGCCCTTCGCTAGGTGCCTAGCAGCCCTTCGCTAGGTCTTAGGGTTTCGATGCCTAGTTTAACTAGGACTTTTCTTTAGCTAAGGTTACTTTGCTCTTACTCCCCTTTGTCTGTTCAATGTATCACTGACTTAAGTGTATTGTCAAACATTAAAACACCTAAAGAGGAATATCATTGATGCAACTTGCACCAACAGATAATTCTTGTAACGGCCCTCGCAGCCATTAAATCTAGGCCATTGCGATAATTAGGTTTTAATGGCCGCGTATTATGGGTCATGATTATCCCATAATTATTAGTGGTAATTATTCATAGATCCGAAGAAAGGGGACGGTAACTTGAGGTTGGCTACCGAATTGGATGATCCTTGGCCTCTGCTACCCCGAGGTGATCTCGGGGTCCTTTGGCCCGGGGGGATTCCATGCGTTCGCCTTCCTGAGGTGATCTCGGGGTACTTTGGCCCAGGGGGATTCCGTGCGTTCTCCTTCCCGAGGTGATCTCGGGGACCTGATCTCTCGAGGTGATCTCGGGCATATGCCCTCCTAGGGAGATCTCAAAAGTAGGTTTGCCCGAGATGATCTCGGGAATCTACATTCCCAAAGGGGTCTCGGGAGTCAAGGAAAGAGAGTCGCCCACACTCGGTAGATCTTGCCATATAACTTTTTCAGTTCACGGGGTGCTCAACCCCATCTATTGAGTGACACTGCTACTTACGTTACCAAATTTATTCGATAAATGAATCAAGGTCACCCATCTCCAAAATTAATCGGGATTAAAGGTTAAAATATGTGAATTATTAAAATAATAATAATAATAATAATAATAATAATAATAAGTTAAAAAGTGGGTTATATTTGTATTATATAATATAATTTTTATTCTTCGTATAATTAGCACTCTAAACAAACTTTTATTTATATAAATAGTATGCATATTTAATAGTATATTTAGTTTTTGAATTGAAAATTCTTTTAGTCCTTTTTTGATAATAAATGGTAAAACTTGTTTATGTCAGAGTTTCAATTGATCCCATAACAAAATAAAACTCCACAAAAATTATAATATTTGTAATAGAAAGCTTTTTTTTTCAAACGAGAGGGGGTGTTTAAATTCGGGTAAAAATTTAAAGGACATCTTTATCTTTTTATTGGAATAATGGAGGAGAGCCTCTGCTTTATTTATTATTAAAAGAATATTTTATTTTACCATTATATATTTTACTTTTCAAAATTATCTTTATTTTTCTGATATTATACCAATTATTCCGAAAGGAGTCGACGTCGACAGCCAGTTATCGGGGTTCAGCCCACGTGGAGGTTAACGTTGAGGGAAGGAACTCCGCGCCCTGCGAGATCAACACGAGCATTAGGGGAACATGCCGGATGTTGTCCGGTGGAGCCCACTCTGACGCTCAAGTCAGTACCTCGTGCGAGAAAGGTATAAGACAGAGAAAAGAGTATGAGTCATAGAGAATGCGTAACTGTCTTACCAGAGGGGTAGGGGTACCTTTTATACTCGCCTCAGCTGCCTTGCCACGCCCCCATGATTTATGCCACGTCCCCTCCCCTTTCGGCGGTTACTAGATAGCCTTTGAAACGGTCTACGCCGTTAATACGTTTCGACTCGTTGCGACATTTAAGGGTCGTGATGACTCCGGGTTAGCGGGGATGCTTATCCATAGACCCGCGAAGAAGGGGGCACCGTTATTCGAGGTCGAAGGTAGCTCGGGCTCCGCTTTCCCGAGGTGGTCTCGGGGTCTTCTGGCCCGGGTGATCATGAGCGCTCTGCTTACCCGAGATGGTCTCGGGCCCCGACCTCCAGGGGTGATCCCGGGAGGGGGTTTATACTCTGATTTTCCAGGACATGTATCCCAAGGGGGGTCCTGGATCTCTGAAAGGAGAGTCGCCCAGACTCGTCATGTCGTGCCACGTGGCTTCTTCATCCAACGTGTCTGCCACGGGCTATTCAACCCCATCACAAGTCCCTCCCTTCATGTCTGATCGAAGGAAGGTTTGCTGACTGATCGGACTAGTGTGGTGATGAAGAAGCTGTGTCTGACTGGGCCCTCGCACCCGTTATGGCTCCCTCGGTCTTTAGGCAAGGTACTAGGCTGGTGGAATTGGCCCCGGGTCCCGAGGGAAACTCCCTTTCTGGTTTTGTCCCTCCAGAGAAGTGTCTCTGGTTTTCGAGGTATCGCCATGATGACTGCCCTTCCTTAATAAAGGCGCATGGCCTTCCTTGATAGCGGTAAGGTCTTCTCGCGAATGCCCCACCGCCACGTGCCCCGACCGTTCTCTTCGAGACTTTTTACTGACGTGCGCTGCTGTATCCGGCTCACGTCACTCGACTGTACTCTGGTGCAGTTCCTGCGCGGCGGTTCCTTGCTTTCCATGTGCCTCGACTCCATTGCACCCATGCAGGCGGCCTTTTCTGTATAGGGATGAGACGAGGATGTTCGATCGTCTCCTAATTCCGTGGCTGGGTGCATCTCGTCTTCGTCTTCTTCTCTGAGGCATCTCTTCGACGTAAGTTGGTTGCCTCCCCCTCACCTTTTCCCTTAGGAACCATGGATGCTTATCAAGCAGAGTGGTACGAGTCTACCTCTTTGAGAGTGAGGCCGGAGACTTTGTGGGCGGCCATTGAGGCTACGACGCCCCGGCCGAGATGGCGGTGATGGCCCCTAAGGTAGACCAGACGCCGGTGGAGCCCCCTATAGGATTTTCCACCTTTTTCTTGGGGCAAGTAGAGTTAGGGCTCCGCTTTCCCATTCCTCCCTTCTTCATGAACGTAGCCTCCTATTTTGATATACCCCTCCATCAAATGACTCCCAACGCCTTTGCTCAGATGGGGGGGGCGTATATTATCTTCAACCTCTTTGACCTCCCCCTGACTCCTCGTCTCTTTCATTCCATTTTTGTTCCGATCGGCTCTCGAGGGGTCTTTAGCTTTTCGGCGCGTCCGGGCCATAGGTTCTTAGGAGGGCTCCCTTCCTCGCACAAAGGGTGGAAGGAGAAGTTCTTCTTCATCCAACTGCCTGTGCAACCCTTCATCCCTCTTCGCTGGACAGAGGCTTTACCTACTCCTCCCCCCTGGGGGAGTACTTCCAGAGCCTCGCATACCATCGTGCCCGGAACGTGCTTTCTAGCATGGAGTTCAGTGGTCCCGGGCTAGGGCAGAGCGAGGAGCTTATGTACCGAGTGGGCCTTAGCCCTAAAGTGACCCGGATTAGCCCAAGCTTAGGTACGCTCGTCCTTTTCATCAACGCCTATTAGTTCTAACTGATCTTTTCTTGTCTGGCTATCGCAGAGGAAGTCATGTTCTCCCGGGCAATGAACAAACTTATTAAATGGGAGGAGGCCAATGCGGGGGCGTTGGCCCCTCCACCTAGCGCTACTGCCACGCCTTCTGTGCCCGCCGAGTCTTCCGAGGGGACCACCGAATCGTCCAGGGGGACTGCTTTGCCAAGAGGCGTAAAGGATGCTACCGCAATTCCAGTAGACCTTTCTTTAGAGAGTGATGCGCCTCCGGCTACTGCCCATCCCGAGAGGATAAGTGAGGGGTCCTTGCCCCCTTCTCCCCCTTCAACAATTTAGCTTGTTGATAGGCCAAAAAGGCAGGACCCAGAATTCTCAGGCCCCAACAGGAAAAGGCTGCGCTCTGGAGGCCTCAGTATCCTTCCCTCTATCTTGGAGGAGGATGCTTCTCTCTCTGCGAGTGGGCCAAGGATGGAAACAGGTCAGGCCTGTATAATAACAAACTGGCATGAGCCTGACCTATGGCCTGTTATAAGCTTTATTCTTGGCCTAAGTCTGGCCTGTTCAATAGCCTGGCCTGGCCTGCGGCCTGTTTACAAAGTCTGTAATTTAATTCGGTTATCCAAAATACTTCTAATATATAAAATATAACAATTCAATTCAATTATCCAAAATACTAATTTAACAAATTAGCTAAAGATACTTCTAATATATAAAATATGTATATTATAGCTAAAATATATTTGTGGTGTATTGGCAAGTAGGGTGGTAGATAAAGTCTTGCTCGGTAGAAGTCTAAGGTTTGAATCTCTATTTTGACAATATATATATATATATATTATAATTTTTACAGGCACAGGCCGACCTGTCAGGCTTCATAGTCTTTATATTGAGCCTAGGCCTGACCTAATTAGAACAACATGCTTTTAAACAGGCCTAAGTATTATTTTATTTTTAAACAGGCCAAGCCAGTCCACAGGCCCCTGACAGGCTGTCTGGCCTATTTCCATCCCTAGGGTGGGGCATCCCTTCCTCCATTATCCTCCGCTCCTCTGGTCTCTGTTTTAGAGGTAGGCATCCGGGCCCCGGGCTCTCCTTCAACCAACCCCTTCGAGACTCTGAGGGGCAAGGAAGTAGTACCCACATAATATCGAATGCAACTCGACCGCATCCAAAAGAGGCTTGATGCGGCATTGTAGGCTTCCATGCAATCATTCCCCCCAGTGCGATTGAAGGAGGTTCCTACTGAGGGGCCCTTCCCCGAGGGGACTTCCAGTTCCGAGGGAGGTGATTCCAACCCTTCTGCATTGCCACCTGGGGCTCCTGTCATCCAACTACTTCCCCCACGCAGAGGCATGTTGCCTCTTGAGAGTCGGGTTGATACCTCAGGGACTTCGGTGGGAGAAGTCGTACAAGCCTCAGCGGGACCTCTAACTACTCTCCGCGAGACCCTTTTGCAGGTACATGTCACTGTGGCATAGGATATTCTCTTGCATGTTCTTTGACATTTTGGTGCAATGACAGACGGCTGAGAACTGCCTGAAAGTCGACCGTGGTTTATATTCCTGGCCCCAGGTTAAAGCCTTGACCCATCAGGCCCTGAGAGCCGAGGCCGCAGCTGATCACGAGCGCTAGGTAGGACTTATGTAAGCGGGGGTCAGCAAAGCCCTCCACACGAAGGTAGAGCATCTGCTGGATGCCTTTCAGGACAAGGAATTTTCTCTTTAAAATTCCAGGCAGTGGGAGCGTCTGGCGTTTGAGAAAGCAGTGGTCGTTACTACCTGTTGGATCGATAGAAACGATAGAGGGGGGGGGTTATATCGTTAAAACTTTTTCTTCGGATTAGAGAAAGAGTAAATGCAGCG
The DNA here is from genome assembly GCA_024364735.1 of Boesenbergia rotunda. Lineage (NCBI taxonomy): Eukaryota > Viridiplantae > Streptophyta > Magnoliopsida > Zingiberales > Zingiberaceae > Boesenbergia > Boesenbergia rotunda. The sequence goes on along the minus strand of JAGFNQ010001838.1, from coordinate 404,671 downwards.
GAAAACAAAACAATCACACAAAGAACACAAGTCTTTTACTTGGTTCAGAGTCGCGGTCGACTCCTACTCCGAGGCCCGCGGTCCTTGACCGTTTACTGCGGGTAATTCTATAATAGTGCAAAGGTTTACAGATTTTGATACAAGAATAATGCAGTAAATAACAGAATTACACTTTTTATTACCGACGCCCAATGTGGATCATACTTCGGACTAGAAGGTCGTCGTCGGCGCTGAAATCTCGAGATCGGAGTTTGCTGGAGCAGAGTGCTTGAACGAAAAGCTTGGAAGCGTTAGAAAGTTGTGTCTTTGGAGCCTTGGGGTCGAGCCCCTTTTATAGTACTCCATAGGGCGCCTGATGGGTTGGGGGCGCCTGACACGTGCCCTTCGATCCGGAAAACCTTATCCGCGGGCTCGGTCAGCGCTTATCCTCCCCTCTTGGGCGCCTGAGCTGATGGGGGTCCCGTGAGCTCACGGGCGCCTGATCCGCCTTGGTTCAGTGGCTTCGCAGCTGGTTTTTGGGTTTTACCTTCACCCTTGGGCGCCCGTCTCCTTATGGGCGCCTGAGCACTATCGGGCGCCTGACTCCTTTCGGGCGCCTAGGCCCAGTGAAGAACCTTCACTTGCAGACGATCAGTCCTTCGACCCTGCAACTAAGGTTAGTCCCAAAAACATAATAAGTAGTAAATACAATCGTAGCTGTCTTGGTTCTGACTTCGGGTCACCCAAATGGAACCCTAGGTCGAACCGACGCCTACTGTTCCCTCGATGGGGAACACGTCCTCACCTACTCCTCTCAGGAGAGTTTACCTTTTGCCAACCGGCTCCTCCGATTGGACTTTTGCCCGATCTACCTGACCAGGTCTTCGTGCCCAGTCCTCGACCAGGACTTCGTGCCCAGTCCTCGACTAGGACTTCGTGCCCACCTTCCGAGCAGGTCTTCGGTGCCCATCCCCATGACCAGGTCTTCTTTGCCCATCCCTTTGCCAGGACTTCTTACCTAGTCTACCTAAGACTTCTTCCTGCACACTCAGTGAACACATCAAAACACAATAACCTCTTAACACTTGAACCCTTTGCCATTATCAAAACCCAGGTTTGACTTAGGTGTGACCTGCACCAACAATCTCCCCCTTTTTAATTTATGACAATCCGGTTCAAAAAGTTAAGTTAATCATACAGATAAGTAGGTAAAGTACCAAAGTTAATTTCCTCCCCCTGGAAGAAATGTCCCCCTAAGTTTTTCAAAAGTTCGTGGGGTTTTTGAAAAAGTTTCTAAGTCTAAAAGTGAAATATTTTTCAGGTTTTCAATACTTAGAAAATTTTCAAGAGAAGGTTTTTAAGTTAGAAAACATTTTCCAAAAAATATTTTGAGTTGGGCACTTGAAAAATTTTCAGGAGAATTTAAAATTTACACTTCAAAAATTTTCAACCAACCAAAGATTTAGAGTACTAAGTACTTAGAATAATTTTTTGAACACAAGTAATTTCGAAGATAGTTTCCAAAATACTTAGTTTTTGCACTTTCAAAAATTTTCTAAACTTATTCTGAAGTTTTAACACTTAGACAATTTTCAAGCAGTTTTAATACTTAGAAAGCAGTTTAAATACTTAGAAAGTAGTTTAAATACTTAGAAAGCAGTTTAAATACTTAGAAAGTAGTTTAAATACTTAGAAAGTAGTTTAAATACTTAGAAATATTTTTCAAGCAGTTTTAAGTAATTAGAAATATTTTTCAAGCAGTTTTAAATACTTAGAAATATTTTTCAAGCAGTTTTAAGTACTTAGAAATATTTTTCAAGCAGTTTTAAGTACTTAGAAATATTTTTCAAAAAGAACTTTACTTTTTGATAAAAATGATTTAATTTTGAAGAATAAAAGTTTTTTTTTCTTTTGGAAAAAAAGATTTAATTTTGAAGAAAAAAAATTAAATTTTGAAACCTTCTTTCTTCTCCATTCCAATCTCTCCCCCTTTGCCATATATCGAAAAAATATAGCAAAACAAATGAGTAATCAAAGTAAGATGTTGTACTGAACCAATTCTAAGTTTAAACTGGACCAACATAATTTGAATTTCCATTTTCGGGTCCAGTCTAACCCAATTAGCTACTTACTAACTGTTATAAACAGTAGCTTTCGCTAGGGTTACAAGTTAAGTGATCTGATCAAGTTAGATTTTCTAAGCATGACACTTAACCTGATTACTGTTTAATTGGTATTTAGTGCCCCAATTACTGCAGATGCACTGACTTATATTATCTTGAATCAAAGTAAAGACCTAAGCATCTCAACCCATTCTAGGTTATCAATCAAAAGTACCCTAAAGTGCTTGTGAGATGCAGACTTCTAGATCTATAGGTGCATGCAGTTCTAGGATTAGGGCCTAGGCTAAGTCCATTTGCGAAAAGCCCTAGTTTTGAAGGGGGTAATTGTTGGGACCGGGTGCATGTCGACAAGGATACGAGTTCGTAAAATTTTAAATTTTTACGTGCAGCGGAAGAATTTGCATAAAATAATTTCCTAAATTATTTTAACTTCGTATCTAGCATGCAACCTTATGGTGTGTTGACATAATCATAAAATAAAACTTTGGGGAAAAGTAAACTAATTTACTTTATACCTTTCGTAACTCGAAGAAAAGGACGAGATCCAACCGTAGCGTCCCTTGGAAGCTCCGCCTCTATTCGCGTCCACGCCGAGTTCTCTTCGGGATGACTTCGCAAAGTCACGAGTTTTGTGCCGACGAGAACTACTAGATCCTCGGAAGGCACAACTAGAAGCACAAGAGAAAAGATAGGAAAGAATGGAAACTAACCAACAAAGAAACGGAATCGAATTCCGAGAAGAGAGGAGTCGCTATCCGCTTCTTCTTCTTCTTGTTTCGTTTCTCATTCTTCTTGAAGCTCACGGCAACCCACTTGGGAGAGGGAGGCGCCGGCCCTAGGGTTGGTGTGCGCCGGCCCTAGGGATGGTGAAGAGGGCGCCGGCCCTAATGGGGAAGAGAGAAGGGATGAGAAGAGAATAAGAGAGAGAGGGAGCTTCTCAATTATCAATTGATTGATTGATTAGGAATAAAGGCTTCCCTTTGGTTCCTTATATAGTTGCTTCTCCCTTGCCAAGTCTCCTCTTAACGGAATTAGTTATCATAAGAAATTTATCCTATAAATTCTCTTATGAATTATTCCGTTTAAACCAAGTTTTATTATAACCAACTTTATAATAAAACTAATTAGTTATCATAAGAAAATTTATCCTATAAATTCTCTTATGAATTATTCCGTTTAAATCAAGTTTTATTATAACCAACTTTATAATAAAACTAATTAGTTATCATAAGAAAATTTATCCTATAAATTCTCTTATGAATTTTATTATAACTAACTTTATAATAAAACTAATTAATCTTCTCTTTAAATTATGGAATAAATTTTATAAGAAATTTATAAACTTTCTTATTATGGAAAAATCAATTCATAATTAATTTTATAAAATTAAAATAAACCAATTCATGGATTATTTTAACTTCCATAAAAAAGAATAAATTTCTATAAATTTATTTATATAAATTTCTTTATATAAATTTATTTATCCATAATTTATAAAATAAATCGTGCTAGATCTATTTTATTAATTAAACCAAAATTAATTGGTTTTCTCCCCAATAGGTGGCCGGCCACTTCAAGGAGGTTTGGCACCCTCTTTGGCCGGCCAAACCAACCCGAACCGTTCGCGAATTAAACTCATTTAATTCGCCCAATAAGCCTTCAAAAGACTTAGCCATTTTAGCTTCCATTGCGCCTCTGATAAATTCAGATTCGACTTATTTCTCTTGATCGGAAAATCTAATTTTCAACTCGTTTTAAATCCCTCGGATTACTCGTAGTGCGTGTGACTAAATAGGCTTTCGATTTATGTTGGCCGTCTATAATCAACAAATTATAGAACGATCATGAGTGGCACCTAGTAATACATCATGACCCCCAATTAATCGAAAGATCAACGGTTTGACCTCAGAAGAAATTATTCTGAAACCCTTCAGCAGCTCTAATGAATCTTGCCCCATTCCCTTCACCATCTTATACCCACTTGGTTCAGGACACGGTCTATTTGTGTCAGTCCCCACTAGGCTGACTACGTCACACCTAGCCCAAGTAGTGTCTTTCTCGTCCTTTGGATTTCTAGTTACTCTCATGTATTTTAGAGACTCGTACTCCAAACATGATCTACTCTGGCCAGAGGTTTTGAGTAACAATCCGACGATAGGCCTGGGTATACATCTCCTCGCAAGGAGTGGTGAATCCTTTGTAGGCTGTTCAAACATCTTCGGGCACTTCGGTTTATACCCAATCATCCTGGGTCCACACCTCCTTGGAGATGCTTGCTTAAGATGTTAAAGTATAAGTCTCCATGACCAAGATGACTTGAACACCGCAAGTCAAAGGAACATCGCACTTAAGCTGCAGTAAGAACTTCATTGACATATCTATATAGATTACCATATGAAGTCTTACAGCTAGTCACTCCAATGAACTAGTTCCCTTAACTAGCACCCATGTTTATCTCCGGACATCCCAATGTCACCAGCCAGTGAGAATCAGCTGATTAGAGAATAACCCATGCTAGTCTCAACAGAATTGATAGTGTCCGTATTTATCAATTCATCGACTAGGGATATTTTCAATACTTCACATTTGCACATTTAGAGATAATCACTAGTTGTGATCCCATCACAAATTCTCTTATGCTGTGAGTTGTATTGCGGACATTCAGTAGATGAGTTTAAGATCCCAATCAAATACACAAGCATGTATACTCAAATAGTGAATTATCATTTATTAAAATAAATGTTTTACAATCATAAGACGATTGTCTTAGGACACTTCTCTCATATCACTAACAGTAATTTTATTTAAAAAAACTAAGCCGAAAAATCTTTTTAAATGAATAAAGAAAATGATTTTTCAAATTAAGAAAGAACTGATTTTTCAAATTAAAAAAAGGAAATAAAATGGTTTTTGAAAAGAACTATAATTAAAGCAGTCCTATTCTACCAAGCATAACCCTAACTGCCTTCTTAGTGAGCTGAACTCAAACTCAGGTAGGGGTTTGGTGAATATGTCAGCTAAGTTAGATTTTGAGTCTACATGCTTAAGGACTATCTCACCCCTGGCTATATGATCTCTTACGAAGTGGTGTTTGACTTCTATGTGTTTAGTTCTAGAGTGTTGGATTGGGTTCTTAATTAATTAATTGAACTTATATTTGTTGGATCGAGAAAACACGATAGAGGGGGGGGAGGTGAATATCGTGAAAACTTTTTCGGATAAGATTGAGAGAAATTACGCAGCGGAAATAAAAACAAACACAGCAGAAGAACACATGCACTTTTACTTGGTTCGGAGTCGCGGTTGGCTCCTACTCCAAGGCCCACGGTCCTTGACCGTTTACTGCGGGCAATTCTATATGTGCGCAAATGTTTACAGGAATCGTTACAATAGTAATGTAGTAAATAAACAATTATACTCTTCGTTACTGACGCCCAATGTGGATCGTACTTTGGAGTAGAGGGTCGTCGTCGGCGCTAGAATGTCGAGCATGGAGTTTGCCGGAGCAGAGCGCTTGAACGAAGAGAGTAGAGGCATTGGAAAAAGTGATGTCGAAGCCTTAGGGGTCGAGCCCCTTTTATATTGCTCCTGGGGGCGGCCTGGATGCTGGGGGCGCCTGACACGTGCCTTCGGATCTGAGAAACCTCATCCGCAGGTCGGTCAGCGCTTATCCATCCAGAATAGGCCTCAGAGCTGACGGGGGCGCCCTCCTTGACTTGGTCTGCTGGCTTCTGGTTACTTATCTTTGATTGCTTTGACTCAGGGCGCCCGGGACATCCAGGGCGCCCGGGACATCCAGGGCGCCTAACCCAGTAAGCTTTCAAAGTGATTCTTGCTTAACTGCTCGTTTGGCTTTGACCTTGGGCGCCCAGGACCTCCCGGGCGCCTAGCCCAGCTGCTGCCCCTCTCCTTTGAGGCGTTCTGAGTTGTAGAAACACATTCCTTTGGTCCCTGCATCCAAGGTTAGTTCCACAACAAACATAGAAAGAATGTTAGTTAGTCTTTACAGCCGTAGCTGTCTTGGTTCTGACTTCGGGTCTCCCAAATGGAACCCTAGGTCGAACCGACACCTACTGTTCCCTCGACGGGGAACGCGTCCTCACCTACTCCTCTCAGGAGAGTTTACCTTTTGCCAACCGGCTCCTCCGGTTGGACTTTTGCCTAGCAGTCCTTCACCAGGTGCCTTGCAGCCCTTCGCCAGGTCTTCGGTACCAAGCAGTCCTTCGCCAGGTGCCTAGCAACCCTTCGCCAGGTCTTAGATTCCCTGTAGCCCTTCGCTAGGTGCCTAGGAGTCCTTCGCCAGGTCTTAGACTCCTAGCAGCCCTTCGCCAGGTTCCCAGCAGCCCTTCGCCAGGTCTTAGGGTTTCGATGCCTAGCAGTCCTTCGCTAGGTGCCCAGCAGCCCTTCGCCAGGACTTCTTTCTGCACACTCAGTGAACACATTAGACCAAAATAACATCTTAACTTTTGAACCCTTTGCCATTATCAAAACCCAGGTTCGACTTAGGTGCTTCCTGCACCAACAATCTCTCCTTTTTGATTTATGGCAACCCGGTTCAAAAAGTTAAGTTTAAACAAAAAGCAGGTAAAAATGCCAATTTAATTTCCTCCCCCTGGAAGGAATCTCCCCTAGGTTTTTTCAAAAGTTTGCGGGGTTTGAAAAAGTTTCTAAGTCTAAAAGGGAATTGATTTTTTAACACTTAGAACATTTTCAAAAAAAAGTTCAGAAAACATTTTCAAAAAAAAATTTTGGGTTGGCCACTTGGAAAATTTGCACTTAGAGAATTTAGAAAATTTTCAAGTCAATTACTTAGTTTTTGCACTTTAGAAAATTTTTCAAATTTTTCTGAAGTTTTAATACTTAGAAAATCTGAAGTTTTAATACGAAAAAGAATTTCTACCATATTTTTGAGTAGTGAAAATTTTTCCAAGCACTTTAGAAAGTTTTCAGGAAAATTTTGAAATTAATACTTAGAAATTTTTCTATTAGAGAAATTTAAGATAAGTACTTAGAGATATTTTGAAAAATAGTTTGAGTCAAGTACTTAGAAATAAATTTTGAAAATAATTTAAGTCAAGTACTTAGGAATAATTTTTGAGAATAGCTTAAGTCAAGTACTTAGAAATAAATTTTGAAAATAGCTTAAGTCAAGTGCTTAGAAATAAATTTTGAAAATAGCTTAAGTCAAGTTCTTAGAAATAAATTTTAAGTCAAGCAAAGGCAATTGACTTAAGGAATTTTACTTTTTGAAAAAAGGAGATAACGTTTTGAAATTTGGAAAAAATAGATAAAGTCTTGAAATTTGAAAAAATTTTAAAACCTTCTCTCCTTTCCAATCTCTCCCCCTTTGCCATATATAAAAAAAACAATATAGCAAAATAATATACAAAAGAAGTAAGGTGTTGTACTGAACCAATTCAAGGTATAAACTGGACCAAATCAATTTGAATTATCTCTTTCGGGTCCTGTCTAAACCAATTAGCTACTTACTAACTGTTATAAACAGTAATTTTCGCTAGGGTTAGTCAAGTTAAGTGTTATGTTCAAGTTAGATTTTCTAAGCTTGACACTTAACCTGATTACTGTTTAATTTGTATTTAGTGCCCCAATTACTGTAGATGCACTGACTTAAAGCATCTTGAATTAAGACAAAGACCTAAGCATCTCAACCCATTCTAGGTTATCAGTCAAAAAGTACCCTAAGGTGCTTGTGAGATGCTGGCTTCTAGATCTATAGGTGCATGCAGTTCTAGGGTTAAGGCCTAAGCTAAGTCCATTTACGAAAAAGCCCTAGTTTTGAAAGGGGTAATTTTTCTTTAAAAAAACTAAGTCGAAAAAGAACATTTTGAAAATGCATAAAGAATATGATTTTTCAAAATTAAGTAGGAACTGATTTTAAAATCAAGTAATAAAGCAGTTTTAAAATCAAGTAATAAAACAGTTTTAAAATCAAGTAATAAAAACAGTTTTAAAATCAAGTAATAAAAACAAAAGTAGAGTAAACCTATTCTACCAAGCATAACCCTAATTGCCTTCTTAGTGAGCTAAACTCAGACTCAGGTAGCGGTTTGGTGAATATGTCAGCTAAGTTAGATTTAGAGTCTACATGCTTGAGGACTATCTCACCTCTGGCTACATGATCTCTTACGAAGTGATGTTTGACTTCTATGTGTTTAGTTCTAGAATGTTGGATTGGATTCTTAGTTAGATTAATTGAGCTTATATTGTCAATGTAGACTTAAGTTTGGGTGTAGTTGAGCTGGAAGTCTTTAAGAGTGTTCATCATCCATAAGAGTTGTGCTACACACTCTCCTAAGGCAACATACTCAGCTTCAGTTGTGGATAGAGCTACACAATGTTGCTTTCTGCTGCACCAACTTACTAGACTATTTCCTAACAGTTGGCAGCATCCACTTGTACTCTTTCTATCTAGTTTGCAACCAACATAGTCAGAATCTGAGTATCCTGACAAGCCAAAAGTTGAGGTCCTAGGATACCAAATCCCTACATTTAGGGTGCCCTTAACGTATCTTAGTATTCTTTTTAGGGCTGCTAAGTGTGTTCCCTTAGCACAGGTTTGGTATCTAGCACACATTCCTACAGCAAAAAGGATATCAGGTCTGCTGGCTGTAAGGTAAAGTAGACTACCAATCATACTTCTATAAAGTTTAAGGTCTACTGGTTTACCATCAGGGTCACTATCTATTTGTACATTTGTGGCTATGGTGGTAATTATGCTTTTAGAGTTGTCCATTTTGAATTTCTTTATTAACTCCTTAGCATATTTGGATTGATGGACATAGTTTCCATCCCTAGTTTGTTTAATTTGTAACCCTAGAAAAAAGTTGATCTCACCAACTAAGCTCATTTCAAATTCATTTTCCATTATTTTAACAAATTCTTTTAAGAAATTTGAGTTGGTGGATCCAAAGATTATATCGTCGACGTAGATTTGTGCAATAAAGATGTCCTTTTCTAAGGTCTTAATAAATAGGGTTGAGTCAATTTGTCACTGGTTAAATTCCTTAGAAATAAGGTAGGTTGACAGACGTTCATACCATGCCCTAGGTGCTTGTTTTAGTCCATAAAGTACTTTAGTGAGTTTGTAAACATGGTCAGGTCTTTCTAAGTCTTCAAAACCAGGGGGTTGTCATACATAGACTTCTTCCTTAATAAATCCATTTAGAAAAGCTGACTTTACATCCATTTGGTAGAGTTTAAATCCTTTATGGGATGCAAAGGCTAATAACATCCTAATGGACTCAAGTCTAGCTACTGGGGCATAGGTTTCGTCATAATCTAACCCTTCTACTTGACTGAACCCTTTGGCTACTAAGCAGGCTTTATTTCTCACTATTTCTCCTTGATCATTTAGCTTATTCCTAAAAACTCACTTAGTATCGATAATGGATTTGCCCTCAGGTTTAGGTACTAGTTCCCAGACTTGGTTCCTCTCAAACTGGGCTAACTCTTCTTGCATTGCTATGATCCAATCAGGATCAGGTAAGGCTTCCTCTATAGTCTTAGGTTCAATTTTTGAAATTAGTGCAATTTGACTAAGGTTCCTATAGGAGAACATAGTTCTGACTCCTAAGGTTGGATCACCCACAATTTGATCAGTTGGGTGACTGAGTCTGGGCTTCTTAGTTTTTCTGGAATTTGGTTCAGTCTCTGGTACGGTCGGTCAGTTTGGTTCAGTATTTGGTTCAACTACTTGGGTTGGTTTAATTAATAGTTCAATTGACTGAATAGTTGGTTCAATAGTCAGTTCATTTAGGGGATCAATTAAAGGTTCGACAGTTTGTTCATTATCTTCTTGATCAGTATTTGAAGAATTTAGATCTGGATTATTAGATTTTGAATTAATTCCTTCATCAAATATCAAATTTATTGTTTCTTCAATTTTCTTAGTTTGTTTATTATAAACCCTATAGGCTCTACTTGTTGTTGAATATCCTAAGAAGATGCCTGGGGTTGACTTAGATAGGAATTTACCTAGATAGTCCTTGGAGTTTAAGATATGGACTTTGCACCCAAAGACCCTTAGGTAATGTAGGTTTGGAAGTCTATGGTAGTATAATTCATAGGGTGTTTTATTGTGTCGTTTGTTAATTAGGATCCTATTTTGGATGTAACAAGCCGTACTAATTGCTTCTGCCCAAAATTGGTTAGCTAGGTTAAATTCATTGAGCATAGCCCTAGCGGCTTCTTGTAGGGTTCTATTTTTTCGTTCAACTATCCCATTTTGTTGGGGGGTTCTAGGACACGAAAATTCGTGTATATACCCGTTTATCTTACAAAACTCCTCGAATCGTTGATTTTCAAACTCTCCCCCGTGATCACTCCTAAGCCTTTTGATTTTGGTATCGTTTTGATTTTCAATTAACTTATAAAAATCACAAAATAAGTTTAGGGTTTCATCTTTGGTTTTTAGTAACCTAACCCAGGTAAACCTAGAGTAATCATCAACAATTACTAAGGAGTATCGGTTTCCGCTTAGTGACTTGGCTCCATGTGAATCAAATAGGTCAAGGTGCAGGACCTCAATTGTGGTTTGAGTTAGGTCTGATTGTATTAGTTTGTGATTAGTTCTAGTTTGTTTACCTTGATTGCATGATTCACATAATAAGTTTTCATGATTCTTGATTTTAGGTATACCTTTAATTAGGCCAAGTTGAGTGATTTTTGAAATTAATCTCAGATTAGTGTGACCTAATCTCCTATTCCAGAGGTTTGATTCTTCTAACTGAGTTAACATGCATTTAGGTACTAAGGGTAGGTTTATAGTGTAAACATTATTTTTCCTAGAGCCCTTAAGCATGATTTCTGAGTCTTGTAAGTTTCTAATCAGGCAGTTAGAGTTGGTAAAGGTAACTACATAGCCAGTATCACACAATTGACTTATGCTAAGTAAGTTAAATTTAAAATCTTCAACCAAAAGCACCTTTTTAATAACAAAGTTAGATTTAAGTTCAATGTTACCTGACCCAATCACTTTAAGTGTAGCATTGTTGCCAAATGCTACTGAGCCTAGGTTCTTGAACTTGAGTTTGGTGAATTTCAATTTATCCCCAGTCATGTGTTTGGAGCACCTGCTATCCAACATCCATTGGTCCAAATCTTTATGTTCCTACACATAAAGAGTTTTATTGATTTGGATCCAATTAGAATTCAGGATAGCTTAAATTGATTTTCACAACCTAGTCTGTCTCACCCAATTTAGAGTTATCAATCATGTTAGCCTTATGGGTTTTTGTGAGACATGTTTTGAATAGAAGTAAGAAATTGTTTTGAAAATTCATGATTAATTTTGAAAAGTTAAATTAATTTTGAAAGCAATTGGTTTTGAATTTATTTTGAAAAAGAAATATTTGAATCTAAGATTAATTGAAAATTTGCGTTAGATTCGAATTTGACAATGAGTAACCTGAATTTGAATTTCAAAAATCGACTTCCAGGTCTTGGCGAGGCACTAGGCCTTCTTTGGTCGTAGCCTTATTGGATCATCAACCCTTTCCTTGACAAAGTCTTTTAGTGAAATTTCATTTTCAATATTACTTTTTGAGAAATTCTGGTCTAACTAGTGTGGGTCTTGGATCGGTAGCTTCGGCTAGTTTCATCAGTCTAAAGAGGCCAAGTAGCGCATACTTGACCTTATTAGAAAAGGCTTCCCTAACGTACTATCATCTCACCGCCACCCAATACTATATTGTTCAAATTTTAGTTAATTGGTTTAGTCCTTAGTCTAACCAATCCTAGGTCTAAGCATGGCAAAAAATGCAGAAAATAAATAAACTAGCAATCATGCAATTTAAGACAAGAAGAGAAATTTATTTAAGTATAACAATGGTTTTTAAGTTGGCTCCCCCTGGACTAAAGCCACGATAATGGTTCGGCAAGATGTGAATCTTGTCCTTGGGGATCCAATACTGATTTGGTCCAGCTTGGTTGTTCAGGCATAGTTTGGGTACCCATGCCTGAACTTTAGGTCTAGACTGATTCAGTACAGCATAGTATGATCTTTGTCTAGCCTTTGTTCGATAACCTAACCCGGATGGATTTAGAACGGACTTCTGTTTTCCAAGGATCATATCAAGACCCTTGGAACCAGAAGTGAATCGTTCCAAAGCTGCTCTAAGGTCCTTGACTTGAGTTTTCAAGGAGGAGTTCTCTTTCTCAAGTTTTTCAAATTGAGTAGAGGTTCCTTCTTGAACCTTCTCAGTTAAGGATCTAGAGTCAGCTCCCTCTTTCAGGAGTTTTACTTCCTGTCGGAGGGACTCGACTCGGATTTTGGCTTTCGCCAAGTCTCGAGATAGATACGCAATTAATTCTGATAATTGACTTCTAAAAAATCCACTTACATTGATTTCGCCATCCTCTAAAAATGTGAGCTTTCCGTCGTCCGACTCCGATTCTGATTCGGTCTCGATTTCTTCCGAAGCAGTCAGGGCGAGCAGGTTCGACTGTGGGGCCTCTTCTTCTTCTTCAGAGGAAGACTCGTCCCACGTTGCTTGAAGGGCTTTCTTCCTTCTTGTCTTCTTCGTCACCTTCAGATTGGGGTATTCCGTCTTGTAGTGACCCTTCTTTTTGCATTCGTAATAGGGCACATTTGGTTTGGTCTTTTCATTTGAAGGATCAGCTGGTTCTTCCTTTCTTCGGCTGGCTTTCCTTCTGTTGGTTTGGTTTTTCAGCTCCTTGTAGTAGTCTCGGGCTAGCCGAACCAGTTTGGGTCTATTTCCTTGACTGTCTTCTGAGTCTGAGTCTGAATCATACTCGGGTGAAGGTTGAGGCTTCTTCTTGGTCATCTTTCCAGTTTTACCTGCAACAAAAGCAATGCCTTTCTCGGCCAACGTGCAGTTAGTCTGCTCATGTAATTCAAGTTTAGAGAATAATTCATCTAATTTGATTCTAGAGAGATCCCTTGAAACTTTGTACGCATCTACCATAGATGCCCTTAAAGTGTTTCTCGGGAAAGCATTAAGGGTGTACCTGATCAAGTCACGGTTTTCTACCTTGTGACCGATTGAATGTAGACTGTTCATCAGCTCCTGGATTCTGGCATGGAGCTGGGCTGCAGATTCACTGTTGATCATCTTAATTATGTACAGCTTGTTTAGCAGTACGTCCCTCTTGCTGATTCGAGTGTCGGAGGTTCCTTCGTGCAACTCAATTAACTTACCCCAGAGTTCCTTTGCACTGTTGAATGGTCCCACCCGATTTAGTTCTTCTTTGGTTAGGCCGCATTGGAGTGTTTGGGTCACTTTAGCATCGACCTCGATCTTTCTTTTCAGTGCAGTATCCCATTCGGTGTATGATTGTAGCACTCCTTCCGCGTTTTTCGAGATTTCCAGTCCAGATTGGATAATTATCCACATGTCCACCTGAGTTTTCAGGTGGACTTCCATCCGAGTCTTCCAGTAGGAGAAATCCTCCCCACTGAAGAGTGGTGGTCTGACTGTACTGAACCCTTCTTGCATGGTCGTTTAGATGATTCCTGAAAAATTAACAAACAAGAAAAAAATCTGTCCCAAGACTTGGTCATGGATTAGCAGTGCGGGAAGAAGATAAAAAAAATTATCGAGTGGTGTTGCACCAACCTCGATTAACGATAAAAATTCGATCGAAAAAAGAAATTTAAAATTTTCGAAGAAAGAATCCGAAAAACTCCCAAATTGGTGGTTGCACCAAATTTGAGCTTCCCTGCTTTGATACCACTTGTTGGATCGAGAAAACACGATAGAGGGGGGAGGTGAATATCGTGAAAACTTTTTCGGATAAGATTGAGAGAAATTACGCAGCGGAAATAAAAACAAACACAGGAGAAGAACACAAGCACTTTTACTTGGTTCGGAGTCGCGGTCGGCTCTTACTCCAAGGCCCACGATCCTTGACCGTTTACTGTGGGCAATTCTATATGTGCGCAAATGTTTACAGGAATCGTTACAATAGTAGTGTAGTAAATAAACAATTATACTCTTCGTTACCGACGCCCGATGTGGATCGTACTTTGGAGCAGAGGGTCGTCGTCGGCGCTAGAATGTCGAGCACGGAGTTTGCCGGAGCAGAGCGCTTGAACGAAGAGAGTAGAGGAGTTGGAAAAAGTGATGTTGAAGCCTTAGGGGTCGAGCCCCTTTTATATTGCTCCTGGGGGCGCCTTGGACGCTGGGGCGCCTGACACATGTCTTCAGATCCGAGGAACCTCATCCGCAGCTTGGTCAGCGCATATCCCTCCAGAATCGGCCTCGGAGCTGACGGGGGCGCCCGGGACACCGGGGGAGCCCTCCTTGACTTGGTCTGCTGGCTTCTGGTTACTTTGCTTCGATTTCTTTGACTCAGGACGCCCGGGACATCCAGGGCGCACGGGACCATTAGGGCGCCTGGCCCAGTAAGCTTTCGAAGTGATTCTTGCTTAACTGCTCGTTTGGCTTTGACCTTGGGCGCTCGGGACCTCCCGGGCGCCTAGCCCAGCTGCTGCCCCTCTCCTTTGAGGCGTTCTGAGCTGCAGAAACACATTTCTTTGGTCCCTGCATCCAAGGTTAGTTCCACAACAAACATGGCAATAATGTTAGTTAGTCTTTACAGCCGTAGCTGTCTTGGTTCTGACTTCGGGTCTCCCAAATGGAACCCTAGGTCGAACCGACGCCTACTGTTCCCTCGACGAGGAACGCGCCCTCACCTACTCCTCTCAGGAGAGTTTACCTTTTGCCAACCGGCTCCTCCGGTTGGACTTTTGCCCAGCAGTCCTTCGCCAGGTGCCTAGCAACCCTTCGCCAGGTCTTCGGTACCAAGCAGTCCTTCGCCAGGTGCCTAACAGCCCTTCGCCAGGTCTTAGATTCCCAGCAGCCCTTCGCCAGGTACCTAGCAGTCCTTCGCCAGGTGCCTAGCAGTCCTTCGCCAGGTCTTAGACTCCTAGCAGCCCTTCGGCAGGTCTTAGACTCCTAGCAGCCCTTCGCCAGGTTCCCAGCAGCCCTTCGCCAGGTTCCCAGCAGCCCTTCGCCAGGTCTTAGGGTTTCGATGCCTAGCAGTCCTTCGCTAGGTGCCCAGCAGCCCTTCGTCAGGACTTCTTTCTGCACACTCAGTGAACACATTAGACCAAAATAACATCTTAACTTTTGAACCCTTTGTCATTATCAAAACCCAGGTTTGACTTAGGTGCTGCCTGCACCAACAATATTATCAATGTAGACCTGGGTTTGGGTGTAGTTAAGCTGGAAGTCTTTAAGAGTGTGCATCATCCATAAGAGTTGTGTTATACACTCTCCTAAAGTAACATACTCAGCTTCAGTTGTGCATAGAGCTACACAGTGTTGCTTTCTGCTACACCAACTTACTAGACTATTTCCTAAAAGTTGGCAGCTTCCACTTGTACTCTTTCTATCTAGTTTGCAACCAGCATAGTCAGAATCCGAATATCCTGACAGATCAAAAATTGAGGTTCTAGGATACCAAATCTCTACACTTATGGTGCCCTTGATGTATCTAAGTATTCTTTTTAGGGCTGCTAAGTGCGTTTCCTTAGCACAGGTTTGATATCTAGCACACATTCCTACAGCAAAAAGGATATCAGGTCTGCTGGCTGTAAGGTAAAGTAGACTACCAATCATACTTCTATATACTTTAAGGTCTACAGGTTTACCATCAGGGTCACTATCTATTTTTACATTTGTGGCCATAGGGGTACTTATGCTTTTGGAGTTATCCATTTTGAATTTCTTTATTAACTTCTTAGCATATTTGGATTGATGGACATAATTTCCATCCCTGGTTTGCTTAATTTGCAATCCTAAAAAGATGTTGAGCTCACCAACTAAGCTCATTTCGAATTCGTTTTCCATTATTTTTACAAATTCTTTTAAGAAATTTGAGTTGGTGTATCCAAAAATTATATCGTCAACGTAGATTTGGGCAATAAAGATTTCTTTTTCTAAGATCTTAACAAAAAGAGTTGAGTCAATTTGTCCTCGGTCAAATTCCTTAGAAATAAGATAGGTTGATAGACGTTCATACCATGCCCTATGTGCTTGTTTTAGTCCATACAATGCCTTATTGAGTTTGTAAACATGGTTAGGTTTTTCTAAATCCTCAAAACCGGGGGGTTGCCCTACATAGACTTCTTTTCTAATAAATCCATTTAGAAAAGCTGACTTTACATCCATTTGGTAGAGTTTAAAACCTTTATGGGCTGCAAAGGCTAGCAACATTCTTATAAACTCAAGTCTGACTACTGGGGCATAGGTTTCGTCATAGTCTAACCCTTCGACTTGACTGAACCCTTTAGCTACTAAGCGGGCTTTATTTCTAACTATTTCCCCTTGGTCATTTAGCTTGTTCTTAAACACCCACTTAGTGTCAATAATGGATTTGCCCTCAGGTTTAGGTACTAGTTCCCTGACTTGGTTCCTTTCAAATTGGGCTAACTCCTCTTGCATTGCGATGATCCAATCAGGATCAGGTAAGGCTTCCTCTATAGTCTTAGGTTTAATTTTTGAAACCAGTGCAATCTGACTAAGATTTCTATAGGAAGACCTAGTTCTGACTCCTAAGGTTGGACCACCCACAATTTGATCAGTTGGGTGACTTAGTCTGGGTTTCTTTGTCCTTCTATTACTTGGTTCAGCCTTAGATCCGGCTGGATGGTTTGGTTCAGTATTTGGTTCAACTACTTGGGTTGGTTCAATTATTGGTTCAATTGACTCAGTAGTTCGTTGAATAATTAGTTCATTTAGGGGTTCAATTAGTGGTTCAATAATTTGTTCATTATCGTCATGATCAATATTTGATGGATTTAAGTCTGGGTTATTAGATTTTGAATTAATTTCCTCATCAAATATTAGATTTGTTGTTTCTTCAATTTTGTTAGTTTGTTTATTGTAAACCCTATAGGCCCTACTTATTGTTGAATATCCTAAGAAGACCCCTGGGGTTGACCTAGACTGGAATTTACCTAGATAGTCCTTGGTGTTTAGGATATAGACTTTGCACCCAAAGACCCTTAGGTAATGTAGGTTTGGAAGTCTATGGTAGTATAATTCATAGGGAGTTTTATTATGACGTTTGTTAATTAGGACCCTATTTTGGATATAGCAAGTCGTACTAATTGCTTCTGCCCAAAATTGGTTAGCTAGGTTAAATTCATTGAGCATAGTCCTAGCGGCTTCCTGTAGGGTTCTATTTTTCCATTCGACTATCCCATTTTGTTGGAGGGTTCTAGGACATGAGAATTCGTGACTGTATCCGTTTATTCTACAAAATTCCTCGAACCGTTGATTTTCAAACTCTCCCCCGTGATCACTCCTAAGTCTTTTGATTTTGGAATCATTTTGATTTTCAATTACCTTACAGAAATCAATAAACAGGTTTAGGGTTTCATCCTTAGTCTTTAGGAACCTAACCCAAGTAAACCTAGAGTAATCTGTTGATGCAGTCTGGCCCTGATTGTTGTTTTGGTGTTGACACTGATTTTAGTTTAGGTGGATGATTATTGATGATGATTAAGTCCTGATCGAGGATCAGGCATGGTATGGAAAATCCTAGCTTGGAGGGCTAGGTATTGGAAAATCCTAACCTGGAGGGTTAGGTGTTGAAAATTCTAGCTTGGAGGGCTAGGTGTGTGAAAAGTCCTAATTTGGAAGACGTGGGTGAAAAGTCCTAGCTTGGAGGGCTAGGTGAAAAGTCCTAACTTGGAGGGTTAGGTGCAAATTCCCATCTTGGAGAGTTAGGTGAAAAAGTCCTGGCTTGAAGGGTCAGGTCCTAGCTTGGAGGGCTAGGTTTGGAAAAGTCCTGATTCGGAAGGGTTGGGTGAAAAGTCCTAGCTTGGAGGGCTAGGTGAAAAGTCCTAACTTGGAGGGTTAGGTGCAAATTCCCAACTTGGAGAGTTAGGTGAAAAATCCTTAGCTTGGAGAGCTAAGGTGAATGAAAACCTAGCTTGAAGGGCTAGGTTGAGTCTCTGGATCGGTCTGGTGATCGATCAGGGAAGCTGGCACGCTGCTCCGTCCTGGATCGGTCTGGTGACCAATCCAGCAATAACTGATCGGTCTAGTGACCGATCAGGGAGCACACAGTGAGGTTGGGAACCTACTGTGCAGCTCCTGATCGATCTGGTGACCGATCAGGGAGTATGCGTTTCACCCACTGACCGGCTCCTGATCGGTTTGGTGACCGATCAGGGAGCAAACAGTGAGGTTGAGTTCCCGTGCTGATCTGCTCCTGATCAGTCTGGTGACCGATCTGACTCACTGTGCAGATCGTTCTGGAGAACGATCCAGCTTCGCGGGTTCTTCACTAAGATCGATCAGGACGGTGCCTGATCGGTCTGGTCATGATCTGATCGGTCTGGTGACCGATCAGGAGACCCTCTGATCGGTCAGGTGACCGATCTGGAGGCTTGGACTGAGAAACTCAGAAATCGCCCGATATAGGGGTGGATCGGTCTGGTGATCGATCCACAACCTGGGATCGGTCTGGTGATCGGTCCAGGAGAATCCCAAAGAAGTCGCAATTTCTGATTGAGCGTTGGGGATCGATCAGGACGGAGCCTGATTGGTCTGGACCCAGCCTAATCGGTCTGGACCCAGCCTGATCGGTCTGGACCCAGCCTGATCGGTCTGGTGACCGATCAGGAGGCTCTCTGATCGGTCCGGTGACCGATCACTTTAATTCAAATTGCACTATCAGATGCTCTGATCGCGCCTGACCATATCCGATTCTCTGCTGCTTACATCTGATACTTGATTTAATATGTGATATGCTGCTCTAACACTCTGATTAAGCTGCAGGTGATAGGGGAGGATTCAAACACTCAAGGAGAAGTCAATGGAGGCTTTCCTTGGAGCAGGTTTGTCCGTTTTCCATCTCAGGTTGCAACGGCTGGAGCTGCAGACTGGAGCTGCTGACTGGAGCTTGGCTGAGGGGATCTCAGGAAGTCCAGGGAGGGCTCAGTGGTAGCTGGCGTTGGCAGTGAGGCAGTTGGAGGCTGCAGGAGATGTTGTCACCTGATGCTGAGTGGAGAAACAAAAGGGCGAAAGAAGGCTTCGTTGAAGCAGAGTTCAAATACTGGTTTCTTGTCGTGCCTTGTGTTCTCCACAACTTGCTTGCTGTGTTCCTGAAGTTGTCATCACCTTGAGCAAGTGACTGCAATCGAGAAGCAATCATCCATTACTTGAGCGCTTGAAGGAGAGAACAAGAGGCTTGGAGTCCGACAGCGGGAAGACACGAGGAAGGGTTTCTTGCGTGAGATCGCCGCTGGGTGGAGCTCAGGAAAGCTTGCTGGGTTCTTGTCCTTGCTAAGTGTTTGAGTAAGATCTTTCTTGTTGTTTCTTTGTGCTTAAACTTAAATCTGTGATTGAAACACTGTGGAGAGGTTTCTCTATCGAGAAGGAGGTTGCTTTCTATCCAGTGATAACCGGGGCTTGATCTGCCGACGATCAAGGGATCGCCCACCTTAAGGGCACGCCAAGGAGTAGGGGCAAGTTATCCCCGAACCTTGTAAACCCTCCTTGTTAGCGATCTTGCTAGTTGTGTTTGTTTGCCTTCGTTTCCTGTTTTTTGTTTTCTGCACTGCTTTGTTTCCTTTGTTTCCTCCGCTGTGCTACTGATAAGGTTGAGTGCAGAAATTTTGATAAGTGCCAAAGGTCAAAGTGATTGGCTATATTCACCCCCCCTCTCTAGCCATCCGGGTTCCAATATAATCATCTATAATTACTAAGTAGTACCGGTTTCCGCTTAGTGACTTGACTCCATGTGAATCAAATAGGTCAAGGTGCAGGAGCTCAAGTGTGGTTTGAGTTAGGTCTGATTGAATTTATTTGTGATTAGACCTGGTTTGTTTACCTTGGTTGCATGATTCACATATCAAGTTTTCATGGTTCTTAATTTTAGGTATTCCTTTAATTAGGCCAAGTTGGGTTACTTTTGAAATTAATCTCAGATTAGTGTGACCT
Source organism: Boesenbergia rotunda (assembly GCA_024364735.1). Taxonomy (NCBI): domain Eukaryota; kingdom Viridiplantae; phylum Streptophyta; class Magnoliopsida; order Zingiberales; family Zingiberaceae; genus Boesenbergia; species Boesenbergia rotunda. Next base: position 384,630 of record JAGFNQ010001838.1, on the reverse strand, counting down.
AATCTCCTATGCCAGAGGTTTGATTCTTCTAACTGAGTTAAGAGACATTTAGGTACTAAGGGTAGGTTTATAGTGTAAACATTATTTTTTCTAGTGCCTTTAAGCATGATTTCTGAGTCTTGCAAGTTTCTAATCAGGCAGTTAGAGTTGGTAAAGGTAACTACATAGCCAGTATCACACAATTGACTTATACTAAGCAAGTTAAATTTAAAGTTTTCAACCAAAAGTACTTTTTTTATTACAAAATCAGATTTGAGTTCAATGTTACCTGACCCAATGTGTAACGATCCGGAAAATTCTCTTAATATTTTCTTTAAAATATTAAGCAGGTCTAGATAATTTTCCGAAGAATCTAGAAATCTTAGTACGAACCTTAGCCTAGAAACCAAGGTTCTCTTATTTAAATTGAGAAACTAAAATACTAAGGGGCTTTATAGGGATTTTCTAGTGCCATTTTATGGGTGGTTTTAGGAAAAATTTAATATAAAAATAGAGGGATTGTAATGAAAAATATTAACATAATTATGGGGGAATTTTTATGGAATTTTTGAAAATGATAGGAAACAAATTAAAAATAAAATAGAAAATTAGTGCATGCACCAAGGATTGAACCTTGGCCCTCTTATATAACCAAGCATGCACTAACCAATTCACCTAGCAAGGGAGTTCTATGAGTGAATGAAGTGGATATTAGTGAAGGTGTAGGAAATGAAGAGTCACCAAGGGAAGAGACACCATGCCTCTTCACTCACCGCTTTTCAAAATGATATAAATAGCAAGGAAGTTACAAATTCCCTCTTTTTCTTCTTCATTTTCTTCTTCCTCCTTGTTTGGCCGAAAATTCAAGGTTCTTCCCCCTTGAGAAAAGTTCCACCAAGGACCCCCATCTTGAAGATCTAAAGCCCCTACAAGGATACAAGGATTAAGGAAAGTTTAGAGACAAGAAGGTTCTCTTGTTATCTTCTATTCGAAAGTTTGTAAGCGAGATCAAGGAAGGTAAAACCCCCCTCACCTGTGGTATGATAGCTTTCAAGATATTCATCATGATCTAGGTTTTGTTGGCATGATATGTTGGGAAAATCCATGATTGGGACTTATGGAACTTTCGGCCACATCAAGGATAAGGCTAGGGATTTATTTTAAATTCCTCAAGCATGCTTAGTATGTCTTACTATGAAATAGTATGGATGATAATAGGGATTTATATGAAAATTTTTATGGGTTTGATACCCTCATAAGTTTCGGCCATATCAAGGATAAGGCTAGGGATTTATTTTAAATGCCTCAAGCATGCTTAGTATGTCTTACTATGAAGTAGTATGGATGATAATAGGGATTTATATGAAATTTTTATGGGTTTGATACCCTTATAAGTTTCGGCCACACCAAGGTCAAGAGGCTAAGGGAAACTCCAACCTTTCCACGCATGATTAATAGGATTTTTATGATACCTTATGAGTAAGAATGGTGTTAAATGAACTCTTCCATGGGCTTGTTACCCTTCTAGGGTTTTCGGCCAACTTTTGTTTTAGGTCTAGGACTTGGAGTTAAGTCCACTCAAGGATTCAAATAATTTTTCTATGGCATGACATGTAGATAAGAGATGTAATCATGATCTAGGCAAATTTTTCATGGACCCATGGTCCTTGAGACTTTCGGCCAAGACCCAACCCTAAGGTTTGGGTTGGGTTAAGATTATAAAAATGCATATTTATAAGTTCCCATGATGCTAGTACATGGTTAAGCATGATGTAAGGGCTTCCGTATGACTAAAGCCTTAGTTTATGTGTTATGTGACATGACTTGTATGGTTAATTTTAGGTTATGATTTTTATCATGAATATTTAGATCATACACCATGAATACATGAAATTTATGTAGAAGTATATTATGATAAATAGAATAATGCATGTATGATTGATAAATGCTTATAATGAAATTATGACTCTTGAAGGTATATGCATGTTTTGTGATGAATGCTATGAATCCTAGTAGTATGTGTTAGGTTTATATATAGCTTACCATTCATGTCTTATGATGGATACTAGGATCATGTATGTAAGATAAAATGTATCTGGTATGAGATGTATGTTGATTTTGTATCATGATCATGCAAGCTTATGAACTCGGATAAGATTATGACTAGAAACATGATTATGTATGTATGTTCTATATTATGAACAAAGAATGATAAGCATGAATAAAGATGATAGTTATGCCTTAATTATAAGTATGAATGATAAGTATGAATGATGAAGGCATAACGATGATATGAAATAAGTATGAATGATAAGATGAAGCATGCATGTTTATTTTCATGCATAAGGCTTGTACCGGACCGAAGTAAGGGTCCAAGGGATGGGTACCTTAAGAACGCCCCGGTTCTGGACTACCGACTATGCTGTCCATGATTCTGGCACTACCGAAGCTGTGCAACAGGGATGGGCACCTCAAGAACGCCCCGGTTCTAGGACTACCGACTATGCTGTCCTTACCCTAGTAGGTCGAGGCTAGCTACCTCGTATTTACTTAGGGATGCGCGCTATGAAGTATGTAAGTGGTACAAGCCGGGGACCCCAATGATGTTATGTTAAGCATTGAAAAGTATAATTTCAAAACTAAGCATCCTTATGTAGTAAATGCATTAGACTCATTCATACATCTATGTTATGCATCGCGCCAAGGTAAGATTATTTTATGCTTATATTTATGCTCACATTGTATATCATGAATAAGTATGCATTATGTTTAAGTATGCTAAGAATCATGTCATGAATATGTATGCATTATGTGTAAGTATGCTAAGAATCATGTTATGAATAAGTATGCATTATGTGTAAGTATGCTAAGAATCATGTTATGAATAAGTATGCATTATGTGTAAGTATGCTAAGAATCATGTCATGTATAAGTAATGCATTATGTTCATGTATGTTCATTTATGCCATGTATGACTATGCTTATGTTTATGCTCAAAGTTATGTTATGTCAGATGTTTGATATATTTATGTTGAAGCAACGTATGGTTTTAGTGAGTAGGAATAGGGTTTTACTAAGCCTATGTGCTTATAGTTTTATTTTCCTCGTACCGCAGATCAACCTAGAAGCTATTAAGGGAAGCCGCATGGGAGGCAGAAGCATGTGTGTGTGTGGCAGTGACTTGGCAGAAGATTCTTGTATTACGTTTTATGGTTATGACTAATAGATGACTTAAGACTTATGATGCTACCTTTATGAATAAGTACATACTGTTTATGATGATTATGAATAAGTCATGAAATGGTTAAGTTATGATATGATGCCATGTATGAATGTTCCATGCGTTTAGTTGCATGATTATAAGCATGTTTAGGAAAAAAAATGATTCCGCTGCATTAAGTGTCACGCCCCGAGACCCAGGAGCCGCTGTTCCAATAGAAAATCGGACAGCACCTCCCCTGTCCGGCGGACAATTTACACAAACACACAGATAAATATATATACACAATATCTATATTTGCACAACCACGCAGTTAAATGGCCTCAGGCCTCCAATCTAATGCAGATATAACAGGTATATAACTATAACCGTCGTAAAACCAAAATACGAACTCACCTGAGCTGCCAGGGGGCAGGAACAAAACCAAAACCAAGCGAAGTCCAACATAGGACTCAAAAGTACAACCCCATCGAATAAAACATAAATACATGTTCAAAACATGGCAACGGAAGCAAAGTATATACTACAGGGTCCATAACCGAAAAACAATATAAACTAAAACAAAGTCAAAGCTCCTCTCGAGCTGGGGACTGGCTGCTAGGGGTCTCCTGGCAGGCATCAACCTGAAATAAAAGGTATGGCAACGGGGTGAGTCCATAGCTCAGCGAATACCCAACAGATATGCATAGAAAGTTATACCAACAATAAGGGTTCAGCTAATACAGTCTCATATCAACAATAGAGAAAGACTGGAACTGAAATTACTAGGTAGATACATACCTGAATCCATCTAACCTGTACAGAGGGTAAGAAATACCAGTGGAATACCAATAGACATATAAGCACAGGTAACAAGTCTCCAGAATATGCAATGTCAAACAAGTGCAGCAAATAAGTGCAGCAAACAATGCACGATGCAAAATATGCACATGGTGCAATGCCATGGTCACCCCCTAACTCCAGTCAAGCCACCGAGACAGGCGATACTGTGTCGGCCGAGTGGATAGAGCCGTGACACTGTCCGCACTCTGCCATCACTGCTCCTGAGTGACCGAGTGGACAGGATGCTGGTGGAGCTATCGCTCCGCCCCATGTACATATGGGGGAGATATCTCTCTCATCTTCTCTGGTCTATGGGTAGAGAAGGGATCCCTGCTTGCTACCACGCTCCGAAACCACTACCCCTGAGCGGACGAGCGGAGCAATACAGAGCAAATGCACACACCCAGCGGTATCCACTAACCCATGAGTGGCCGTGTGTGCATATCATGTGCCGGAAGACGATTAGGCTCAACCACAAGGGAGTCGCTGATCGCCGGCATGCAACAATGCAAGGATGGTGTATGATAGATACACATACCTCCCTCCCCAAGTCCTCAGTATACTAAGTCTCAATCTGAAATCCTATAACAGAAAATACAGGGAACCTACAAGGTATACTGACTGGAAACTACAATTCCCTCAAAGTCAAAAGCAGGAGATACAACACGATCTCTAAGCATACATATAGTTATAACAATACCTGAGACTGTATGGAACTACAACACACTAACTCAAGGGTAAACCACATGTATCCAGAACAAGTATAATAACTCAGGGATAGACAACAAGTATCCAGAAACAAATATAATAACTCAGGGATAGACAACAAATATCCAGAACAGGTATAATAAACAGGGATAGCGTATAATCTTACTGCTATCTATAACAGTCTATGCATAATCAACTGACAATATCAAAAGAGATAAGTCAAAGGGTACCCGCCTCCAGAGAGTAGAAGGAGTCCGTATCAAATAAGAACCTCCGTCTAAGAAGTCCAACGCAAATCACTCAGTGTCCTGCATCCATAAATCAATCATAAGCCATCAATACAAATGATGCTAACTAGATTAGACATCAAGTCATATCCGAATTAACCCAACCCGATCAAAGTGTGATTTACTCCAATACTGAACCACACAATTAGGCTAACGCTAATTTAATTAGAATTAACCTTGGTTAGGGATCAACCTCCGAGTTAATCCCAGATCCTTACCCTCACAACATTAACCAAATCCATTCCTTTACTAGGTAGCCACGGGTCAAATCGCCCTAAATTCAACCAATTGTCCACAAACACCATTCGATCTTAAACAAAATTCACAAGCCAACCGACAATTATCCAAGTAGAATACTAAAATACATCTGATCAAATCCCGATGAATAACACCACAATTAGACAATCCTCAGAATTCCAACCTTGTAGACATTACTAATAAGACAACTAAACTTTAGCCCAATCGATCCTCATAAATGAACCAAGATACCAAACTGATTACTAATCCAACTACTTCACATAGATACACACACAACAATTCCACCAACACATTTAACAGTACATTTGACAACTCTAAACATACCGTAAAGCTCAATCCATACTTTAACCTCCAAACAAACCATGGCAAATCTCCACCTTGAAGCATACGACCAACGGAGCAAGGCCAAACCTCCAGCCACCTCCAAGAAGCTCACGGCACAGTATCAAATGAACTAACCTCTACAACCAACAACCATCCCACAGATCCCATTCCTAAAGCAGAACCTTGCCAGATCAAACCGAAGCAACCCATGAATAGAACATCAACTGAGCAGAACACAGATTTAAAGCAACTATCAGAAATCTCCGACTACAATCCCTATAATGCCAAATCAGATTCTCGATCCAACTCTCAGAAACTCCTCTAAACAAACACGAGATAGATTCAAAATCATGTTTCATTACAGCATAAATTTCATACAACTAAGCTGTTAGTTCATCCTTTGAAATAGATCCATAGCATCTCATACCTTACTGATACCGACGATTATTTCACGGATCCGCTCTGAAGGTGATGGCCCCAAGGAAGAAACCCAACTGCAACTCTCACAATCGTCGACGATTGTCACTGGCATCGGCCGATCGACACAACGGAAGAGGGAGATGGATCAAGCCCCACGCGATCGGAGAAGAATGGGAGATACGCCTTTGGATTTCTCTCAACCAGCTGTGGCATCGACGAAGGGGCCGTGTGGTCTAAGGCACGGCGCGCAAAGGAGAAGAAGAGAGGAGGATCGGCGTGGGCTGCTCTAGCGGCTAGGTCACGCGAGAGGGGAGGAAGAAGTAGAGGTCGGCGGGGCTGTGGCTGCAGCTAGGGCTCGCGGAAGGGAGAAGAGGAGTCGGCACCTGCGGGTCTTGGCTGCGGCTAGGGCTCGGGAAGCTGTAAATAAAAGGGTCAGCCGAGAGTTTTAATACCAAAGGAGGGGCTTTTTGCAATTTGGTCCTTAGGATTTGACCCTTTCCAAACTGTGCCCTCAGTTTTGCCCTCTTTCACCATTTAGTCCTCCAAATTTGGACTTATCCAGATTTAGCCCTTTTTGGTCTAGGATTTTTAACATTTAGACGCTTCATACTTTAGGTTCCATCACACCTAAGCACTCAAACTTAAGTTTCAAAGTAATTTAACCCTCTAATTTCAATTTGGATCCCGAAAACCCTAAATCTTTTTTCGAAAAATTTTCTGGACCGCGTCAAAAGTGTCGGATTTAACATCCTCCCCCACTAATAAAAATTTGGTCCCCAAATTTCGTTCATTCCTCATATGACACCCACTAGCAGTTAAACATGTCTGTACTCATCCTGAGTAACCACTTCATCTGATACCCTAAGGTTACACTGTTACGGAGCAACTGGAGTTATCAATCCAGAGGTTATCATCCGATAACCAGATACACCCCAACACTCATCCAATCATCACAACTATTCGAGGCACTCAATCCTAAGATCATTGGTGCCAAGTCTATACTCTGGTCCTCAAACGTAAAACGTAAAATCCATGAATATCCCCCAAGTATCCACAAGTCAATAACATCCTCTTAAACATCACAAGTCATATATAGGTATATATATATATCCTCCAATAGACCATCAGAAGATCACATAAAATTTAAAGATTATTCCTAAACAATCAACCACCAAAGGATCATTTATCCACCAAATGACCCCTCAAAAAAAAAGCTAAAAATACAGCATGTCCATATCCACTAATAGAATCCTCAAAATACAACATAGTATAGAGTTTCGTCAATCTCAATCAACCTCTCATAGGATAGCGTAACAACTAACAAGTTACACAGACCAACGCCTCATAATCCAGTACTATCCAATTCCTCCACTCCATGGTCAAAACTCTATAAGGTCCTATTCCATAATAAGGAGATAGAGACATGTTATCTCTTAAGAGTATCTCAACATACTCATGAAACAATTCCTTTATTTCTCCACAGGTCATCCTCGATATCCTCTAACTAGAAGTGACCTAGTCTTGTAAGTGATTTGCCTCCGTGCAAATCATAAGTCCGTAGACACCTTCTTGGTTATTCAAACCAAGTAAAAATAGTAACCCATAAGTGTCAAGTAACTAACTTCACACTTTTCTATATTATCCCAAATCACCTATCAACATGTACCTTCTAGGTCATCAACCAGGTACACATGATACATGGTCAAAGTCCTCATCGAATAGGATGTATCAATCCTCTACTAACGATGATAGTATATAGCTAATGCTACCCTTCTACATTCATGTAGGTCAGAAACCCTAGTCGTGCCATCCAGGTCACCTAACCAGGCACATGCAACCCAAATGTCTGAAATTCCTTACACTAGGATAAGTCGATCCTATACCGATTGAGCCAACTACGGTAAGCAGCTCCAGTTCTCGCTCAGCTAATAATAGCTAGAACACATACTACATATAGTAAGGTCTGGAAAAATCAAATTCCTTAACCTCCAATAGGTTGTCAACATACTCGACCATGCTTTCCGACTCAGCAGTCGATACCAAAATAAATTGTCAACATATTCGACCATGCTTTCCGACTCAGCAGTCGATGCTACTAGAGAATTAATATTCCCCGTTTCAAGGCCTTATCGGCACTGTGTCAACTAATCTCTCACATGAACGATCACGTCAAAGATAGACTGACTACTTGTCAATCCAACTAAAACCAAGTCTACGAATATTTATTCATCCAGTATGAATATAAGATCCCACCAAACTGGGATAATCTAACCAATCCTAACTCTAATAGTGAATACTAAAAGTAGGATAAGTCCAAAAGAAATATACCTCTTGCCGCCTGGAGATGTCCCGTTACCGCCAAGTCCCAGAGCACAAATCACATCGCAAAAGCGACTCCGAAAAATCCGAAATATACACGGGTAGACCTCGTCAAACCCGAGCTCCGACACCTACCGAGTAGGTATCAGATTTAACTCCGACAAATCACGAATCGATGGTATCTCACATCCTGGGCTTGATACCAAAAATAAATTGGTATCAGATAAACACCGAAAAATCTAAAAACACGTAGGCATCGAAACCTACGCTCTGATACCAAAATAAATTTGTCACGCCCCGAGACCCAGGAGCCGCTGTTCCAATAGAAAATCGGACAGCACCTCCCCTGTCCGGCGGACAATTTACACAAACACACAGATAAATATATATACACAATATCTATATTTGCACAACCACGCAGTTAAATGGCCTCAGGCCTCCAATCTAATGCAGATATAACAGGTATATAACTATAACCGTCGTAAAACCAAAATACGAACTCACCTGAGCTGCCAGGGGGCAGGAACAAAACCAAAACCAAGCGAAGTCCAACATAGGACTCAAAAGTACAACCCCATCGAATAAAACATAAATACATGTTCAAAACATGGCAACGGAAGCAAAGTATATACTACAGGGTCCATAACCGAAAAACAATATAAACTAAACAAAGTCAAAGCTCCTCTCGAGCTGGGGACTGGCTGCTAGGGGTCTCCTGGCAGGCATCAACCTGAAATAAAAGGTATGGCAACGGGGTGAGTCCATAGCTCAGCGAATACCCAACAGATATGCATAGAAAGTTATACCAACAATAAGGGTTCAGCTAATACAGTCTCATATCAACAATAGAGAAAGACTGGAACTGAAATTACTAGGTAGATACATACCTGAATCCATCTAACCTGTACAGAGGGTAAGAAATACCAGTGGAATACCAATAGACATATAAGCACAGGTAACAAGTCTCCAGAATATGCAATGTCAAACAAGTGCAGCAAATAAGTGCAGCAAACAATGCACGATGCAAAATATGCACATGGTGCAATGCCATGGTCACCCCCTAACTCCAGTCAAGCCACCGAGACAGGCGATACTGTGTCGGCCGAGTGGATAGAGCCGTGACACTGTCCGCACTCTGCCATCACTGCTCCTGAGTGACCGAGTGGACAGGATGCTGGTGGAGCTATCGCTCCGCCCCATGTACATATGGGGGAGATATCTCTCTCATCTTCTCTGGTCTATGGGTAGAGAAGGGATCCCTGCTTGCTACCACGCTCCGAAACCACTACCCCTGAGCGGACGAGCGGAGCAATACAGAGCAAATGCACACACCCAGCGGTATCCACTAACCCATGAGTGGCCGTGTGTGCATATCATGTGCCGGAAGACGATTAGGCTCAACCACAAGGGAGTCGCTGATCGCCGGCATGCAACAATGCAAGGATGGTGTATGATAGATACACATACCTCCCTCCCCAAGTCCTCAGTATACTAAGTCTCAATCTGAAATCCTATAACAGAAAATACAGGGAACCTACAAGGTATACTGACTGGAAACTACAATTCCCTCAAAGTCAAAAGCAGGAGATACAACACGATCTCTAAGCATACATATAGTTATAACAATACCTGAGACTGTATGGAACTACAACACACTAACTCAAGGGTAAACCACATGTATCCAGAACAAGTATAATAACTCAGGGATAGACAACAAGTATCCAGAAACAAATATAATAACTCAGGGATAGACAACAAATATCCAGAACAGGTATAATAAACAGGGATAGCGTATAATCTTACTGCTATCTATAACAGTCTATGCATAATCAACTGACAATATCAAAAGAGATAAGTCAAAGGGTACCCGCCTCCAGAGAGTAGAAGGAGTCCGTATCAAATAAGAACCTCCGTCTAAGAAGTCCAACGCAAATCACTCAGTGTCCTGCATCCATAAATCAATCATAAGCCATCAATACAAATGATGCTAACTAGATTAGACATCAAGTCATATCCGAATTAACCCAACCCGATCAAAGTGTGATTTACTCCAATACTGAACCACACAATTAGGCTAACGCTAATTTAATTAGAATTAACCTTGGTTAGGGATCAACCTCCGAGTTAATCCCAGATCCTTACCCTCACAACATTAACCAAATCCATTCCTTTACTAGGTAGCCACGGGTCAAATCGCCCTAAATTCAACCAATTGTCCACAAACACCATTCGATCTTAAACAAAATTCACAAGCCAACCGACAATTATCCAAGTAGAATACTAAAATACATCTGATCAAATCCCGATGAATAACACCACAATTAGACAATCCTCAGAATTCCAACCTTGTAGACATTACTAATAAGACAACTAAACTTTAGCCCAATCGATCCTCATAAATGAACCAAGATACCAAACTGATTACTAATCCAACTACTTCACATAGATACACACACAACAATTCCACCAACACATTTAACAGTACATTTGACAACTCTAAACATACCGTAAAGCTCAATCCATACTTTAACCTCCAAACAAACCATGGCAAATCTCCACCTTGAAGCATACGACCAACGGAGCAAGGCCAAACCTCCAGCCACCTCCAAGAAGCTCACGGCACAGTATCAAATGAACTAACCTCTACAACCAACAACCATCCCACAGATCCCATTCCTAAAGCAGAACCTTGCCAGATCAAACCGAAGCAACCCATGAATAGAACATCAACTGAGCAGAACACAGATTTAAAGCAACTATCAGAAATCTCCGACTACAATCCCTATAATGCCAAATCAGATTCTCGATCCAACTCTCAGAAACTCCTCTAAACAAACACGAGATAGATTCAAAATCATGTTTCATTACAGCATAAATTTCATACAACTAAGCTGTTAGTTCATCCTTTGAAATAGATCCATAGCATCTCATACCTTACTGATACCGACGATTATTTCACGGATCCGCTCTGAAGGTGATGGCCCCAAGGAAGAAACCCAACTGCAACTCTCACAATCGCCGACGATTGTCACTGGCATCGGCCGATCGACACAACGGAAGAGGGAGATGGATCAAGCCCCACGCGATCGGAGAAGAATGGGAGATACGCCTTTGGATTTCTCTCAACCAGCTGTGGCATCGACGAAGGGGCCGTGTGGTCTAAGGCACGGCGCGCAAAGGAGAAGAAGAGAGGAGGATCGGCGTGGGCTGCTCTAGCGGCTAGGTCACGCGAGAGGGGAGGAAGAAGTAGAGGTCGGCGGGGCTGTGGCTGCAGCTAGGGCTCGCGGAAGGGAGAAGAGGAGTCGGCACCTGCGGGTCTTGGCTGCGGCTAGGGCTCGGGAAGCTGTAAATAAAAGGGTCAGCCGAGAGTTTTAATACCAAAGGAGGGGCTTTTTGCAATTTGGTCCTTAGGATTTGACCCTTTCCAAACTGTGCCCTCAGTTTTGCCCTCTTTCACCATTTAGTCCTCCAAATTTGGACTTATCCAGATTTAGCCCTTTTTGGTCTAGGATTTTTAACATTTAGACGCTTCATACTTTAGGTTCCATCACACCTAAGCACTCAAACTTAAGTTTCAAAGTAATTTAACCCTCAAATTTCAATTTGGATCCCGAAAACCCTAAATCTTTTTCCGAAAAATTTTCTGGACCGCGTCAAAAGTGTCGGATTTAACATTAAGATATTGTCTAAGTACATGTAATGTTGAGCGTAACGCCGCCCCTCTCGCCACACCACGAGGTGTGGGAAAAAGGCGGGCGTTACACAATGACTTTGAGTGTAGCATTGTTGCCAAATGCTACTGAGCCTAGGTTCTTGAACTTGAGTTTGGTGAATTACAATTTGTCCCCAGTCATGTGTCTGGAGCACCCGCTATCCAACATCCATTGGTCCAAATCTTTATGTTCCTACACATAAAGAATTTGTTGATTTGGATCCAATTAGAATTAAGGATAGCCTGAATTGATTTTCACAACCTAGTCTGTCTCACCCAATCTAGAGTTATCAATCATGTTAACCTTATGGGTTTTTGTGAGACAGGTTTTAATAGAAGTAAAGATTTTATTTTGAAAAACTATGATTAGTTTTGAAAGTTTAATTAATTTTGAAAAACCAATTAATTATGTTTTAACAATTATTTTTGAAAACAATGGTTGAATCTAAGATTAATTGAAATCTGTGTTAGATTCAAATCTGACAATAGTAAAGTGAATTTGGTTTTCAATAATCGGCTTCCAGGTCTTGGCGAGGCATTAGGCCTTCTTTGGCCGTAGCCTTATTGGATCATCAACCCTTTCCTTGACAAAGCCTTTTATTGAAAATCCATCTTCAAGTTACTACTTAAAAGATTTTGGTCTAACTAGTTTGGGTCTTGGATCGGTAGCTTCGGCTAGTTCCGCCAAAATGGCTTCCCTAACGTACTATCATCTCACCTCCACCAAATACTATGTTATTCAAATTTCAGTTAATCGGTTTAGTCCTTATTCTAACCAGTCCTAGGTCTAAGCATGGTAAATTACAGAAAATAAATAAATAAGCAATCATGCAATTTTACAATAAGAAAAAGAATTTATTTAACTATAAAAGTGGTTTTTAAGTTGGCTCCCCCTGGACTAAAGTCGCGGTAATGATTAGGCAAGATATGAATCTTGTCCTTGAGGATCCAATACTGGTTTGGTCTAACTTGGTTGTTCAGACAAAGTTTGGGTACCCATGCCTGAACTTTGGGTTTTGACTGATTCAGTACAATATAATATGACCTTTGTCTAGCCTTGGTTCGATACCCTAACCCGGATCGATTTAACGGACTTCTGTTTTCCAAGGATCATGTCAAGACCCTTGGAACCCTAAGTGAATCATTCCAACGCTGCTCTAAGGTCCTTGACTTGAGTCTTCAAGGAGGACTTCTCTTTTTCAAGCTTTTCAACTTGATTAGAGGTTCCTTCTTGAACCTTCTCAGTCAAAGATCTAGAGTCAACTCCCTCTTTCATGAGTTTTACTTCTTGTCGGAGGGACTCGACTCGGATTTTGGCTTTCGCCAAATCACTAGACAAATATGCAATTAATTCTGCTAATTGAATTTTCGAATAATCACTTACAGTTATTTTGCCATCCTCTGAGATCGTGAACTTTCCTTCATCCGGCTCCGACTCTGATTCGGTGTCGATTTCTTCGGAGGCAGTCAAGGCGAGCAGGTTCGATTGTGGAGCCTCTTCTTCTTCTTCGGATGAAGACTCGTCCCATGTTGCTTGGAGGGCCTTCTTCCTTCTTGTCTTCTTGGCTTCTTTCAGATTAGGGCACTCCGATTTGAAGTGTCCCTTCTTGTTGCATTCGAAGCACGTTACATTGGATTTGGTCTTGGATGGTTCGGTTGGATCATCCTTCTTTCGACTGGCTTTTCTTCTGTTGGCCTGATTCTTCAATTCCTTGTAGTAGTCCCGGGCTAGCCGAACAAGCTTGGGTCGATCCCCTTCGCTGTCTTCTGAGTCTGAGTCAGACTCGAGTGCAGGTTAAGGCTTCTTCTTGACCACCTTTCCTGTTTTGCCTGCAACAAAAGCAATGCCTTTCTCGGCTAAGGTGCAGTTAGTCTGCTCATGTAATTCAAGTTCAGAAAATAACTCGTCTAATTTGATTTAAGAAAGATCCCTTGAAACTTTGTACGCATCTACCATAGATGCCCACAAAGTATTTCTTGGGAAGACGTTTAGGGTATACCTGATCAGGTCACGGTTTTCTACCTTGTGACCGATTGTATGTAGACCGTTCATCAACTCCTGGATTCTGGCATGGAGCTGGGCTGCTAACTCGCCATCGTTCATTTTGATTGTGTATACTTGTTTAGCAGTAGGTCNTAATATAGCTTGCTATGTGCAAAATCGAGTCCTATTCATAGATTTTTAGGAAAGACTCCCCATGAGCTTTGGTTTGGGAAACCACCTACGGTTAAACACCTTCGGGTGTTTGGTTGTAAGGTGTTCATTCTCAACACCAAGGATCATCTTGGAAAGTTCACGGCAAAGGCTGATGAAGGGATACTAGTCGGGTACTCCCTCGTTAGCAAAGCCTATCGAGTCTACAACAAGAAGTCTAGAATGGTTGAAGAATCTTCTGATGTTGTCTTTGAAGAAATTCCAAAAGTCAATGGTCAACCAGAAGATGAAGTCCAATTTGAACTTAGGAGACTAAGTTTGAATGAGAGTCCAAATGTTGTTGATGGTGATGAATCCGATGACGGTGAGCCTAGACAATCCATAGATCAGCCGGATCCTGAGGCTGACCTTGTGTCTAGTGAACCTATTCTAGAAGCACCACCAACACCAAGGCAAACTAGATTAGCCTCTAGTCATCCCCAAGACCAATGTTGGAGACATCCATCATGGGGTTAGAACTAGATCATTCTTCCGGAATGAGGCTAATGAAGTTGCCCTATTTCCGAAATTGAACCTAGAAAATTGATGAAGCATTAAATGATCCCGATTGGATTATTGCAATGCAAGATGAAACTAGGTCAATTCGAAAGGAGTCAAGTTTGGGACTTAGTCCCGAGACCTAAGAAGACCACCATCATTGGAACCAAATGGGTCTTCAAGAAAAATTGAACCACAAGGGAGAAATCATTAGAAACAAGGCACGCTTAGTAGCCAAGGGCTATAGTCAAGTTGAAGGCCTTGATTATGATGAGACCTATGCTCCCGTGGCACGATTAGAGTCCATTCGATTGATGCTTGCATTTGCAGCACATCGCGGATTCAAATTATACCAAATGGATGTCAAATCGGCCTTTCTAAATGGTCTAATAGAGAAGAGGTCTACGTCGAACAACCTCCGGGGTTTGAGAGTACCGAATTCCCAAACCACGTGTTTAAGCTCAAAAGGCACTCTATGGCCTTAAACAAGCACCCCGGGCTTGGTATGAGCAGTTGTCGACATTCCTAATTGAAAAGGGCTTCGTTAGAGGCCAAATAGACCCTACACTATTTCTACGAAGAGATGGTGACTATATTTTTGTAGCCTAAGTATATGTCGATGACATAATTTGTGGCTCAAACAATAGGGGCTATTTGAATGAGTTCATTGGACACATAGAGAGTGAATTTGAAATGAGTCTAGTGGGAGAATTGACTTTCTTCCTTGGACTTGAAATCAAGTAAACTCGCGATGGTATCCATGTGCACCAATCTAAGTATACCCAAGAAATGCTTCGAAAATTTAACATGAGTGATTCAAAAGAAGTAACCACTCCCATGGCCACAAACACAAGATTAGACAATGATGAGAGTGGTAAACCCGTTGATTTAACTCAATATCGAAGCATGATAGGTAGTTTGCTATACCTCACAGCTAGTCGACCTGATATTCTTTTCGCTGTGGGTATGTCCGCTAGGTATCAAGTTTGTGCCAAGGAATCTCACTTAATCGCTGTTAAGCGAATCTTGAGATATCTCAAATGCATGATTGGAGTCGGTCTATGGTACCCCCGTACCGAATCATTTGATTTAATTGACTATACGGATTCCGACTACGCTGGATGTATGTTGGACCGGAAGAGCACAAGTGGGGGTTGCCAATTCTTAGGTTCGTCCTTAGTAAGCTGGTCAAGTCGGAGGTAACATTGTGTTGCTCTCTCCATAACCGAGGCAGAATATATCGCCATGGGAGAGAGCGTATCACAATTGTTGTGGATGATACATACTCTAGAGGACTATGGATTGAGTTACAAGGGTGTGCAAGTGTTATGTGATAACATTAGCACAATTAACTTAACCAAGAATCCAGTCCATCATTCTAGGACCAAACATATTGAGGTGTGTCACCACTTCATTAGGGATCATGTAGCTAGGGGAGATATTCTACTCTCGCATGTAGAGTCCAAATCAAATCTAGCAGACATTTTCACTAAACCACTCCCTGAAAATGAATTTAGTTTCCTAAGAAGGGAGTTGGGAATGTATCGCGCTTCATATTTCAAAATGCTTTCAAACCCTTCATGGTGATTTCGAAATTGTTGGGAAACAATTGGGTAACCCTGGGGACATCTCACACAAACTATAAGGTTTAACAAAACGTTCTTGTTTGCTAGATATGGGGTGAGATGTTAGGATCAACTCAATTTCTTAAAATGTCAATGCATCCCTTGAGAAATTAAGTTGACGAGATAATGATCACTTTGGTGACCAAGTATGGGGAAAACCATTGCATACTTATGTGTATATGGCTCCATGATCATACTTGGGCATTCCAATCAAGGCAACTTGATTGGAAACTTGAAGTTGGAACAAAACTTGATTGATTTTGCTTGAATGATTGTTGATTGAGTTTGATTCCATTTGAATGGATCAAAGTGATTGTTGAACCTATAAGGACTTTAGATCCGTGTTCAGGGATCAATTTGAGTCATGAGACCATGTCCAAGTTCAATAAACTTCATCAGATCTCGTGGGATAATTCTGAAAATCTGAAACTGTATGTTTCAGATCGTATCAGGAATCCTGATCGGTCACCAGACCGATCAGGCCTAGGGCTGATCGGTCTCTGGACCGATCTGGTTCCATCCTGTAACGATCGGTCCACAGACCGATCGGAGGGCCAGCAGAGACTTCCCGAAATTTTGACCAGGTGTTCTGAGCTAGCCTGGATCGGTCCCCGGACCGATTTGGCACCCTATGGGGATCGGTCCACAGACCGATCAGGGGGCTCCCAAGTTTTTCTTCCGACCCTACTGTCCATGCCCTGATCGATCAGACAACCGATCAGGAGCGCGCTTGATCGGTCACTAGACCGATCAGGACCAGGTCAGTCCGATCAGGCTATAGCCTGATCGGTCTGGGCGCTTCCGGATCGAACGGTGATCCGTTCAATCGCATTAAATTCTGGTTGGTGGACCGATCCACCAACCGATTAACTTCGCGAAAATCTCTTCAGCGCTGAACCCTAGCGCCGAAACCCCTCACCCGCGCAACCTTTGCTTCGTGCGAGAGTCTTCCCAGTGCCCTCGTCTCCCTTTCGTGAGTGTGAAGAGAGTTTTCTCCAAGCTCCGTCTTCTTCCTGCGTCCTGCGACGCTCTCCCTTGCTGAAGGATCTCGCGATCTCACTTGCGCCGACAGCTTCTCCTGCGCACACTTTTTTTCCCTTCAAGAACCTTCCTAATGGCGCCAAAGTGAGTGTTTGATTTAGTTTCCTTTGTGATTCTATTCATGGATTATATGTTTTGCAACTAATCAAGCTTGGTGTGTTGTTCTTGGTGTGGTGCCGTGACCTTTTGGCCGTGACCTTACTTTCCCACCTTATGTCTATGATCAAACCTTAACCCAAATGTCTCTCTTGATCATTGTGTCTTAATCACATTCTCTGATTGGGTTAACCGAACCTTGATCATACTTGCCTATTCCAATCGTTAGAAAATCCTCCAAGGGCAAGGAAGCAGCTGAGGGCAGTTCAAGGGGGAAAACCCCTGCTACATCTGGGCCCTCCAGAAGGCCACAGCCTTCTTCTAGCTCCCGATTCCCAAATGCAGCCTGTGAACAGGCCTTCCAAGCAAGGACCTTCAAACTATTACCCTGCTGATCCATAGATATCCCTTTCCTGACTGAACATTGTCCGTTGGTCATGGACATTGTCACTTTCTACAACTTGGGTTTTCTTCTTTCCTTGGAACGGACCATCAATTACGACCTAGTCTCAGAATTCTACAACAATCTACAGCAAGGTCCTTAGGGGGGCTTCGAGTTCACCACTCGAGTCGGCAAGATGAATCTTGATTTTTCTTATGAAATCTTGGCAGAGTATTTAGGTGGTCGATGATCACCGAATATGTATTCAATCTACCCTGAACTTCCTGATCCTCTGCTAGCTCCATTTGCAGATGTTACCCCTGACTCCATCTATCAACACTTTTTCGGTCATCCCCGCCCAGCCGATCTTGATGAATTGGGTCCAGTTTTCCCTACTTTTGTAGCCCTACGATTAGCTCCAGTTGACTATGTCCTTTTCAAGATAATCACAAATTGCATTTTACCCATCACTTCAAAGCCTTTGACCGAGATCCGACCCTATCACTGCCTTATGCTCTACGGCATGCATCGCCAGATGGACTTCGACATCATGGAGAGCATTTTCCAGTCCATCCTATCATATCGTGAGCCTAGTCGTCGCACGGTCTACATGCCCTTTGGTCATATCATTACTGACTGGCTTATGTTTGTTGGTGTTGATGTCACCAAAGGCAGGACCGTGCCCATGGTCAAACAGGATTGTCGCCTGGGTCGACACGCTTTTGCCAAGTCTGGCATTATTATTTGAGAGCGCGATGGGGCCTTGGTGTGGAAGGATGGGCGAGGTCTCGGTGAGTTACCTGGCGGAGCACCACACTTTCAGGCACCACCCGATGTTGCTGCGCCTCATGAGGCCCATGCTGCTGGCGATTACTACGATGAGCTCGAGCCAGATTTGCGCTGGCAGATTTCAGAGCTCGAGTGGACCATCCAGCAGGATCTTCATTTACGAGAGCTTCATCGAGAGGAGATCCGCTCGGAGTTCAGGTCATTCGATCACCGATTGACCGGTGTAGAATCTACTGTCTCTGGGGTCCAGGCATTACAGCAGACGTGGTACGGAGAGTGGCGCCGCCATACATTTCCAGGGGATGCTCCTTCGGGCAGCGCTGCACCGGGTTCTACTGATGCCACGATGGATGACCTCATGCACAATGATGACCCCCCCCATTGGCATTTGAGCCTGGATGTATGCTGTCTCTTTTCATGATCTGAGTATTTGACTGTGATACTTTCGGGCTGTATGCCTTATGACTTGCTTGCTGTGGTCATGTGCCACACATATTTTGATGCATATGTCTTGCATCTTGGACGTTTTATGACTTAGACTTTCTGACTTTGATGTATGTTTTATCCTACTTTTGTATGCTTCTTGTTGATGCTATAAGTACTATTTACATATTTGATCCATAGCTATGTTCATGTTTATGATGCCATGTTCATATGATACATATGCTTGTTTTGCCATGTCTATATCTTTTTGCCATATGTGATCATAGGATTATCAATATTAAATCAAATCCATGTTGTTTTGGGATACCCTAGGGTTGAGGGGGAGTTTGGTTTAAACTTAACAGCCCTTCTAGACCCCTTTTGGTGTTCGACAAAGGGGGAGAGAGTGTTGGTTGGTTAAGTTTAGGATGATTATGTTGTAGGGGGAGGATCTGGATTCCCCTATGATTCTAAATGTTGGAAAACTTGATTGAGAATCCCTAAACTTAAAATCGGTTTGTCAAACAACAAAAAGGGGAGATTGTTGATGCAGTCTGACCCTGATTGTTGTTTTGGTGTTGACACCGATTTTAGTTTAGGTGGATGATTATTGATGATGATTAAGTCCTGATCGAGAATCAGGCATGGTATGGAAAATCCTAGCTTGGAGGGCTAGGTGCTGGAAAATCCTGATCTGGGAGGTTAGGTGTTGAAAGTCCTAGCTTGGAGGGCTAGGTGTGTGAAAAGTCCTAATTCGGAAGAGGTGGGTGAAAAGTCCTAGCTTGGAGGGCTAGGTGAAAAGTCCTAACTTGGAGGGTTAGGTGCAAATTCCCATCTTGGAGAATTAGGTGAAAAAGTCCTGGCTTGGAGGGTCAGGTCCTAGCTTGGAGGGCTAGGTTTGGAAAAGTCCTAATTCGGAAGGGTTGGGTGAAAAGTCCTAGCTTCGAGGGCTAGGTGAAAAGTCCTAACTTGGAGGGTTAGGTGCAAATTCCCAACTTGGAGAGTTAGGTGAAAAATCCTTAGCTTGGAGGGCTAGGTTTGAGTCCCTGGAGCGGTCTGGTGACCGATCAGGGAATCTGGCACGCTGCTCCTTCGTGGATCGGTCTGGTGACCGATCCAGCGATGACTGATCGGTCTGGTGACCGATCAGGGAGCACACAGTGAGGTTGGGAACCTACTGTGCTGCTCCTGATCGATCTGGTGACCGATCAGGGAGTATGCGTTTCGCCCTTTGACTGGCTCCTGATCGGTCTGGTGACCGATCAGGGAGCGAGCAGTGAGGTTGAGTTCCCTTGCTGAACTGCTCCTGATCGGTCTGATGACCAATCAGGATCACTGTGCAGATCGTTCTGGTGAACGATCCAGCTTCGCGGGTTCCTCATTAAGATCGATCAGGACGGTGCCTGATCGGTCTGGTGATGATCTGATCGGACTGATGACTGATCAGGAGACCCCCTGATCGGTCAGTTGATCGATCAGAAGGCTTAGGCTGAGAAACTCAGAAATCGTCGGATATAAGGGTGGATTGGTCCAGTGAATGATCCACGACCTGGGATCGGTCTGGTGATCGGTCCAGGAGAATCTCAATGAAATCGCGATGTCTGATTGAGCATTGGGGATCGATCAGGACGGAGCCTGATCGGTCTGGACCCAGCCTGATCGGTCTGGTGACCGATCAGGAGGCTCTCTGATCGGTCAGGTGACCGATCACTTTAATTCAAATTGCACTGTCAGACGCTCTGATCGTGTCTGAACATATCTGATTCGCTGCTGTTTGCCTCTGATATTTGATTTACTGGTTGATTTACTGCTCTAACAGTCTGATTAAGCTGTAGGTGACAGGGGAGGATTCAAACACTCAAGGAGGGTCAAAGAAGAGCTTTCCTTGGAGCAGGTTTGTCCGTTTTTCCATCTCAAGTTGCAACGGCCGAGCTGCAAACAGGAGCTGAGACTGGGGCTTGGCTGAGGGAAGCTCAGGGAATCCAGGGATAGCTCAGTGGTAGCTGGCGTTGGCAGATGAGCAGCTTGGAGCTGCAGGGATGGTGTCATCTGAGGCTTGGTGGAGAAACAAAAGGGAGAAGACTTCGGCTGAAACAGAGTAGTGGTTTTCGACAGTTTTAGTGTTGAGCTTGCTGAAGTTCTTGCTGCGCATTGTGTTTCTCCACAACTTGCTTACTGTATTCCTGAAGTCTTCATCACATTGAGCAAGCAACTGCAATCGAGAAGCAACCAACTCTTACGTAGTGCTGGGAGGAAAGAACAAGGAGCTTGGAGTCAGACAGTGAGAAGACACGAAGGAGGGAGTCCTTGCGTGAGATTGTCGCTGGGTGGAGCTCAGGATAAGGTCGCTGTGTTCTTGTCCGTGCTAGGTGCTGAGTAAGAGTTTTCTCTGCGTTTCATTAAGCTTAACTCTATATCCTTGTTTGAAACACTGTGGAGAGGTTTCTCCACCGAGAAGGAGGTTGCATTATATCCGGTGAACACCTTGGCTTGATCTGCCGACGATCAAGGGATCGCCCACCTTAAGGGCACGCCAAGGAGTAGGGGCAAGTTATCCCCGAACCTTGTAAACCCTCTTGTTAGCGACCTTGGTAGTTGTTCTTGCTTGCTTTCATTTCTGTTTTGTTTACTGCACTGTTTCTTTTCTTTTCCTTCTTCCGTTGTGCTACTGATAAGTTGAGTGCAGAAATCTTGATAAGTTTCAATGTTCATGAGATTGGCTATATTCACCTCCCCCCCTCTCTAGCCACCCGTTTCCAACACTATAAAGTATCGCTTGTACGCGAGTACCTAGAAGTCCATTAAACACAGATAAGTTTATTTGGCATTAGAAATACTCTACCTAGTAGTGTAGGTGCATAATCGTTTGTTTTAGATTTCTGGTTGGTTGTATTGATGCATCGTATACTTGTTTGATTTTATTGCATCGTTGTTTCTCCGGTTGTTCGTGCATTGTATAACATGCACCATACTTGCACGTTGCATACTAACGACTGTTGGGCTTACATTTAGTTAAGCCGTCGTTAGTCATATTGTTGCTCGATGCACTCAACAACTTGTTGTCGCGGTAGTTGTTAGAGTGCGAGCATTTGTCCTGTTATGCCAAACAGTGACACCCTCACCGTTGTTTTAGAGGGATAATAGAGCCGTTGGTGGCTCACCCTCACTGTTATTTTTTTAGGGATATTGTAGCTGTGATAGCTCCCCCGATGTACCGTGGGTCTGGAGTGTGAACTCCCCAACATCCTGTCCACTCAACCACACCTTCTGTGGTATTTGTTGTTAGAGTGGTACAGTTGTCACAACCCTACCCACTCGTTCACACAGATGGGATGTGTTGACGGCTTGACTGGCGTCAGGGGTGACACATGTCATTGCATCATATGCATACGTATTTCTTTTATGCATTGGCTTGTGTTTGATGCACTTATATGAGTTATGGTTGTTGCACATGATTGACATGCATGTATATGTTGGATTTATCGTTGTCGCGTTGTTTATACCTGCTTAGTTGATATTCTGTTTTATATCAGTTGTTATTCGATTTTATACCATGTTATATTTTATTGGTTATGAATGATTAGGTAAATCCTATAATGCTTATGGACTGTACACTATTGATTTCTCTACTCTGTTATCCTTTATTATGTCATGCTTATTGTCTACTCATATACCCGTAGAGTCCGCCCGAACTCACCACCGCTACCTTCCATTTTTGTTTCAGGTAGAAGGTAGATGTAGTTTGTTTGGAGCCAGGAGATGATCCAATCGCCAGTCCCCGGAGTTGAGTTATTTTTCGAAACTGGGTTTCGTTGTTTTATTTCGGTATGGAGTTCAATTTTTCACATTTTATTTGTTTATCGATTTAGCGGACGGGTTTTGTTATTATTGTTTCGGAGACATTTGAGTTCTCTTTTGAGTTATGATTTTCTTTCATATTTAAGGTGGCTGAGCCACCCATTATCTTTTATTCTAATATAAACTGCGTGGTTGTGTTTACTTCTATATATGTGATGCTAGCCGCATGTGGCTAAGTTTTTATGGTGAGATATATGTATTATTGTCCCATATTGTCCGCCGTACAAGGGAGATGCTGCCCGATTTTCGAGGAAGCATGCTCCTCTGGGGGCGTGCCATTTTTTTTCATTGAAAGTGCATATTCTCAAAAACGTCAGGGGGAGAGTACCACATCAAGGGGGGAGCTTTAAAACTTAACTTTATTTTATTGTTTTGCAAAATTTTAGCACCATGAAATTTGTTAACTTTGAACTACGCTGCAAGTTTTTGTTGCACTTTGAAAATTGTTAACTTGTGAACTGCTTTAAAAGTTGTTAACTTTGGAACTGTGAAATTTGTCTATTTAGCTTAACTTTTGAACTGTGTTGCCATAAATCAAAGAGGGGAATTGTTAGTGTCGGAAGCATCTGATTGAACCTTATTTTGATATTGGCAAAGGATTTAAAGTTAAGTATATTTTGTTATCTAATGATGTACTTTAAATTGTTGGGGCAATCAGCCCTAATATGATCTGGAGGATCATAGATTTTGATGTATGTGGTCAATATGGTTAAGTTAGGGTTTGTTGTTGGAGTAACATGTGTATGTGAGTGTGCAGGTTTGCAGGTACACATGGACTTGGTAGATGTCTTCAGGTGAAGGGTGGCATGGAGGCAAGCTGGAGGCTTGTGTGCGCATCCGAGGGACCGTGGATAGCAGGGACGATGAGCCGAGGGATGCGGACTTCGAGGCGTACGTGAAGGATGGCATGGAGGCAGGCTAGAGGCTTGCGTGCGCATCCGAGGGACGAGGGCCGAAGATGAAGAGGGTGTGAAGGCAACAGTCGAGGCTGCTGGTGAAGAGTCGACCAGGTTGCGAGGGTCCTAGTGTGAGTCGTTGTACTCGGGAACTAAGCTGGGAGGGTTCGAGTGCAGAGTGAAATGTATTCAGGGAGTGTAACCCTAGGCTTAGGAAAGGACTAGTCGACTGCTCTGGGAGCAGTCGATTAGTGATGGCTGTAATGGCTGGCTGATTCAAACGTTGGCTGTAACGGTCGAATCTGAGTAGGATCGGTCCACTGCCCCAGGGGAAGCCGACTGGTAGCGGCCAGTTTAGACTCTAACTTTATTTAAAGGAGCTCGTTTCATGCTACTATCTCTTGGAGAAACTTGCTTGGTCAAAGCTTGTTAATAGCCTATTGTGGTCAGATAGTGTCCTAGAGTTGTGGAGAGGTTTCTCCACCCAAAAGGAGCTACGCGATCTAGCCGGAGGTGCTCCGGGGAATCATCCACCAACGGATTAGGGATCACCCACCTTACGGGCAGTCGTGGAATAGGAGTTTATCTCCGAACAACATAAATCGTGAGTGTCTTCTTGTTGTTAGTTTTATTTTTATTTATTGTATTTCCGCTTGCGCACTAACAACGTAGGTAGAAGAGTTCGAAAATTATTATTCACCCCCCTCTAGCAACGCCAACGATCTTACAAGTGGTATTAGAGCAAGGTCGCTCATCTACGGACTAATCAACGGGAGAGCAAATGGTGCTAGAGGAAGATGGAATCGGAAGGTCCATTAGGATGGGATATCCGGATTCCACCTCCGTACGACCGAGACGACTTCAACCATTGGAGGAAGCGATTGGAGACGTATTTTCAAATGGATTGGGACCGTTGGACGACACTAGAAATTCCATTCGAAGCTCCAACGGACAAGAAGGGGAAGCGCCTCCGACCTCGGTATTGGACCAAAAGTCAAACGGAAGAAGCGGAGGCGGATAGGGAGGCAACTAGAATCGTATTTGAATTATTACCTTCACATATTTTGTTAAATGTAGGAGAGTACAAGAATGCAAATGAGCTATGGAGACAAGTGATAGCTCTACATGAGAATCCGACACAAGGACAAGAAGAAGAGGAGAAAAAGGACCAATCGGAAGTTGAGTCGAGTTCAACATCCGAAGAGGGAAACTGTAACGACCCGGAAAATTTTCTTAATATTTTCTTTAAAATATTGATCATGTCTAGATAATTTTCCGAAGAACCTAGAGATATTAGTACAAACCTTAGCCTAGAAATCCATGGTTTTTCTCATTTAAATTGAGAAACTAAGTACTAATGGGCCTTATATGGGCTTTTTAGTACCATGGTTATTGGTAGATTTTAGGTAAAATTTAATATAAATATAAATGAGTTTTAATGAGGAATATTGGCATGATTATGGGGGAGTTTTAAGGGAATTTTCGAAATAATAAAAAAATAAAAAAATAAAGTGCATGCACCAAGGATTGAATCTTGGACCTCTTGTACCACCATGCATGCACTAACCAATTCACCTAGCAAGGGAGTGCTATTAGAAGAGGATGGAAAATTATAGATAAGTGGGAAAGAAGATGAAGAGACACAAGAAAATTGAAGAGACACCATTAAAGAGGTGCTTGCCTCTTTACTCACCATAAAAGGTCATTAAGAGGAGGAAATGCCTAGGCATTTTCGACCAAGAAACCATTCCCCTTTCTCTCCACCAAACTCTTCTCCTTTCTCCTCATCCTCACCGAAATCCTAGAGCCCTTGCAGCCCAAAATCGAGCCCCACAAATCGGAAGAAGAAAAGGAGAAGAACAAGAGGAAACACCAAGTTTAAGAGGTCTTTTCTTCTCCAAAATTTGGAGATCTTTTGGGAAGATAAGCACAAGTGGTAAGACTCCCTCACCTGCAACATAATGGCTTTTTATGTGTTTTTTTATGATTTTTATGTTGCTTGTGATGTTGGGTGAAAGAAAATGGAAGAAATCCTTGAGGGAAGTTTTGGCCATAAAGGGGTACCCCCTTTTCTATGTCCAAAAAATTAAAGGAAGAGTTCATGAAATTGTTACTACCTTTTTGTAATGAATATATGATGGATACATGGTGTTTGCATGCCCTCCATGATGTAAAGGACTTGGAAGAATTCAGCCAAGTCATGAAATGGATAAATGTTGATGCATGAAGTAGGCTATTGTTCTAATGATTGTTTCCTTCCTATATAAATGTTTTAGGCCACGAAATTTTGTGGAATCTATGCTAAGGGACCGCTGAAACATTTGGCCAAGAGACCTTAAATTATGCCTTAAAATAGATTTTTATAGACCTTCATGAAGTTATGGTTAAATCAAGTGATATGCATGTGATTGGGTGTTTTATTTCATGATGGAAATAATTTATACCTTAGGGTCAGTACCTTATCTAAGTTGTTTGAGCCTAAACTCATGCTTCATTCTATGTATTGATGTTTAGAAAAATGTGTAGGACCGGTGCCGTCGATAGAGGGGCGGCTGAATATCGATCATGAAAATCTTTCGCGGAAATCTCGAAATACTTTCGTTCTAGACTCAGAGTATTAGTAGCGCAATGGAAAATAAATAGAACGAAAAGAAACAAGACAGTGACACAGCGGATTTTTACTTGGTTCCCGACCCCCCAAGGTCAGTACATCCAAGGCCTATGCACGGGAATGCCCGTCCACTATTGGTCTCCTTTCCGGACTTTCCAGAGGCGGAGAAACCCGACTTACAGTGCAGTATTACAAGCAATAATATCGAAATTTAAATACAGTAATTAAAAAGCAAACCAACGAGACAAAGTTTGAAGCTTGGCCGATCTGGACCTCCGAAGTGCCGCGCACCTCCTCCTGGAGCCTCCCGGTCGTATAGCCTCGTCTCTAGCGTGTTGTCGTCGGTCAGAAGGCTTAGGATCGCTCTTGGAAGTCGTATATGAAGCAGAGGGGTCGAAGCCCCTTATATAGGCCTCCTGGGGGCGCCCCGGACGCTGGGGGCGCCCCAGAAGACTCGGTCAAACCTTATCCTTGCGCCTACCTCGTCACAGGTGATAAGATCATTGACCAGGGTGCCCCGGACGCTCCGGGCGCCCCCGTGAGGGCTTATCCTGTGTTTTGACTTCGAAACAGCAAAACAGCTACGAATCCGGACGCCCCGGACGCTCCAGGCGCCCCGGTTGACACATATTTTGCCTGCTTCATCATAACACTTCTTTTGTACTTTACTGGGGGCGCCCCCACTACTGGGGGCGCCCTGGTTTCCTGGGGGCGCCCCCAACACTGGGGGCGCCCTGGTTAGGGCCTTCAGCAGGCTGCTCCATCTTCCAATCTTGGTACCTGCAAGATATACAACCACAAAGCATAGATACATATAATAGTGGCCTTAAGGACTTGGTTCTGACTTCGGATCTCCATGAAACCCTAGGTCAAACCGGCACGAGTTCCTATCCCCGAGAACTCGCCCTTCACCTACTCCTTTAAGGAGACGGTTGCCACCTAGTCCTTCGGATGGACTTTTGCTTAGCCTCCGATTACTCCGGATCTCGAGACGCCCGAACCCCGACCAGTCTCTACTCCTGTCCTTAGTCATCGCTCAGCTAAGTTGCTCAGTCCCTTGGACCAAGACTTCATTACCTAGCAATCCTTCGCTAGGTGCCTAGAGTCCTTCGCCAGGTCTTCATTCCCTAGCAGTCCTTCGCTAGGTGCCTAGCAGCCCTTCGCTAGGTCTTCTATGCCTAGAGGTCCTTCACTAGGTGCCTAGCAACCCTTCGCTAGGTCTTTTATGCCTAGTAGTCCTTCACTAGGTGCCTAGCAGCCCTTCGCTAGGTCTTAGGGTTACGATACTTAGCAGCCCTTCGCTAGGTGCCTAGCAGTCCTTCGCTAGGTCTTGGGGTTTCGATACCTAGTAGCCCTTCGCTAGGACTTGGGGTTTCGATACCTAGCAGCCCTTCGTTAGGTGCCTAGCAGCCCTTCGCTAGGTCTTAAGGTTTCGATGCCTAGATTAACTAGGACTTTTCTTCAGCATTGGTTACTTCTCTCTTACTCCCCTTTGTCTGTTCAATGTATCACTGACTTAAGTGTATTGTCAAACATTAAAACACTTAAAGAGGAACATCATTGATGCAACTTGCACCAACAAAATGTTACATGTACCCATATGCATGATAATCCAAGTAGAACTCTAGATCATACACCTAGACTAGTGTTTGGTGAAGTACAAACTACTTTTGCACTTGTGAATGAATTCTTATGAAAAATATGCTTTTATTCCCATGTTAGGTGAATGATTATGCTATGAAATCCCTACTGTGAGTTTCAACAAATTACAAGAATAGGGGTTAAGAATAGGTTCGAGTACAAAGCATGCCCCTAAACTAGTGTTTAATGAAGCCTAGACTACCTTTATGCTTGTATATGACCTTAATGGTAAAATATGTTTTTGTTTACATGTTATATGAACTTTTATACCATGTTATACATACTGTGAATTTTGGCCAATTACTAGAATAAAGGCTAAGAATAAGTTCAAGTACAATTCATGCACCTAAACTAGTGTTTAGTGAAGTCTAGACTACCAGTGTACTTGTAAATGACCTCTTATGTAATGTATGTTTTTATTTCCATGATTATATGACTCTTATGCTATGATATCCTTGCTATGAAGTTTCGGCCAGCATGTATTAAGATGAGAAAAGAAGGATTAAACTAACATATTGCCTTAATTAAGACAAGCATGTTATAAGTATGTTGTATTGATGAAACTAGCATGATGGTTGCTTCACTTACATGTGTTAAAAGAAAGGTCCTTCCATGTCTTGCTATTTATGCTAATGATTATGCCATGAAAGTATGCCTATGTTTATGAATGATTGAATGCCTATAGTACATGCAATATGAAAGAAAGAAAGAATGCATGTTCGATATATGAAAGTATGCTTATGATTATGAATGATTGAATGCCTATAGTACATGTAATATGAAAGAAAGAAAGAAAGAAAGAAAGAAAGGAATGCATGTTCTATATGAAAGAAAGAAAAGAAAAGAATGCATGTATGTATTTTACTTTAAAGATTGGCTTGTACCGGATCTTGAAAAGATCCACGGTTCTGGACTACCGAAGCTGTCCCTAGGCTGAAATATAGTAAGCCTAGAATGTAGACCCCTGTAGGTCGGGATTAGCTACCTCGCATCCTACATAGGGGTATGCGCGCAAAAGAAAGAATGGGTACAAAGCCGGGGACCCCAAAGAAAGATGATGTATACTTATGTTAAAGTATTACTTATTATGTTTTCCAAAGAGCATCCTAAATGTTTTTGCAAAGCATATGTTCATGTGTTTATATGCCTTTATATGTTTATATGCCTTATGTATTTTTATGCTATGCATAAGATATTATATGTCTCTCAAATGCATGTGACGTATGGATTTAGTGAGTAGGAAAGAGCTTACTAAGTTTTCATACTTATAGTTTGTTTGCTTATGTTGCAGATCAACATAGAAATTATTAAAGAAAGGGAAGCTGCAGGAAGGGCTAATGTGTGTGGTGGTGACTTGGCTGATCGATCCACTTTAGTGCCATCTATAGACTTAGTTCTTATTTCTAATAAGACATATGTTGCTACTTTATGCATGATACTTGCTAGTTCTTTTGGAGTTTATTTAAGTATGGATGCTATTAGATGTTACATGATTTATATTTACACTCCTTCTCCCTTTGCATATGATTATGTTTATGTTTTATTTCCGCTGCAATGTTGTGAATCATATGCAATAATATAAGTTAAGAAGGAAAAAGTTAACGTGCCGCCTTAACGGTAAAAGGAGCGGGCGTTACAGTATGGTATCAGAGCAGTTTGTCATCTCACTACACACACATCAAGCCTGCCTCCTGCCGCTTCCAAGTAAGAAATTCTATACTTGCCTTATTTCATGTTTATATTGATAACTGAATTATGCAAGTATGATGCATGATATGTATGATTTTACCTTGGATAAAACTAGGAAGATACATTATGATGACAATGATTTAAAATGATATGTATGACGGAAGCATGATCTTATCTTGGATAAAACTGGGAAGATACCTTATCATGCCTTGTAATGACAATGATTTAAAATGTATATGAATGGAAACCTAAGGTAGTACCTTACCGTACTTTATAATGATAAAGATACAAATGCATGTATATACATGAAAATGATGAAAATGATCTTATACTATCTTATTGTTGTAAAATGTTTAAACAGCAGAGCAAGAAGACTACATAAAATTTAAGATGTAAGAACATCTAGAAAGAGATATTAGTAGAATAAAAATATTTTCTTGTCCGTGATATACCTAAGTGATAGATAATAAGAGAAAATGACAGTAACTTTATACTAGCCTATGTGTTATTTCATGAAGATAGCATGGCTAGAAGAAGTACCAGAACAAACGAAACTGCACCCCAGCCTGACCTGACGCACATAGTCGCAGAACTCCAGCGTCAGATCACCGAACAACAGCAGACCATCAACACCCTGATGACTCAACAGGGAAATGCTGCTACTCCACCACCAAACCAGCCCGTGATAACAGTTACACCCCCAGCTACGCCAGCACCCCCGACAGGCCCTGCCACCGGAATGCGACCGGAAGCCTATTTAATCCAGTGGCAGAGGCTGAAGCCGGAATCCTTCTCAGGTGCTTGCGAGCCATGGGATGCACAGGCCTAGTTCAAGACGGTGGAGAGTACTATGGAGCTGCTGGATTGGCCGGAGCACGAGAAGATAAAATGTGCGTCATTCTGCCTCTCTGGCGATGCCAGAATGTGGTGGGAAAGGGTCAAGGCCAAGAGACCCGTGAACCTGATGAAGTGGATAGACTTCGAGATGGAATTTTTCGAGGAGTTCTTCCACCTGCAGGTCACCAACAAACATTATGATGAATTCACGGAATTCCAACAAGGCAACCTGTCCGTCAGCGAAGCCGTCAAGAAATTCAACCGACTGGCCCGCCTATGTCCGGAGTTGGTCAAGACGAAGAAAGAAAAGGTCCGCCTTATGCTGAAGATGTTACGACCGGAGATAGCTTTGAACGTGGCCAGCGGAGTTAACCGACCGCAGACCACCGAGGAGTTGTTCAGCAGTGCTTTGATCACCGAGCACTATCTGAACAACATAAATCAGCAAAGGAAGATGCCAACTGAAAGCAAGAGTCAAGCCCCCTCAGGAGGTCAGAAGCCTCAGCACGCGGGTACTAGCTGGAAGGGGGACCGCAATGATAAGAAAATGTGGAACAATTCTAACGGCGGCCCAGCAAATAAGAAGCCCAAGTACACCCCGTGCGCAAAATGTGGAAACACGCATCCTGGAGAATGCCGCATGGGTACAAACAAGTGCTTCACATGCAGACAAGAGGGACACAAGGCCTTCGCCTGTCCTGCCAAGGCCCCGACACTTTCTCAGCAGCAGATGCAGTATCAGAATGCTCCTGCACAACTGCACTATATGCAAGCCGCACTAGAAGGTCCTCAATTAAGTCAAGGCAGATTGGATGCCCCGCCTATTACTACGAACGCCAGGGTATTCTCTCTTACAAAGGAAGATGCGGCAAATGCTTCCACCGTTGTCACAGGTCAGATAATTATTTACAGTCAGCATGCTACTGTTTTATTTGATACTGGGGCAACGCATTCCTATATTTCCATGATATATGCTAAGATGATAGACATACCCTTACAAGTTCTAGATAGCAAGTTTTTAACAACCCTGCCTTCGGGAGAAACAATGGCATCCATCGGAGCTATTCTAAGTTCGAGGACGAACTTTCACGAGGTATGGGAGATTGTAACGACCCGAAAAATTTTCTTAATATTTTCTTTAAAATATTGATCATGTCTAGATAATTTTCCGAAGAACCTAGAGATATTAGTACGAACCTTAGCCTAGAAATCCATGGTTTTTCTCATTTAAATTGAGAAACTAAGTACTAATGGGCCTTATATGGGCTTTTTAGTACCATGGTTATTGGTAGATTTTAGGTAAAATTTAATATAAATATAAATGGGTTTTAATGAGGAATATTGGCATGATTATGGAGGAGTTTTAAGGGAATTTTCGAAATAATAAAAAAATAAAAATAAAAATAAAAATAAAAATAAAGTGCATGCACCAAGGATTGAACCTTGGACCTCTTGTACCACCATGCATGCACTAACCAATTCACATAGCAAGGGAGTGCTATTAGAAGAGGATGGGAAATTATAGATAAGTGGGAAAGAAGATGAAGAAACACAAGAAAATTGATGAGACACCATTAAAGAGGTGCTTGCCTCTTTACTCACCATAAAAGGTCATTAAGAGGAGGAAATGCCTAGGCATTTTCGACCAAGAAACCTTTCTCCTTTCTCTCCACCAAACTCTTCTCCTTTCTCCTCATCCTCACCGAAATCCTAGAGCCCTTGCAGCCCAAAATCGAGCCCCACAAATCGGAAGAAGAAAAGGAGAAGAACAAGAGGAAACACCAAGTTTAAGAGGTCTTTTCTTCTCCAAAATTTGGAGATCTTTTGGGAAGATAAGCACAAGTGGTAAGACTCCCTCACCTGCAACATAATGGCTTTTTATGTGTTTTTTTATGATTTTTATGTTGCTTGTGATGTTGGGTGAAAGAAAATGGAAGAAATCCTTGAGGGAAGTTTTGGCCATAAAGGGGTACCCCCTTTTCTATGTCCAAAAACTTAAAGGAAGAGTTCATGAAATTGTTACTACCTTTTTGTAATGAATATATGATGGATACATGGTGTTTGAATGCCCTCCATGATGTAAAGGGCTTGAAAGAATTTGGCCAAGTCATGAAATGGATAAATGTTGATGCATGAAGTAGGCTATTGTTCTAATGATTGTTTCCTTGCTATATAAATGTTTTAGGCCATGAAATTTTGTGGAATCTATGCTAAGGGACTGCTGTAACATTCAGCCAAGGGACCTTAAATTATGCCTTAAAACAGATTTTTATAGACCTTCATGAAGTTATGGTTAAATCAAGTGATATGCATATGATTGGGTGTTTTATTTCATGATGGAAATAATTTATACCTTAGGGTCAGTACCTTATCTAAGTTGTTTGAGCCTAAACTCATGCTTCATTCTATGTATTGATGTTTAGAAAAATGTTACATGTACCCATATGCATGATAATCCAAGTAGAACTCTAGATCATACACCTAGACTAGTGTTTGGTGAAGTACAAACTACTTTTGCACTTGTGAATGAATTCTTATGAAAAATATGCTTTTATTCCCATGTTAGGTGAATGATTATGCTATGAAATCCCTACTGTGAGTTTCAACAAATTACAAGAATAGGGGTTAAGATTAGGTTCGAGTACAAAGCATGCCCCTAAACTAGTGTTTAATGAAGCCTAGACTACCTTTATGCTTGTATATGACCTTAATGGTAAAATATGTTTTTGTTTACATGTTATATGAACTTTTATACCATGTTATACATACTGTGAATTTTGGCCAATTACTAGAATAAAGGCTAAGAATAAGTTCAAGTACAATTCATGCACCTAAACTAGTGTTTAGTGAAGTCTAGACTACCAGTGTACTTGTAAATGACCTCTTATGTAATGTATGTTTTTATTTCCATGATTATATGACTCTTATGCTATGATATCCTTGCTATGAAGTTTCGGCCAGCATGTATTAAGATGAGAAAAGAAGGATTAAATTAACATATTGCCTTAATTAAGATAAGCATGTTATAAGTATGATGTATTGATGAAACTAGCATGATGGTTGCTTCACTTACATGTGTTAAAAGAAAGGTCCTTCCATGTCTTGCTATTTATGCTAATGATTATGCCATGAAAGTATGCCTATGTTTATGAATGATTGAATGCCTATAATACATGCAATATGAAAGAAAGAAAGAATGCATGTTCGATATATGAAAGTATGCTTATGATTATGAATGATTGAATGCCTATAGTACATACAATATGAAAGAAAGAAAGAAAGAAAGAAAGAAAGAAAGGAATGCATGTTCTATATGAATGAAAGAAAGAAAAGAAAAGAATGCATGTATGTATTTTACTTTAAAGATTGGCTTGTACCGGATCTTGAAAAGATCCACGGTTCTGGACTACCGAAGCTGTCCCTAGGCTGAAAGATAGTAAGCCTAGAATGTAGACCCCTGTAGGTCGGGATTAGCTACCTCGCATCCTACATAGGGGTATGCGCGTAAAAGAAAGAATGGGTACAAAGCTGGGGACCCCAAAGAAAGATGATGTATGCTTATGTTAAAGTATTACTTATTATGTTTTCCAAAGAGCATCCTAAATGTTTTTGCAAAGCATATGTTCATGTGTTTATATGTCTTTATATGTTTATATGCCTTATGTATTTTTATGCTATGCATAAGATATTATATGTCTCTCAAATGCATGTGACGTATGGATTTAGTGAGTAGGAAAGAGCTTACTAAGTTTTTATACTTATAGTTTGTTTGCTTATGTTGCAGATCAACATAGAAATTATTAAAGAAAGGGAAGCTGCAGGAAAGGCTAATGTGTGTGGTGGTGACTTGGCTGATCGATCCACTTTAGTGCCATCTATAGACTTAGTTCTTATTTCTAATAAGACATATGTTGTTAATTTATGCATGATACTTGCTAGTTCTTTTGGAGTTTATTTAAGTATGGATGCTATTAGATGTTACATGATTTATATTTACACTCCTTCTCCCTTTGCATATGATTATGTTTATGTTTTATTTCCGCTGCAATGTTGTGAATCATATGCAATAATATAAGTTAAGAAGGAAAAAGTTAACGTGCCGCCTTAACGATAAAAGGGGCGGGCGTTACAGAAACAAGGAAGAAGGGTCCACATCTTCAAGTGAGGAGGAAATTGAAAAAGCCTCCGCATCAAGGATTGAGGGGAGGAGAGACCTGACGGGCCCAAACTATGTGTCACAAAAGTAGGCCTCAAATTTAGATGTAAATCAATAACTGGAAACCCTTTTCCACGTAAAAATATAAGAATGTAGCAAAGGGGCCACAGGTCGTATTTTTCACGGGGATAGTTGTCGTGTTTGATTCAAACTCGTAGTTATATGTCGTTTTTGTTTTTGGGTTTCAAATAAGTGATTGAATTTGGATAGCAATTGTGAATGAAAATGGAAATGAAAATCAAGGAAAGTGAACAATGGAACTAAGCAAGAGATGACACTTGATACGTCCACCAATGGAAATCGAGTCAAGCTATAAATTTTCACCGAAACTTGGAAAGCAAGCTCAAATGCAAGTACACAGTAACTCTGATGGAAAGAAATCGCAAGTGTGATGGAAGTTATCTGAAACAAATCAAGCCCAAAGCAATTGTTATTTATGCCTTTAGGAAATTAAACAAGCTACACATGTTAACTACAACAAACTACAATTTTTGAAGCCACAACTTATTGATTCCAACTCAATCAGATGCCTCAAATGAAAAGTTAAATTCAGAGTCAATTAGATCCAAAGCATATGGCACACAACTGAGAATTGAAACTGAAATCAGATTTAAGAAGAGAAATGGAATTCGGAAATGGAAAATGCAGAAATGGAAACTTAGTTTTCAGATTTTTCAGCACAAGGTTTGGGCTCAAAACACAAATCAACTCAACTTGATACACTGATCGAAAAACCAGATGAACTAAGCCAAAATGTCTTGTGTTTACCCAACTAGAATTCTCCAACAGCAGCTGGAACAATGCAGAACAGAATTTGGTTTGGCAGAAATAAAATTGCAAGAAATGAAAGTGGCACACAAGGAATCGAATTGCTACCTAGCTTAATTTGAGTGCTATTTAAACTAAATAACCTATCTATCTAATGCTAGAGCAAGGATCGACAACTAAGAAACTCAGAAACAACTTAGAAAATAAGAAATCAGAGACAAATCAGAAACTGAATTGAATTTTCAGAAATAAAGTGGCACGCAAGCTGTATGGTTGGCACGCAAGAAATTAAGCTGAAACAAACTGAAATTTAACTAAGTTAATCACTAAACAAGTTCCTAATTTACCCTACTTGCAGAATTAAAACTAACTTAAGTTAAACAACTCAGAAATTCAAACTCAACAGTTGCTACTACAGAAAATTTCAGAAAACAGAGTGGAATTCGGCTGAAATGAAATCTACAGCAAAACAATGAAAAGTTATCATCTAAACTACTCCTCGATTCCTTCTTCAGCTCAGGTACTCCTTGGTTGTCAAGCAAGGGAGAGAATCGGACCCGCAAACTCAGCAAATCGTTGAGAAAATGCCATCTGCGATTGAGTCAAGTTCAGATTGCTTCATTTCTGAAATTTCCACTCGGAATCTTCATTTCGGCTGTGTTTGTGTACGAAGATGAATGGATGATGATCTAAACTCTCTAGGGAACCCCTCTAGATAGCTCAGTTGGAATGAAATCGATCACAGCCGATCCATAGATGCCAAGTAACAGAACTGCGGAAACCTCTCAACAGCACTGCACATTGAGCAAATCTGATCCGGAAACTCCACTGATGGCTTCCTCGACGACCTAGCACCAGCTCTGAATCAAGAATCGAGTGATCACGCCTTCGGATGAAGAGAAAAGCTCAAGAACACGAAGAACACACGGAGGTAGAACACTGTAGCGGCGAAGACGCGATGGGGAAGGGCTGCGGCAATTTTCTGATTAAATAGGAAACAGTGGACGACCCAGATTGATTTGCTTCAATCCAACGGCTGATCTTGGTCTGATTTTAGCCAAACTTTTATGATGATGATCTGGGGTCAGGATCTGCCTCGTGGTAGCTCGGATCCTCCAGATATGCAACGGACGGTCCAGATCAACTCTATCTGTGATTGGACGCTCTAGAGCCCTCCAAGCTTGATCCAACGGTTGATTGAACTCTGATTATGGTGAAACCTTCAGATTTTGATCAGGGTGCTTGATCAACCCTAGCCCTAGCTCGGATGGCTTCAGATCATCCCGGATGGCTCAGACCTAGCCGCTTTCGAATCGAACGGCCCAGATTTAATCGTGATCTTGATAATCTGATTCGGGTCACTTCCGACTTGAGATTGACCCAATATGCTCTAGGTCCAGGAACCTTTCATGCCTACAAAAAATAAATCAAGAATTTAGTGGCCAATTAAATCAAATATGTGTAATTTTACATTTAAGTCCAAAATATGAATAAGTTCTAAAACCTAGGCAATTTCACAATTTTGGCAATAAAAACATAGATCAAATAGGGATTTAAGCAACTCGAATGATCAATAAAATGGAATCTATCAAGACCCTCATCAATACCGGAGCTAGAAGAAGCTCCTACCTCCACCAAAGCAAGGGCAAAAGATCATATAATTTACTTTGGATGCAATAAGAAGGGACACTATAAAGACAAGTGTCCATTAGGGAAAAAGGAGGTAATCCCTAAACCCGAGTTTATTCGTTTAAAATCTAATGTGGGTTGTAGGGAAAGAAAAGAAAAAAAGCACATTAGGTGCTATACTTGTGGGGAGCTAGGACATTATCATACCAAGTGTCCTAGAAAAGGAGAGCTCAAGAAGATGGAGCACTTGAGAAGATGGGAAAAAAGAGAGAAGAAGAGAAGCTCTCAACAAGGGGGAGCTACAAAGGTCAACGGAATGGTAATTCCTTGTTTAAAGTTAAATTCAATTTCAAATTGTTACATGCTTGATAGGAATAATCATGGATTTAAATATTACGATAGGAGTAGGGTTAACAAGGTAGATCAAAACCCTAGGAAGGTCATGCATCATGAAAAATCTAAGACCACTAGACCTAAGGATCGAGGCAAAAATTCCAAGAAGAGGAGACATATGCCAAGAAAGGTGGGTAGTGTTGATGCAGTCTGACCCTGATTGTTGTTTTGGTGTTGACATCGATTTTAGTTTAGGTTGATGATTATGATTATGGATAAGTCCTAATCGAGGATTATGCATGTTATGGAAAATCCTAACTTGGAGGGCTAGGTGTTGGAAAATCCTAACCTGGAGGGTTAGGTGTGAAAAATCCTAGCTTAGAGGGCTAGGTGTTGAAAAGTCCTAATTCGGAAGGGTTGGGTGAAAATTCCTAGCTTGGAGGGCTAGGTGAAAAGTCCTAACTTGGAGGGTTAGGTGAAAAGTCCCAACTTGGAGGGTTAGGTGAAAAAGTCCTGGCTTTGAGGGTCAGGTCCTAACTTGGAGGGCTAGGTCTGGAAAAGTCCTAATTCGGAAGGGTTGGGTGAAAAGTCCTAGCTTGGAGGGCTAGGTGAAAATTCTTAACTTGGAGGGTTAGGTGCAAATTCCCAACTTGGAGGGTTAGGTGAAAATCCTTAGCTTGGAGGGCTAAGGTGGATGAAAACCTAGCTTGGAGGGCTAGGTTTGAGTCCCTGGATCGGTCTGGTGATCGATCAGGGAAGTTGGCATGCTGCTTCATCGTAGATCGGTCCGGTGACCGATACAGCAATGTATGATCGGTCTAGTGACCGATCAGGGAGCACACAGTGAGGTTGGGAACCTACTGTGCGGCTCTTGATCGATCCGGTGACCGATCAGGGAGCAGGCCGTTGCCTTGCTGCTTAGCTCCTGATCGGTCATGTGACCGATCAGGGAGCAGACAGCTTCCTCACTGCCTTGTTTCTGATCGGTCTGGTGACCGATCAGGAAGCACACAGTGAGTTGAGTTCCCCTACTGATCTGCTCTAGATCGGTCTGGTGACTGTTCAGGATCACTGTGCAGATCGTTCTGGAGAACGATCCAGCGTCGTGTGTTCCACACTATAATCGATCAGGACGGAGCCTGATCGGTCTGGTCATGACCTGATCGGTCTTGTGACCGATCAGGATGTCCTGATCGGTCCGGTGATCGATCAGGAGGTTTGGACTGCGAAGCTCAGAAATCGCCCGATAAAGGGGTGGAACGGTCTGGTGATCGATCCAGGAGAGTCCCAAAGAAATCGCGATATCTGATTGAGCATTGGGGACCGATCAGGACGAAGCCTGATCGGTCTGGACCCAGCCTGATCGGTCTGGTGACTGATCAGGAGGCTCTCTGATCGGTCCGGTGACCGATCACTTTAATTCAAAATGCACTGTCAAACGCTCTGAACGCGTCTGAACATATCCAATTCTCTGCGCTTAACATCTGATACATGATTTCCTGCTTGATATGCTGCTCTAATACTCTGATTAGGTTGCAGGTGATAGGGAAGGATTCAAACACTCAAGGAGAGTCAATGGAGACCGTTCCTTGGAGCAGGTTTGTCTGTTTTTCCATCTCAGGTTGCAACGGGCAATGGTGCTGGCTGGAGCTGCTGGCTGGGGCAAGTCTGAGGGAGGCTCAAGGAGTCTAGAGGAGCTCAGTGGTAGCTGGTGGTTGCAGAGGAGCAGCTGGAGGCTGCAGTGAGATAGTGTCACCTGATACTCAGTGGAGGAACAAAAGAAGCGGAAGAGAGTTAGTTGAGTAGAGTTCGGCTGCTTGAGTTCTTGCTGCGCTATTGTCTTCCCCACACTTTGCTTGCGTGTTCTTGAGTTCCATCACTTTGAGAAAGCTACTGCAATCTTGAAGCAACCATCCCTTGCTTGAGCACTTGGAGGAAAGAACAAGAGGCTTCGAGTCCAGCAGCGAGAAGACACGGGGAAAGGGTTCTTGCGTGAGATCGTCGCTGGGTGGAGCTCAGGAGGAAGCTTGCTATGTTCTTGTCTTTGCTAAGTGCTAAGTAAGATCTTTCTTGTGTTTCATTGTGCTTAAGCTATATCCTTGATTGAAACACTGTGGAGAGGTTTCTCCACCGAGAAGGAGGTTGCTTTCTATCCGGTGTTAACCGGGGCTTGATCTGCCGACGATCAAGGGATCGCCCACCTTAAGGGCACGCCAAGGAGTAGGGGCAAGTTATCCCCGAACCTTGTAAACCCTCCTTGTTAGCGATCTTGTTTGTTCGTTCTAGTTGTTTTTGTTTTCTGCACTTCTCAGTTTCAATTGTTTCTTCCGCTGTGCTACTAACAAATTGAGTGCAGAAGTTTGTAAAGCTTAAAGTGTAAGTGTTTGGCTATATTCACCCCCCCTCTCTAGCCATCCGGGTTCCAACAAGTGGTATCAGAGCTTGGGGCTCTGTTTTTACGGATTAACAACCAAGAGCTATCATCCATGTCTTTGAGAGAAGGTTTCTCCACCACCCAACCTCCCTTCTTTGATGGCGCTGACTTTCAATATTGGAGATCAAGGATGGAGTACTATCTTAAGATGGACATCAACACTTGGTTAGCTTTGAAGGAGGGCTTCACCCCTCCAAAGGATGATGAAGGCAAGGAACTTGAATCGTGGCGGTGGACGGCAGAACGAACTCGAAAGAGTGAAGCCGAAGCAAAGGCGGTTGTCACTCTACAATGCGATATGAACAAAGACCAACTCATCAAGGTTGGTCCATTCACAAGTGCAAAAGACTTGTGGAACAAGCTCATCGAACTCCACGAGGACACCCGAGATTCAAGAATCGCCAAGAGGGACTTGTTCCTCAATCAACTTTAAAATCTCTCCTTGTAGGAGAATGAAACCGTAAGTGAGTTACATAGCCGGTTCAAGGAAGTCCTCAATGGGCTTCATTCGATTGATGAAAAGGTTGAGAATCGCGACCTTGTGAGGTATGTGCTAAAAGCATTTCTAAGGAATGCTTTGTGGTCATCTATGGTGGATGCCTACAAAGTTTCCAAGGATTTATCAATTGTTAAGTTAGATGACTTATTTTGTGAAATGGAATTGCATGAAATGGCTAACAAAGGCCCCAAGGAGAAGGGGATTGCCTTAGTTGCAGGGGACCGATCCAACAAGAAGAAGAAGGAGAAGAAGAAGGAGAAGGAAGTCTCTTCATCTTCATCTTCTTCCGAATCCGAGGAAGATGGCAGCGGGTCTTCTTCCTCCGAGATGGCAAATTTTGTGAGAAGAATGATGAGAAGGGGTCGACGCTTCAAGGGTAAAGGTAACCCTAGTGAAGTTAAAGTTGATAAGACTAACGTATCTTGTTTTGAGTGTGGTAGGAAAGGGAACTTCAAGAGTGAATGCCCAAAGCTAAAGAAAAAGGAGGAGAAATCCAAAAAGAAAGAGGAAAAATCTAAGAAAAAGAAGAAGGCCTTGAAGGCCACTTGGGATGAGTCATTCTCAAGCTCATCGGATGAAGAGGAGGAGAAGAGCACAAGGCATGTGGCGCTCATGGCTCTTATAGAAGAGAGCAGTGATGAATCTTCCAACTCCTCAAACGCGGCTTCATCATCTTCGGATGATGAAGAGGTAACTTCTCCCGAGCTTGAAAAATGTTATAGAGCAATTGCATGTTTAACCAATATGTTAAAGAAGTTGAAAAATAAGGTTAAAGCATTGCAATTAGAAATTGATCAATTGAAATTATCTAGGGGTGATAACATTGATGATTTGCATGTTGAAATGTTAGAGGATGAGATTAAATCATTGAAACTTGAGGTTGAAAACTTGAAACCCTCTAAGGTTGAGGATGTAGATGATT
Source organism: Boesenbergia rotunda (assembly GCA_024364735.1). Taxonomy (NCBI): domain Eukaryota; kingdom Viridiplantae; phylum Streptophyta; class Magnoliopsida; order Zingiberales; family Zingiberaceae; genus Boesenbergia; species Boesenbergia rotunda. The sequence goes on along the minus strand of JAGFNQ010001838.1, from coordinate 343,200 downwards.
TGCATGATGATTTGCTAGAGGAAGAAAATCAATCATTAAAGAGTGAAGTTGAGAGACTCAAGAATATTCTTGAGAAGTTCTCAACTAGCTCTAAGACCCTAGCCATGATCTTGAATGCCCAAAGGGCAATCTACAATAGGGCCGGTATTGGTTACTGACCCAAAGAACCTTCATTCGTGTCTTTGATGTCTAGGACTGACATGAGACAATCTAGGACACCCAAGGTTCAAAAGAAAGTTGTCAAGGCATGGGTGCCTAAGTCTTGTTTAGTTGATGCTTTAGGTCCCAAGGTTTGGGTACCTAAAACTTCTATTTTTCGAATTGTATAGGTTATGATTGAGGGGGAGCATCTATCAACTTGGTTCGTTGATAGTGGATGCTCTAAACATATGACCGGGGATAGATCATTGTTTACCACACTTCACAAGAAAAGTAGAGGTAATGTTTCATTTGGTAACAATGGTAGTCTTAAGGTCATAGGAATAGGAGACATTCAAATATCCGAATGTCTTAGAATTTCAAATGTCCTTCTAGTCAAGGGGATGACATTTAATGTCCTAAGTGTCAATCAATTGTGTGACACGAGTTACATAATTGATTTTCAACCAAGTCAATGTCTAGTTAGACAACATAACACCTTGGACATGGTACTAGTAGGAGCAAGAGTAGACAATATTTATCAAGTTTCATTTAAAAGTGCTACTAATGCTTTGGCTAAGTGTTTCATGTCAAAAGACGAAGAGTCCACCCTTTGGCACCGGAGGCTAGCACATGTTAACATGAAGAACATCTGGAAGTTGGCCAACAAGGGATTAGTCCGTGGCTTACCAAGCATCAAGTATGAAAAAGACAAACTTTGTGATGCATGTCAAATGGGTAAGCAAACAAAATCTGCACATAAAGCTAAAAGCGCTGTAAGTACATCTACTACTTTAGATTTACTTCACATGGATCTATTTGATTATAGTACTATCATATCATTGAATGGAAGTAGATATTGTTTTGTTATCATTGATGACTTTACTAGATATACATGGACTTATTTTCTTAAATATAAGGACCAGACCTTAGATGTTTTCATTTCTTTTTGTAGAAGAGTTGAAAATGAAAAATCATCAACAATTAAGACAATTAGAAGTGATCATGGAGGTGAATTTCAAAATCAATGATTCTTGGAATTTTGTCAAGATAGAGGGTATAGACATGAGTTCTCCACTCCTAGAACACTACAACAAATGGTGTTGTAGAGAGGAAGAATCGTGTTTTACAAGAGGTTGCACGAAGCATGCTTAATGAGTACTCACTCCCGAGTTACTTATGGGCTGAAGCTGTAAATACAGCTTGTTATGTGCAAAACCGAGTCCTCATTCATAGGTTCTTAGGGAAGACTCCCCATGAACTTTAGTTTAAGAAACCACCTACGGTTAAACATCTTAGGGTGTTTGGTTGTAAGGTGTTCCTCCTAAACACCAAGGATCACCTTGGAAAGTTCACGGCAAAAGCTGATGAAGGGATATTAGTCAGGTATTCCCTAGATAGCAAAGCCTATCGAGTCTACAACAAGAGATCTAGATTAGTTGAAGAGTCTTCTGATGTTGTCCTTGAAGAAATTCCAAAAGTCAATGGTCAACCAGAAGATGAAGTCCAATTCGAACTTAGGAGACTAAGTTTGAATGAGAGTCCAAATGGTGTTGATGGTGATGAATCCGATGACGGTGAGCCTAGACAACCCATTGATCAGCCGGATCCTGAGGCTGAGCTTGTGTCTAGTGAGCCCATTCAAGAAGCACCACCAATACCTAGGCAAACTAGATTAGTCTCTAGTCATCCCCAAGACCAAATTGTTAGAGACATCCACCATGGGGTTTGAATTAGATCATTTTTTAGGAATGAGGCTAATGAAGTTGTCTTAATTTCCGAAATTGAACCTAGAAAAATTGATGAAGCATTAAATGATCACGATTGGATCATTGCAATGCAAGATGAACTAGGTCAATTTGAAAGGAGTCAAGTTTGGGACTTAGTCCCTAGATCTAAGAAGACCACCATCATTGCGACCAAATGGGTCTTCAAAAATAAATTGAACCATAAGGGAGAAATCATTAGAAACAAGGCACGCTTAGTAGCCAAGGGCTATAGTCAAGTTGAAGGCCTTGATTATGATGAGACCTATGCTCCCGTGACACGATTAGAGTCCATCCAATTGATGCTTGCATTTGCAGCACATCGAGGTTTCAAGTTATATCAAATGGATGTCAAATTGACATTTTTAAATGGTTTAATTAGAGAAGAGGTCTATGTCGAACAACCTCCGGGGTTTGAGAGTACCGAATTTCCAAACCACGTATTTAAGCTCAAAAAGGCACTTTATGGCCTTAAACAAGCACCCCGAGCTTGGTATGAGCGGTTGTCGACATTCCTAATTGAGAAGGGCTTCGTTAGAGGTCAAATAGACCCTACACTATTTGTATGGAGAGATGGTGACAATATTTTTGTAGCCCAAGTATATGCCGATGACATAATTTGTGGCTCAAATAACAAGGGCAATTTGAATGAATTCATTGGACACATGGAAAGAGAATTTGAAATGAGTCTAGTGGGAGAGTTGACTTTCTTTCTTGGACTTGAAATCAAACAAACCCGAGATGGGATCTATGTGTACCAATCGAAATATACTCAAGAGATGCTTCATAAATTTAATATGAGTGATTCAAAAGAGGTAACCACTCCCATGGCTACAAACATAAGATTAGACAATGATGAGAGTGGTAAACCCGTTGATTTGACTCAATATCGGAGCATGATAGGTAGTTTGCTATACCTCACAGCGAGCCGACCTGATATTCTTTTCGTTGTGGGTATGTGCGCTAGGTATCAAGTTTGTGCCAAGGAATCTCATTTAATCGTTGTTAAGAGAATTTTGAGATACCTTAAAGGCATAATAGGAGTCGGTCTTTGGTACCCCCGTACCGAATCTTTTGATTTAATTGGCTATACCGATTCCGACTACGTTGGATGTAAGTTGGATAGGAAAAGCACAAGTGGGGGCTGCCAATTTCTAGGGTCATCTTTAGTTAGTTGGTCGAGTCGGAAGCAACATTGTGTTGCTCTCTCCACGACCGAAGCAGAATATATCGCCATGGGAGAGAGCGTTTCACAATTATTGTGGATGATTCACACTTTGGAGGACTATGGATTAAGTTACAAAAGTGTGCAAGTGTTGTGTGACAACATTAGCATAATTAACCTAACCAAAAATCCAGTCCATCATTCTAAGAGCAAACATATTGAGGTGCGTCACCTCTTCATTAGGGATCATGTAGCTAGGGAAGATATTGTACTCCCATATGTAGAGTCCAAGTCAAACCTTGCTGACATTTTCACTAAACCACTCCCCGAAAATGAGTTTAGTTTCTTAAGAAGGGAGTTGGGAATGTGTCGCGCTTCATAATTTTCAAAATGCATTCAAAACCCTTCATGATAAGTTCTAATCGTTGGGAAACAATTGGGTAACTTGGGGACATCTCACACAAACTATAAGGTTTACCAAAACGTTTTTGTTTGCTAGAAATGGGGTGAGATGCTAGGATCAACTCAATTTCTCAAAATGTCAATGCATCCCTTGACAAATTAAGTTGACGAGATAAAAATCACTTCGGTGACCAAGTATGGGGAAAACCAATGCATAACATATGTGTATTTGGCTCCATGATCATACTTGGACATTCCAATCAAGGAAACTTGATTGGAAACTTGGATTTGACACAAATTGTTTGAATGATTGTTGTTTGAGTTTGACTCCACTTGGGTGGAGCAAAGTGACTTGTTCAAACTCTAAGGACCTTTGATCCTTGTTCAGGGATCATTTATAGCCAAGGGATCACTTTTAAGATTGATATCTTTCATCAAATTCCCTCAGAAAACGTGTCAAAGTCTGAAACTGAAATTTCAGATCGTATCTGGGAGTTTCAGGAACCCTGATCGGTCACTGGACCGATCAGGCTTGTAACGTCCCAAAATTTCCATTTTTAGTCCTTAAAGTCCTTAGAATTATTTAGAAATGGTTTAGAAATATTCTAGATATTTTTAGGAATTTTTAGAGTATTTTTATGGAATTTTCCGAGTCCGTTTGGTGTTTTTGGAAAAAGAAAAAGAAAAATAAAAAGAAAAATAATAAAAACGTTTAAGGGCAGCCGGTGGATTGAACCCGCGACCACCACGAAACAGCCCGCGCGCGCAACCAGCCGGGCTAGGGTATCAAGCACAGAAAAGGAAGGAGAGACCTATATTTAAGGAGTAGTTAGGTCGATTTGCCCCCATAAGTATAAATGGAAAAACCAATTAAGTGCAGCTGGTGGATCGAACCCGCGACCAGCACGAAACCAAAAACGCGCGCAACCAGCTGGGCTAGGGTATCAAGCACAGAAAAGGATGGAGAGACCTATATTTAAGGTGTAGTTAGGTTAATCCGCCCCATAAGTATAAATAGGTAATTAAAGAGAGAAGTTTTATTTTCTCTCCTCTCCAAACCCTCACGCCGACCCCTCCTCTTCTGGGCGAAACTACACCAAGCTCTAGGGGGCCGGTTAAGGCTCTTCTCCAAGAGATAATTCTATATTCGGGATCCCCGCGGCGAGAGGAACGCGTAGACGTGAAGAATTCTCCGAGATCTCAAGTTTCTCTCGAGTCCTAGACGTTAATCTTGGTTGTAAGTCCAAGATATCAATGTAAGTACTGCTCACCTGCAGTAAGAGGCGGTTTTTCCGCGAGAATTTCCTTTAAAAGTTTTTAGAAGAGATATTTCCTTTTTGTTTGAGTTTTTGCTTGTGATCTTAGTTCATTATATGCTTATATATGTTGATTAATACCCTATGTGAGTTTAGGGTCCTAGAAAAGCTATGAGAAAAGAAAAGATAAAGATAAGAAAAGAAAAGGCCAAGGCCTTAAGAAATCCCCAAAAGTCAAGACTTAGGGATTTTTAGCACGCAAGGTGCTCCAGAAAATGCCAAGACATTTACAGATAAGAAAGAAAAGAAAGAAAAGCTATTTTATTTTATAAGGCCAGTACCCGGCGTCCAAGGGCGTCGTTAAAGAAATCCAGGTGTCCAATTCCAAGGTCTTGGCCCTGGTAGACCAAGGTCTGCTCTATTAGGATTGGTGGCTCGCTACCCCAACCTTTTAGGGAACGCGCATATCAGATGGTACTTACGTCTTCAGTGGATCCAAGTGATTATTATTTTCAAGTATATGCTTTAGCAAAGTTTCGAAAATTTAAGAAAGTTTTCAAAAAGTTAAAGAATAGCTAAAGTTTCAAGTTGAGCCAAGAAAAGTAAATTGAGATTTATTATTGCTTGAGTATGCATGTTTTGAGTTATACATGTTCTTAGTTTTCTTTCAAGAATATTAGTATCTCATATGATTTTCAGTTTGATCTAGAAGCATGTTTGCACATTTCGAGATTTTGTGAGCTAGATAGTACTTACTAAGCTTTTTGCTTACTAGTTGCATTTCCTCTTATTGCAGATAAAGGTAAAGGCAAGCAATCCTGAAGGAAGGCGACGAGGCGGTGCTGAGTAAAGTGTGTGTGGTGGCCGATTTTGGAGAGATCTTTGAGATGAGACAATTTAACTATCCAAATTACAATGTTATAGTTTATTCAAATTTCAAGTTCTTGTTTTAGGGAGTTTAGCGAACATTTAAGTTTTGGATAGTTTTACATACTCAATTTCTTAGAGTAAAGATTCCATGTCATTTCTTTTAGCCTACATATTCTTATGATTGCATTGGATGAGTAGAAATGTGAGTAGTTGGAGATATTGATACTTTGTTAGAGAAATAGATGCATGTGCCAAGATAGTATCAATTTCTCTTGAATTAAGTTTTATTGCTTAAATATATTTAGAAAAGTTGCATCCATATTTCATAATGCTTTAGCAGGGTTATAAAACATGTATTTGGTGTTAGGAATGCATAGGAGTCAAGATTGGTACAAACTTTAGTGTTAAAGTTCATATAACTTGAATAGTTTATTTTCTTCCGCAAAAGTCCTAATTTCAAGTTTATGGATTGATTTTGTTTGGCTAAATTGTTTAGAAAACTGGCATAGAGTATAGAAATGGTATCATAGTTTTATATGGCTCGAAAATACATGATTGGTGGACCTTTGAAGCAAGTGCCGAAACCTGAATTTCAGATTTCAGGCCTATCAGTCGACTGATACAGTATCACTCAACTGATACCCGAAAGATGAGTTGGGCGAGGCAAGCTTCAATGAGTATCATCTTGCGAGCTTTTGAGAAGGAAAGTGTGATATGGTATCGTGCATGACTACTTAAGTTAGAATATCATTGTTAGATGAATTTAAAAGAAAAAAAAAAGATTTCCGCATTTTTAGTCATGCATCAGAAGTCGAGAAGTAGAGAAAAGTAACGATCCGTCTAAGGTAGAAGAAGGCGGGTCGCTACAAGGCTTAGGGCTGATCGGTCCCCGGATCGATCTGGCTCTACCCTGTAACGATTGGTCACAGACCGATCAATGGGGTCAGCAGAGACTTTGCGAACTCTCGGCTAAGCTTTCTGTGCTAGTCTGGATCGGTCCCCAGACCGATCTGGCATCTTGTGGTGATCGGTCCAGAGACCGATCAGGAGGGCTTCTCGAATATCATCCGACCCTACTGTTCGCTTCCTGATCGATCAACCGATCGATCAGGAGCCTATCTGATCGGTCAGCCGACCGATTAAGACTAGGCCAGCCCGATCAGGCCATAGCCTGATCGGTCTGGGAGCTATCAGATCGAATGGTGATCCGTTCAATCGCATTAAATTACCGTTGGTGACCGATCCACCAACTGACTTAACCACGATTTCTCTTCACTTTCCAAGCCCTAGTCGACCAAAACCCCTCAGCGCCGAAGACCCCTCTCCTTCGTTCTTGTGCGTGCGATCTCTTGCGTCCTCCTCTTCCTCGAGTGGGTGTGTGTGCTCGCGTGTGATCCTGAGAAGTCCTTCTTTCCGCAAGCTTCTTTCTCACTGAAGGATTTTCCTGCACTCATCTCTGTCACCGAGAGTCTCTCCGTGCGCAACCTCTTCTTCCAATCTTCGAGCACTTCATCAATGGCACCTAAGTAAGCTTGTGTCTCAGTTTTCATTACATATCAGTTCATAGTATATGTGCTTGAAGCTAACCATGTGTTGGTGTTTGTTCTTGTTGTTGTGTCGTGTCTTTCTTATTCTGGCCATAACCCATCGTTGCCATGTCCCATCTTTGATTGATGTTACCTAATACTTACCTGATTACTTCTCCTATGATTAAATCTGGTGTCTTTGATTAACTCTATCTTCATATGATCATGTCTTACCTTATGATTACTCTTCTTGTGATCAAATATTGGGTCTATGATTCAACCCGTGTTTTTATGATCAAATCACTCTTGCTCAATTGACTTAACCCATGTGCATGATCTATTCCAATCTCTAGAAAATCATCTAAAGGCAAAGAAGCCGCTGAGGACAGCTCAAAGGGGAAAGCCCCTTCATCATCTACCCCTCCTTCAAGGCCTCCACCACCTCCACATACTAGATTTCAGAATATTACCATGGCTCTAAACTTCCAATGGCACAATTTCAAACTTATGCCATGTCGAACAGTAGACCAAACTTTTATCTACGAACATTGTCCAATAGTTCGACAAAGTATTGAATATTATAATCTTCAACCCATTTTGTATCTTGAGAGGCCAATCAACCTTGATTTGGTCTCTGAATTCTATAACAACATGGTCTGTGGGGAGGGTACGGGGTGGAAAATCCGCGTTGCTAGTGTCGACCTTGATTTTAATCGAACTATTTTCACTGATTTTCTTGGCTGTCGCTGGTCAGAAAATGATTTTTCTCTCTACCCTTATCCTCCTGATCCTCTTCCGGTTCCCTTTGATGGAGTCACTCCTGATTCCATCTACGAGTATTTTCTAGGCCATCCTAGGCCAAGGGGTTCCGGTGAGCGCACCCGCAATTTTCCCACATTTCCTGCTCTTCGCCTTTCCCCCGTTGAGTATGTTTTGTTTAAGATCATCACCAATTGTCTCCTTCCAACTACTTCGAAACACCTAGATGAGATTCACCCGTTCCACTGCTTGATGCTCTACGGGATGCATCAACAGTTAGACTTTGACCCGGTGGCTTCGGTCTATTTCTCCATCATCGTCTACAGTATGCAGTCCGCCCAGACAGTCTACATGCCATTTGGCCATATCATCACTGCTTGGCTGGAGTCGGTTGGCATTGATGTTTCACAGGGCTGCATTATACCCATGGTTCGACAGGATTGTCGAATTGATCATCGCATGATGGCCCAATCTGGCATTGTTATCGGATCATGGGGGCTACGGTGGAAGGTTCGACGACATGAGGGGGAGTTACCGAGAGCAGTCCCTGACCAGCAGTCGTCGGCTGATGCTGAGGATTATGATGAGTGGGCTCCTGATTTACGCTGACAGGTTGCGGAGTTAAAGCAGTTGATGCAGCGCGAGCTACACATTTCCGAGCTCTGGCACCAGGAGGTCAGCTCGGAGTTTCAGCCTTTCGATCACCGGCTCGACGCTCTCGCATCCGACGTCTCTGAGATCAGCTCACTACAGGACACATGGTATGAGGAGTGGTATCATCATACGTTTCCTGATGGTGCGTCCCCGAGCAGCCCTCCGCCAGGAGGTGTTATATATATTGCTGATTCTTCAAACGATGAGCATTGATGACATTGACTGTTTTGATGACTGTTATATGTGGTTGTGGTCAATTTCTTTTAAGGTGTCTTGACTTTAATGCGATATGATGCGTCTGATATTTTGCATGTATGTCTTATTTGCCTTATCATGCTTAGGATGTTGGCTTATATATGTTTACATGATTACTATCTGTCTATATGCCTCATTCTATTTTGCAATGTTGATGTTTTTTATGCCATGCTCATATGATACATATGCTTGTTTTGCCATGCTCTATTTTTGCCATATGTGTTCATATGTGTTTCAAAAATCAATCATATATTTGTTGATTTGGAATACCTCTAGGATTGAGGGGGAGTATGGTTAAACTTAACAGCCCCTCAAGACCCTTTTCGGTGTTCGACAAAGTGGGAGAGTGTTGGTTGATTATGTTTAGGATGATTATATTGTAGGGGGAGGATCCTGATTCTCCTATGATTCTGGATTTGAGAAAATTGATTGAGAATCCCTAAACTTAAAATCGGGTTGTCAAACAACAAAAAGGGGGAGATTGTTGATGCAGTCTGACCCTGATTATTGTTTTGGTGTTGATATCGATTTTAGTTTAGGTTGATGATTATGATTATGGTTAAGTCCTAATCGGGGGATTAGGCATGTTATGGAAAATCCTAGCTTGGAGGGCTAGGTGTTGGAAAATCCTAACCTGGAGGGTTAGGTGTGAAAAATCCTAGCTTGGAGGGCTAGGCATTGAAAAGTCCTAATTCGGAAGGGTTGGGTGAAAATTCCTAGCTTGGAGGGCTAGGTGAAAAGTCCTAACTTGGATAGTTAGGTAAAAAAGTCCTGGCTTGGAGGGTCAGGTCCTAGCTTGGAGGGCTAGGTCTAGAAAAGTCCTAATTCGGAAGGGTTGGGTGAAAAGTCCTAGCATGGAGGGCTAGGTGAAAAGTCCTAACTTGGATGGTTAGTTGCAAATTCCCAACTTAGAAGGTTAGGTGAAAAATCCTTAGCTTGGAGGGCTAAGGTGGATGAAAACCTAGCTTGGAGGGCTAGGTTTGAGTCCCTGGATCGGTCTGGTGATCGATCAGGGAAGTTGGCACGCTGCTCCGTCGTGGATCGGTCCGGTGACCGATCCAGCAATGACTGATCGGTCTGGTGACCGATCAGGGAGCACACAGTGAGGTTGGGAACCTATTGTGCGGCTCCTGATCGATCCGGTGACCGATCAGGGAGTAGGCCGTTGCCTTGCTGCTTGGCTCCTGATCGGTCCGGTGACCGATCAGGGAGCAGGCAGCTTCCTCACTGCCTTGTTTCTAATCAGTCTGGTGAGCAATCAAGAAGCACACAGTGAGTTGAGTTCCCCTACTAATCTGCTCCAGATCGGTCTGGTGACGGATCAGGATCACTGTGCAGATCGTTCTGGAGAACGATCCAGCGTCGCGCGTTCCTCACTATGATCGATCAGGACGGAGCCTGATCGGTGTGGTCATGACCTGATCGGTCTTGTGACCGATCAGGATGCTTCCTGATCGGTCCGGTGATCGATCAGGAGGTTTGGACTGCGAAGCTCAGAAATCGCCCGATAAAGAGGTGGATCGGTCTAGTGATCGATCCATAACCTGGGATCGGTCTGGTGATCGATCCAGGAGAGTCCCAAAGAAATCACGATATCTGATTGACCGTTGGGGACCGATCAGGACGAAGCATGATCGGTCTGGACCCAACCTGATCGGTCTGGTGACCGATCAGGAGGCTCTCTGATCGGTCCTGTGACCGATCACTTTAATTCAAAATGCACTGTCAGACGCTCTGAACGCGTCTGAGCGTATCCGATTCTCTGCGCTTAACATCTGATACATGATTTGCTGCTTGATATGCTGCTCTAATACTCTGATTAAGCTGCAGGTGACAGGGAATAATTCAAACACTCAAGAAGAGTCAATGGAGACCTTTCCTTGGAGCAGGTTTGTCTGTTTTTCCATCTCAGGTTGCAACGGGCACTTGTGCTGGCTGGAGCTGCTGTCTGGGGCTGGTCTGAGGGAGGCTTAGGGAGTTCAGAGGAGCTCAGTGGTAGCTGGTGGTTGCAGAGGAGCAGCTGGAGGCTGCAGGGAGATGGTGTCACCTGATACTCAGTGGAGGAACAAAAGGAGCGGAAGAGATTTGGCTGAGTAGAGTTTGGCTGCTTGAGTTCATGATGCGCTATTGTCTTCCCCACACTTTGCTTGCGTGTTCTTGAGTTCCATCACTTTGAGCAAGCTACTGCAATCTTGAAGCAACCATCCCTTGCTTGAGCGCTTGGAGGAAAGAATAAGAGGCTTCGAGTCCAACAGCGAGAAGACACGGGGAAAGGGTTCTTGCGTGAGATCGTCGCTGGGTGGAGCTAAGGAGGAAGCTTGCTGTGTTCTTGTCTTTGCTAAGTGCTAAGTAAGATCTTTCTTGTGTTTCATTGTGCTTAAACTATATCCTTGATTGAAACGCTGTGGAGAGGTTTCTCCACTGAGAAGGAGGTTGCTTTCTATTCGGTGTTAATCGGGGCTTGATCTGCCGACGATCAAGGGATCGCCCACCTTAAGGGCACGCCAAGGAGTAGGGGCAAGTTATCTCCGAACCTTATAAACCCTCCTTGTTAGCGATCTTGTTTGTTCGTTCTAGTTGTTTTTGTTTTCTGCACTTCTCAGTTTCAATTGTTTCTTCCGCTGTGCTACTAACAAATTGAGTGCAGAAGTTTGTAAAGCTTAAAGTCTAAGTGTTTGGCTATATTCACCCCCCCCTCTCTAGCCATCCGGGTTCCAACAGGTAGGTCTAGGAATGTCCAAGGTGGACATGTGGACTCTAGATTTGAGAACCTAGAAAGGGAAAATCATGCATTAAGGGAAAACTTGATAGGTTAGTGAAAACCCTAGAGAGATTCACGATTAGATCTAAGGGTTTGGATTTGATGTTGGGTGGTCTAAAACCCAACAATGATAGATCGGGTCTAGGATACTGATCTAAAGTCTCCCATGCCAAGGGAAAGAGATATGCTAGGGTAGCATATGATTATGGCAAGAAGGGGGAGTCCAAAAATGACAAGGGGGTGCCATTTAAAGGGAAAAAGAAGGACTTAACCAAAGACAAGGTGTCCAAGGTTAAGAAGGTTAGGTTTGTAGGACAAGAGTCGTCGGAGGATCATCGGTGTGGTCTAGTGTTGGTTGAGTCACCTAGGGAGGTGGCTAGGGCTAAGAGTTCAAGGGGGAGCTCTAGGAGCCTTTGGGATATATGGTGGATGGATCTTAGGAGGGTTGCTCCTAGAGGTCTAGACGGACCATAGGATGTGCCAAAAGAATTGAAGATGGACTTGAGTCTCAATTCTTGGGTTTTGGCACATGGATTATGTGTTCCATGCATAAAAAAATGACATTGGGGTTATATTTCATGAAAATTGGTTCTTGATGTACAAATGTCATATAAATCAATGCTAGGGAGGCATTGTGGGTTGGTATGGGCAGTGACATCAAGGAGAAACCAAAACTAGGACTTTTGGGCAAGGTTTGAGTGAACCTTTTTGTAAGTTTTGAGTTTTATGTCAAACTTGGGAATGGTGATAGATACATTTTGGAATGTATTTTTCCCAAGTAGGTATGGGTACCACAAATGTCTCCATAAAATTTGAGAATTTTTGAAGATTTATGGAATTTCTGGCGCATTTCTGAATTTGGCCAAAAAAGCTGAAATTCTGATTTTCAGAGTATCAGTCGACTGTTTAAGGGGGCAGTCGACTGGTCAGGGCTGAGTTTTGTATCAGCAGTTGGGAAGTGGTCCAAATGATGTAAAACAAGTGTATGGAGGCGTAATACACATTGTTTATGATCATTAGGGATTAGAAGATCCAATAATTGGGATATTGTTGGAGTCTTTTTGATGTTAGGCAAAGGGGGAGAAGTGTTGGGTTTAATTTGGAAAACCAAACACACCTTTGCAAGAAATCCTAGGTTTAGGGAAACCTAGGTGAAGGGGGAGCATGGTTGCTCCATTCTTGGCGTAAGGGGAACCTTGGAAAGGTTCTTAAAAAGCCTTTGTAAGTCCAATGTAGGGGGAGCATTGGGATAGATTTTAAAAAGCCTGGTTTTGGTGAAAAGTCCTAACTTGGAGGGTTAGGTGTAGGATGCCTTGGGATAGGATCCATATATGTTTGCATTTGCATATGCATTGGCGGTATAAGTCCAAGATGGAGTCTTGGCAACGTAAGTCCAAATGTTTGTTTAGCTTTGTTATTGCTATTTATTACTATTTGTTTTTCCTAACTTAAACGTATTGTCAATCATCAAAAAAGGAGAGATTGTTGAGGCAATCTATGGTCCGGAGTGACCATGAGTTTTGATGTTTGGGCAAAGGGTTTAAGTTAGGTTTACCTTTGTGTATTTGATATGTGTATTTGAGTGTGCAGGATTGCAGGATACACATATTGACTTGGCTGGACGGCTTCGGTACGGTGAAGGGTGGCATGGAGACAAGCTGGAAGCTTGTGTGCGCACCCGAGGAACCATGGGTAGTAGGGACGATGAGCTGAGGGGCACGGACTTTGAGGCATGCGTGAAGGATGGCATGGAGGCAACCTGGAGGCTTGTGTGCATCCGAGGGACGGGAGCCAAAGATGAAGAGGGCGCGAAAGCAATAGTCGAGGCTGTTGGTGAGGAGTCAGCTATGTCGTGAGGGTACGAGTGTTGAGTGATTGTACTCGGGAAATCCTATGGTTCGAGTGCTGAGAGAGTGTACTCGAGAAGGGAAACCTTAGGTGTATGAGTGGATCAGTCGACTGCCCTTGGGACAGTCGATTGATAAAACTCACAGAAGGTGGTCAACCCTGGACCAGTCGACTGCCCCAGGGATAGTCGATTGGTAGCAGCCAAAATTCGAACGTTAGGCGTGTAACGGTCAAATTTGGGTGGGGCAGTCGACTGGCAGCGACTTATCAGCCTAGAGTTCTATTTAAAGGGACTCGATTTTGGCTGAAGCTTCTTGATGAATTTGGCTTTGGGTAAGAGCCAAATAGTAGTCTAAGAGCTCAGATATTGTTGAGGTGTTGTGGCATGGTTTCTCCACCCACAAGGAGCGACAAGGGCTAGCCGGAGAGTATTCGGGGAGTGATCCACCGAAGGATTCTTGGATTAGTCACCTTTAGGGTTGGATACCAAGTAAACTCTTCTTGTTAGCATTGGGTTTCTTATTGTTCCTTGTATATTTGTATTGTGCTAACCCTTTTGTAGAGAAAGATCAAGAAAATTACTATTCACCCCCTCTAGCATACGTCAACGATCTTACAAGAGGGGTAATCCCTAACTTTACTTATGCTCAAAATGCTTGCATGAATGCTACAAATGTTAATAATTGCTTGCCTATATGTGTTTTTGGCTTTAAATATCATGATAGGAATTTAGAAAAGGAAAATCAAGTTTTGAGAGCAAAACTTGATAAATTAGAGAAGAACCTAGATAGACTTATTAGAGGGTCCAAGGGATTGAATGTGCTACCAAAGGATCAAAACCATTGAAATGGTAGGCCGGGTCTAGGATACCACCCTAGGACGGCAAATATTGGTAAAATGTCATATTCAAGAATGTCTTATGTTTATGGTAAAGAAAAGGTCAAAAATGGTAAAGAAAAGTCATTTAAAGGAAAAGAAAAGGAATTGACCAAGAAAAAGGTCTATAAAGTTAAGAGAGTGTTAGTGGAACATAAAGAAGCACCGGAGGAGCACCAGTGTGGTCTTGCATTTGTGGATAAGTTACCTAGGGAGGTAACTAGGGATAGGAGCTCAAGGGAGAGCTCTAGAAGCCAAAATGGGATTCATGGTCAATGGATCTCAGGTGGATTTCTCCTAGGAGACTAAATGTGTTGTGAAGTGTGCCAAAAGGTTTAAAAGGCTAAGGTTAGCCTTAATCCTAGGGAATTGGCACACTAAAAGGAGTTTCATGGTGAAAAGAGAAAATATGATCATATTGGGAGAAAATTGGTTTGTAATGTGAAAATGTCATATAACTAAGTGCTATGAATGTATTATGACTAGGTATAAGAGGATACATCAAAAAGAGGTCTAAACTAGAACTTTTGGATAGGTTCCAATAATACAATTTGGAGAATTTAAATTTTCTACCAATCTTGGGATCCAGAGTAAATTTATTTGAAAAAAATATTTTTTCCAAGTAGACATAGAATCCACAAATCTCTCCACGAAATTTCAGATTTTTTGGAGATTTGTGGAATAAATTAGATGTTTCTGAATTTGGGAATGGAAGGCTGAACTTAAAGTACCAGTCGACTGCCCTCTGGGTAGTCAACTGGTCCTAGAGTGAGAAACATTCTGTAAGCTTCACCAGTCGACTGCTCCAAGGGCAGTCGACTGGTCCAAGAGTGAGAAACGTTCTGTAAGTTTCACCAGTCGACTGGCCCAGGGGCAATCGACTGGTCCGCGGGTTTTATTAAGGTTCGGGTCGCGCGGGGGTGTCCAAAACCTAGGGTTTTGCATGCCACTCCCAGCGAATACCTTCTCCTCCAACTTCCTCTCTCGTTCTAAAGCCCTCCCACGCTCTAGAAACTCTTCCCGAGCCCTCTCTTACCTCCGATCTGCAACCTAGGGTTTGTGAGACTTCTCTTCTCAAAGTCTAGATCATTCATCATCATCATGCAACATTTGGGAAAGAGGTAAGAACTTGGATAGTTTAATTTCTCCCATTTAAACTATGATTTGGAACTAATGTGTCGATTTTTGCATGTTTTTTTTGTTTTTTTTCTTTGTGGGGGTGGTTCGGTATACATGCATATGTATGTCCCATTTTAGTTTGGCCTCTAAGAGACAAAGAGGTGAGGGATCATCCCGACAAGGTCGAGTAGACTCCGGGGAGTCTAGGTTTTGATCTGCGGAATGTAGGAAGAGATTTAACGACAATGAGTTTGTGATAATGAATTGTCGATATTTAAATAGGGCCTTCTTTCAAGAAAAATCTCCCCAAATTGCCGAAATGATCGCATACTTTGGGGCAGAGCAATTACTCTACTGTTATCATGATATTAATCTGGACCTTTGTAAAGAATTTTATGCAAATATTACGTGCATTAATTCTGATAGTAGTCTATACGAGTCCATGGTAGCAGGAGTTCGCATTCCCTTCTCACCCATCATCTTGGTGAATTTTTGGGGTGTAGGATATCTCATAATGCATCCACTTATTTCCCTACTGTTGTTGAGTCTCTCTCTCTGCATGACGTTACCATTGATCAGATTCATATGCATTACTTTAGAAGACATCGACATGATACAGAGCGTATATTTGACGCCAAGCATATGAGTCCTTTTAGTCATGTTTTGTATAAAATTGTCATAGAGCGTCTTTTGCCCATTGTCACCAAGGGGTGGGCTAGGATTAGACTGCCACATTTGGTGATGATGTATGCTTTAGATAGGAGGCTTGACATAGATATTTCTTTGCACGTGTTTACATCCATTGTCCACTTTTCCCAGAGTGCAAATGGGAAGATATATATGCCCTTCTGCCACATCCTGACCGAGTTCATTGAGTCTCGCGGTATCCGTGTGTCTAGCGGTCAGGTTCGTCACCTGTCCAAGGATTACGATCAGATTGACACACGCCAACTATCCTTGGCAGGTATCGAGTGCATGTAGGGGGAGGTCGTCTAGAAGCAGCGTCCGGAGTCCTCCAGCTCTGATGAGGAGCCTGCTGATAGGATTACACGCGAAGAGTTGACTCAGCTATGATCTGATGTTCACGACCTCCAGGAGGAGGTTCACAGCATCCAGGAGGAATTCCATGGATTCCAGCAGACGCGGACGGCTATCCAAGGGGAGGTTCATGGCCTCACGGAGTTCTGCCAGGGATTTCAGCGCCAGCAGGATGAGATGCTGGATATGATACGGCAGCTACATCTTGTTAGTGATATGTGAAAAGTGTCCTAAGGTAATCGCCTTATGATTGTAATCATTTATTTTAATAAATGAATATTCACTATTTGAGTATACATGTTTATGTATTTGATTGAGATCTTAAACTCATTTACTGAATGTCCGCAATATAATTCACAACATGAGAGAATTTGTGATGAATTCACAACTAGTGATTATCTCTACATGTGCAATTGTGAAGTATTGAAATTGTCCCTAGTCGATGAATTGATAAATACGGACACTATCAATTCTGTTGATACTAGCATGGGTTATTCTCTAATCAGCTGATTCTCACTGGCTGGTGACATTGGGATGTCCGGAGATAAACATGAATGCTAGTTAAGGGAACTAGTTCATTGGAGTGACTGGCTGTAAAACTTCATATGGTAGTCTACATATAGATATGTCAGTGAAGTTCTTACTGCAGCTAAAGTGCGATGTTCCTTTGACTTGCGGTGTTCAAGTCATCTTGGTCATGAAGACTTATACTTTGACATCTTAAGCAAGCATCTCCAAGGAGGTATGGACCCAGGATGATTGGGTATAAGCCGAAGTGTCCGAAGATGTTTGAACAACCTACAAAGGATTCACCATTCCTTGCGAGGAGATGTATACCCAAGGCATATCGTCGGATTGTTACATGAAGCATCTGGCCAGAGCATGACATGTTTAGAGTATGAATCTCTTAGATACATGAGAGTAATTAGAATCCGTAGGACGAGAAAACGTTACTTGGGCTAGGTGTGACGTAGTCAGCCTAGTGGGGACTGACACACATAGACCATGTCCTGAACCAAGTGGGTATAAGATGGTGAAGGGAATGGGGCACGATTCATTATAGCTGCTGAAGGGTTTCAGAATTGTTTCTGAGGTCAACCGTTGATCTTTCGATTAATTGGGGATCATGATGTACTACTAGGTGTCACTCATGATCGTTCTATAATTGGTTAATTATAGACGTCCAACATAAATCAAAAGCCTATTTAGTCACACGCACTACGAGTAATCCGAGGGATTTAAAACGAGTTAAAAATTGGATTTTCCAATCAAGAGAGATTAGGTTTGGTTGAGCCAAACGATAAGTCGAATCTGAATTTTTCAAAGACGCATCGGAAGCGTAAAATGGCTAAGTCTTTTGAAGACTTAATAGATGAATTAAATGAGTTTAATTCATTGGGGCGTGGCTTGGATAGGCCGGCCAAAGAGGGTCCCCACCCTCTTTGCTTGGTCGGCCACAACAAAGGGAGAGAACCAAGTTTCAGTTCAATTTATAAAATAAACCAAGTGTTGTTTGTTTTATAAAATTATGGATGATATAAATTTTTTATATAATAAACCAAGGTTTGGTTTATTTTTCATAGAAATTAAAAGAACCATGGATTGTTTTATTTTATTTTATAAAATCAATCACGGATTGATTTACCATGATAAAGAAATTTATATAAAGAAATTTATTTTTCATGAAAATTAAAATGAACCATGTATTGATTTATTTTATAAAATCAATCATGGATTAATTTACCATGATAAGAAATTTCTTTCCATAAGAAAAAAAGAAACTTGGTTGATTTTTATCATAAATTAAAATATGATAAAACTTGGCATAATGGAATAAGTCATAGAAAATTTATATGATAAATTCTTATGAAAATTTATTCCATAAGAAAAAAGAGACTTGGCGGTTGAGAGGCCACTATATAAAGGACCCAAGGCAAAGCTTGGAAATCAATCCAAGTATTCTTGCTTGGGCTCTCTCCCTCTCCTCCATTCTTCCTCTTGGTCGGCCACAAGCCTCTCTTCCCTTCTTCTTGCCGTGAGCACAAGGAGAAGCACCGAGGCGATGAAGTTCTTCCGTTGGGACGATCTTCCTCTCCGGCCATCATCACCTTGGGATTGGGCGCAAGTCATCCTCCTCCTTCTCGCCGGAATTGTGATTCCGGCCAATCTTGGTGGTGAGTTTTTCCAATGTGATTACTTCTCTCTTGGTTTTTCTTGTCGCGTTCTCGGAGAATCTAGTAGTTCTCGAGAACACGAAACTCGTGGCTTTGCGAAGTCATTCCGAAGATACTCTGCGTGGATGCGATAGAGGTTGAGCTTCCGAGGGACGCTTACGGTTGGATCTAGTCCCTTCCTTCGAGTTACGCGAGTAACAAGTAAATTAGTATACGTTTCTGCAAAATTTTAAATATATGATCATGTCTACACAAG
This sequence comes from Boesenbergia rotunda, assembly GCA_024364735.1. Taxonomy (NCBI): domain Eukaryota; kingdom Viridiplantae; phylum Streptophyta; class Magnoliopsida; order Zingiberales; family Zingiberaceae; genus Boesenbergia; species Boesenbergia rotunda. The sequence goes on along the minus strand of JAGFNQ010001838.1, from coordinate 324,337 downwards.
ATAAGGTTGCATGCTTAGATGTGTGGTTAAATAATTTGAGAAATTATTTATGCTAAACCTTCCGCTGCAAGTAATTAATTTTAAAATTACGAACCCGCATCCATGTCAACATGCACCCGGTCCCAACAGTGGTATCAGAGCCGGTTAGTGTTCGACATAATCATATAATTGTTTTGCGGAAAACTTTGTCATAATCTCAATTTTGGAAAATTTTCCAATTATGGAAACTTTCCAATTATGGTAAATTTCCGATTTAGGAATTTCAAGGTTTGAAAATCCTCATGAAAATTTCGCAAACTTTTGAAATATCCCTATTTCTGAAATTTTATGATAATTGTGAAAACTTTCCATTTTTGGAAACTTCCCAATTTTGGAAATTTCCTATTTGGGAAAATTTTCAATTTTATAAATACGTAAGTTTTCTTTGTACCAGAAATTTACAATTATTCTGAAAATTTTTTTATTTTTGAAAACTTTCCATTTATGGAAAGCTCGCAATTTTGGACACTTTCTTTCAAGAAAGTCTAGACAAATTATGGGAATATTAATTGGCATTTAAATTCATAATTGAAAATTAAATTATTTACAAAATTCATTATTTTGGATTAAGCCTCGGAGAGCCGTCCAATTTAAAGTTAGTTGTTATAATTAAATTTCCTAAATTGAATTTAAGTTGTCAAATGTTTAATTTGGATTGAACCTCGGGGAGCTGTCCAAATTATATTATCAATAAATTCTTATTTTGGATTGAGCCTCGGGGAGCCGTCCAAATTAAGTTATTGATATTAATTTTCCATAAATAAAATATGTGATCAAATCTTGGAAATTTTTTGAGGTGATTCTCAAACGATAATTTTCTTATTTGATTTATGAGGTGATGCTCATACATATTATTGTCTCCAAAATTAATTAGGAAAATTGTTTCCTATAGAGTATATTTTCTTAAATAAGATTTTCATGAAAATAATATGTGGTTGAATTAAGGGAATCTGTCTCTTAATTTAATAAGATTTGATTTAGAGAAATCAAAGTCTTAAAAATATTAATTCCGAAATTGATTATGATAATTTAGGAAATTGTTTCCCAAAATAATTCCTTGAATAAAGTATGAAATTAGAATTAGGAAATCCGGTTCCTAATTCAATTAATGAGACTTGATAAATTAAGTCACATACATACTTTATTAAGGAAATCGTTAGTATATGACATAATTATATGTCATGAATGTGCTTAAAAAGAAAAGGATGAGACCCAAAACCCCATACAAAATATTAAGGCCAACACCTTCCATTAATATGGTTAGAACCGGAGTTTTGTTTCTCGTTTGGGTTGATGGACACATCCATGCCCGGCTTGAACCTCAACATGTTCAAACCATGAAATTAGTTTATGATTAATATAGTTGGAGTCAGAGGTCAATCCTTAGTTTTCATTGTTGGACACGTCCAAGCCTGACTAAACGGTTGAATGAGCTCCAACTATATTAAAACTATTTCTTGATTAATGGGTCAGCCTTAAGCTTGGAGCATCGATTTGTTGTGCCACAGCCAAGGTCGATGTAAAGAGAGGTGCAGTTGGGTGCTATGTATATTGTTGCATTCTTGTTAATGAGTTAACAACCCAATAATTTATGCAAACATTCAATTAGTTGATAGCATAATGTGATAGTTACATATGTGTAATATGTAATCGGTATAATTACCTACCTTCATAGCTAAGAATAACTTGATGGACTCCAGCCATGGTTGTTCTTATCTATGGTTAGATATCAATCTATTTGGAGATGTTCCTACGATCTCCCGAATTGATAAAAAGGGTTATTCAATTCGAAAAATAAATAGGATTTAATTAATGCATATTGATGCATTCTTTATCATTCTCATCACATAACCTCAATTTGTATTTCTAGGATAATCACCTGATCATGTCTTCTCTGAATTTGCGTTCCATTTTGGACACCAATAAATTAACTAAGGACAAAAGGATTGAAAAGGCACCAAAAGGCACTTGCCATCACTGTGGAAGGAGGGCCACTGGCGAAGAAACTGCAAGGTTTATCTTGAGTCCTTGAAGAAGAAGGCATCCGATGCCCCATCCTCTTCAGGCATCTTCATTATTGAATGCAACTCTATTTCCTCGTACACCTGGGTACTTGATACTGGGTGTAGCTCACATATATGTAATGACATACAGGGGCTAAGGAATAGAAAAAGACTCGTCAAGGGAGAAGCGAATTTGCGAGTTAGAAATGGAGCAAAGATTGTTGCTATTTCCATCGGAACATATTTGCTAAAGCTCCCTACTCGACTTTTCTTAGAATTGGATAATTGTTATTTTGTTCCTTCGTTAATAAAGAACATTTTATCTATTTCATGCTTGAATGAAAAGGATTACCATTTAACTTTTAGTAACAATTGTTGTTACATAACTTTAAATGATGTTCTTTATGGACCAGAACTTTATGTAATGGTATCTACACGTTAGATTTATCCGGTAACGTTTTCAATATCGAAGTTAGCAATAAACGTGCTCGAATAGATAATCAAATAGACTCCTATATGTGGCATTGTCGTCTTGGCCATGTAAGTAAGAAATGCATGACCAAATTACACCGATGTGGAATTCTGGAATCATTTGAACCCGGTTCATTTGATACATGCGAATCATGCTTAAAAGGCAAGATGGCCAAATTACCCTTTTCCGGAAAAGGTAACCCAGTGGGAGAATTGCTTGGTCTAATACATACTGATGTATGTGGACCAATGTCAACTCTTGCACAAGGAGGCTATAGCTACTTCATTACCTTTATCGATGATCACTCACGATTCGGGTATGTGTTCTTAATGAAACACAAATCTGAAGCTTTTGAGAAATTCAAAGAGTTCAGAAGTGAAGTAGAGAAACAGCTTGACAAAAGTATTAAGATACTTCGATCCGATCGGGGTGGTGAATACTTAAGTCAAGAGTTTCAAGATTATCTTAGGGACAATGGGATATTGTCTCAATGGACTCCGCCATATACACCACAGCATAATGGTGTATGTGAGGGTTAACCGAACCTTGATGGAAATGGTTAGATCTATGATGAATCATGCAACTCTTCCAAAATCCTTTTGTGGCTATGCGTTTAAGATAGCTGTTTACTTGCTAAACAGAGTCCCGACCAAGGTAGTCTCTACTACTCCATATGAGACGTGGAATAGTAAGAAACCTCATTTATCTCACCTAAAGATATGGGGTTGTCCTGCTTATGTGAAGCGGACTGTATCAGACAAATTGGATGCTAAGTCTGATAAATGTCTATTTATTGGATACCCTAAGGAAACGAAAGGTTACCAATTCTATCATCCCTTGGAACAAAAGTTGTTTGTTTCAAGGCATGCTGTATTTCTAGAAAAAGAATTTCTTTTACAAGAAAATAGTGGGAGTAGCGTTGAACTTGAAGAAGTTCAAGGATCTCCAATAGACATTACAGAGACACCTAGTCTAGACCCACAACCAATAACTCATAATGATGAGCTATCAGTTGAACCTAAAACAACACCACTTCTTCGTAGGTCTGATAGGACACGCAATATTCCATAGAGATAAGGATTTCTCATAAGTGAATCGAATGATGCGTTACTCATTAGCGATGACGAACCTATCAGTTATGAAGATGTTCTAAAAAATTCAGAAAGGGATAAATGGCTTGAAGCCATGAACTCGAAAATGGATTCCATGTACGAAAATCAAGTATGGGACTTGGTTAACCCACCTGAAGGGATTAAGCCCATAGGGTGCAAGTGGGTTTTCAAGAAGAAAACCGACATGGAAGGTAATGTTGTTACCTTTAAGGCTAGATTAGTGGCAAAAGGATATCGTCAGAAACAAGGAATTGATTATGACGAAACCTATTCGCCAGTAGCATGCTTAAATCCATTCGGATGCTCCTGGCCATAGCAGCTCATTATGATTATGAGATATGGCAAATGGATGTGAAAACAGCTTTCCTTAATGGAAACCTGCTTGAGGATGTATACATAATACAACCTGAAGGTTTCACATCGGTTGATAAAACCAAAGTATGCAAGCTTCGACGATCCATATATGGACTAAAGCAAGCATCCAGGTGCTGGAACATCCATTTTGATGAGACAATCAAAGAGTTTGATTTCTCATAAAATCCTGACGAACCTTGTGTGTACAAGAAGGTTAGTGGGAGTGTAGTCGTATTCCTAGTGTTATATGTCGATGACATATTACTTATAGGAAATGATATATTAGTCTTACAGTCAGTTAAAATTTGGTTGTCCAAAACTTTCTCCATGAAAGACCTGGGTGAGACAACCTATATCCTTGGGATTAGAATCTATAGAGATAGATCAAAACGATTGCTTGATCTTTCGCAGTCTACATATATAGACCGAGTGCTAGAAAGGTTTAGCATGTCGGAATCCAAGAAAGGTTACCTTCCCATCAGACATGGGATCAACCTTTCGAAGTCTATGTGTCTTCACACAGAAGACGAGAGGATTTGCATGAATAAGATTCCTTATGCATCCGCGATAGGATCTATCATGTATGTTATGTTATGTACTAGGCCCGATGTATCGTATGCTCTGAGCGTCACAAGCAGATACCAGTCTGATCTAGGAATGGATCATTGGGCGGCTGTCAAGACAATCCTCAAGTACTTAAGAAGAACTAAGGATGTGTTCCTAATATATGGAGAAGGAGATATGGTAATACGTGGGTATACAGATGCCAGTTTCCAGACAGATAAGGATGACTCCAAATCTCAGTCTAGATACGTATCTATTTTGAATGGAGGCGCAATAAGTTGGAAGAGTTCCAAACAAGACACCGTATCGGATTCTACCACGGAAGCGGAATATATTGCAGCTTCGGAAGCAGCAAAGGAAGTAGTCTGGATCAAGAAGTTTGTCTCAGAACTTGGTGTGGTTCCAACCATTGATGAAGCAATACCGGTTTATTGCGACAACAATGGAGCTATTGCACAAGCAAAGGAACCAAGGTCTCATCCGCGATCCAAACATGTGCTTCGCCACTATCATCTGATCAGAGAGATTATAAGTAGGAATGATATACAAATTGAGAAAATTCCCATTGAAAGGAATTTAGCGGATCCTTTAACTATGGCCTTGACTCAAAGCAAGTTTCAGGGTCATGTTAGAGCCTGTGGTATTGGATACCGTAGTGATTGACATTAGGCCAAGTGGGAGTTTGTTAGTGATATGAGAAAAGTGTCCTAAGGCAATCGCCTTATGATTGTAATCATTTATTTTAATAAATGAATATTCACTATTCGAGTATACATGTTTATGTATTTGATTGAGATCTTAAACTCATTTACTGAATGCCCGCAATACAATTCATAACATGAGAGAATTTGTGATGAATTCACAACTAGTGATTATCTCTACATGTGCAATTGTGAAGTATTGAAATTGTCCCTAGTCGATGAATTGATAAATACGGACACTATCAATTCTATTGATACTAGCATGGGTTATTCTCTAATCAGCTGATTCTCACTGGCTGGTGACATTGGGATGTCCGGAGATAAGCATGAATGCTAGTTAAGGGAACTAGTTCATTGGAGTGACTGGCTGTAAAACTTCATATGGTAGTCTACATATAGATATGTCAGTGAAGTTCTTACTACAGCTTAAGTGCGATGTTCCATTGACTTGCGATGTTCAAGTCATCTTGGTCATGGAGACTTATACTTTGACATCTTAAGCAAGCATCTCCAAGGAGGTGTGGACCCAAGATGATTGGGTATAAGCCGAAGTGCCCGAAGATGTTTGAACAGCCTACAAAGGATTCACCACTTCTTGCGAGGAGATGTATACCCAAGGTCTATCGTCCGATTGTTACTCGAAGCCTCTGGCCAGAGCATGACATGTTCAGAGTATGAATCTCTTAGATACATGAGAGTAATTAGAATCCGTAGGATGAGAAAACGTTACTTGGGCTAGGTGTGACGTAGTCAGCCTAGTGGGGACTGACACACATCGACTATATCCTGAACCAAGTGGGTATAAGATGGTGAAGGGAATGGGGCACGATTCAATATAGCTGCTGAAGGGTTTTAGAATTGTTTCTGAGGTCAACCGTTGATCTTTCGATTAATTGGGGATCATGATGTACTACTAGGTGTCACTCATGATCGTTCTATAATTGGCTAATTATAGACGTCCAACATAAATCGAAAGCCTATTTAGTCACACGCACTACGAGTAATCCGAGGGATTTAAAATGAGTTGAAAATTGGATTTTCTAATCAAGAGAGATTAGGTTTGGTTGAGCCAAACGATAAGTCGAATCTGAATTTTTCAAAGACGCATCAAAAGCGTAAAATGGCTAAGTCTTTTGAAGACTTAATAGATGAATTAAATGAGTTTAATTCATTGGGGCGTGGCTTGGATAGGCCGGCCAAAGAGGGTCCCCACCCTCTTTGCTTGGTCGGCCACAACAAAGGGAGAGAACCAAGTTTCGGTTCAATTTATAAAATAAACCAAGTGTGGTTTGTTTTATAAAATTATGGATGATATAAATTTTTTATATAATAAACCAAGATTTGGTTTATTTTTCATGGAAATTAAAATGAACCATGGATTGGTTTATTTTATTTTATAAAATCAATCATGGATTGATTTACCATGATAAAAAAAATTTATATAAAGAAATTTATATAAAGAAATTTATTTTTCATGGAAATTAAAATGAACCATGGATTGGTTTATTTTATAAAATCAATCATAGATTGATTTACCATGATAAGAAATTTCTTTCCATAAGAAAAAAAGAGACTTGATTGATTTTTATCATAAATTAAAATATTATAAAACTTGGCATAATGGAATAAGTCATAGAAAATTTATATGATAAATTTCTTATGAAAATTTATTCCATAAGAAAAAAGAGACTTGGCGGTTGAGAGACCACTATATAAAGGACCCAAGGCAAGGCTTGGAAATCAATCCAAGTGTTCTTGCTTGGGCTCTCCTCCCTTCTTCCTCTTGGCCGACCACAAGATGTTGGTGCAGAAGGCACCCAAGTCAAACTTGTGTTTTGATAATGGCAACAGGGTTCAAAAGTTAAGTCTTACTTGTTATTTAATATGTTACTCTAGTGTGTAGGGTAAAAAGCCCTAGCGGAGGATTGCTAGGCACTGGCGAAGGAATGCCAGGATAAAAAGCCCTAGCGAAGGACTGCTAGGCACTGGCGAAGGAATGCCAGGATAAGAAGCCCTAGCAAAGGACTGCTAGGCGCCAGGCGAAGGACAGCCTGGGACTGAAGCCCTAGCGAAGGAATGCTAGGCACTAGGCGAAGGACAGCTCGGCATCCAAGACCTGGCGAAGGTCCGCGAGGAAAAAGTCCAACTAGAGGAACGGTTGGCATCAGGTACATTCTCTCGAGAGGAGTAGGTGAGGACGCGTTCCCCGTCGAGGGAACAGTAGGCGTCGGTTCGACCTAGGGCTCCATTTTGGAGGCCCAAAGTCAGAACCAAGACAGCTAAGGCTGTATAAACTAATATTTTATTATTTTATTGTATTTTGGACTAACCCTGGATGCAGGACCGAAGGAACGAGTGTCTACAGCTCAGAGAGCCTCAAAGGAATGAGGCAACAGCTGACCAGGGTGCCCGGAGTGTCCCGGGCGCCCCTAAGGTGAACACAAAACACATAAAACAGGAGCATGCTTCGACAGGTCATCTCCCAGGCGCCCCCGTGCTCCCGGGCACCCCCGCTGCTCCCGGGCGCCCCCAGCGCTCCGGGCGCCCCCAGCGCCAACTACCAAAGCAACTCCCCTCGAAGCCAATAGATGAATGTTTGACCCGGTCAATACGGGCGCCCCGAGCGCTCCGGGCGCCCCGGTCAAAGCTGATCCCGAATGTAAAGGGATTAGAAGCTGACCGTGCAATTACCGGATCAACTGACACGTGGGGGGCGCCCCCGACGTCCCGGGCCCCCCCCAGGCCCTATATAAAGGGCCCTCGACCCAAAGGCTGAAGCAAGACTTTCAATCAACGCTTCTACGCTCTTCTGCTCTCGCGCCTCGCTCCGGAAACATCCCAACTCGAGCCGACGACATCCCGCTGCTCCGAAAAAGACAACCTACATCGGACATCGGTAAAACAAGAGTTTTCTTTTTATTTGTTAAGTTTACTGTGCTATATTTGTAACTCAAAATTGTAAACTGCTTTTTGCGCCTCATATAGAATTGCCCAAAGTAAACGATCAACGATCGTGGGCCTTGGAGTAGGAGACGACCTAGGCTCCGAAACAAGTAAAAAATTACTGTGTTCGCGTGTTTTGTTTTTATCTTCCGCTGTGCAAATTCTCTAATTTCTAAAATCCGAACGCTTTCCGATATTCACCCCCCCTCTATCGGTTCTCTCGATCCAACAAGTGGTATCAGAGCAGGGAAGTTCAAATTTGGTGCAACCACCAGTTTGAAATTTTTCGGATTTCTCTATTTTATTTTCTTTTTCTCGTTCGAATTTCTTCTAAATCTTTCGTTCGAATTTTTTTTTCTTTCCGTTAACCGAGGTTGGTGCAACACCCCTCGTTATTTTATTTTCCTTATCCCACACTACTAATCCAAGACCAAGTGTTGAGAAAGTTTTTGTTGTTAGTTTCCTTTTTCAGATTAAATGGCCATGTAAGAAGGTTTCAGCACCTCCAGACCTCCACTTTTCAATGGAGAAGACTTTTCTTACTGAAAAAGTCGAATGGAGGTCCACCTGAAAACTCAGGTGGACATGTGGATTATCATCCAGTCCGGACTGGAAATTCCCATAAATGCTGAAGGAATTCCTCAAAGCTACACAGAGTGGGACACCGCTCTGAAATGAAGAATCGAAGCAGATGCAAAGGCGACTCAGACTCTTCAATGTGGCTTAACAAAAGAGGAGCTGAACCGGGTGGGCCCCTTCAACAGTGCCAAGGAGCTGTGGGCAAAACTGATCGAGCTGCACGAAGGAACATCAGACACTCGGATCAGTAAAAGAGACCTGCTTCTGAACAAATTATATACCATCAAGATGGCCGACAACGAAACAGCAGCCCAGCTTCACGCACGAATCCAAGAATTGATGAACGGTCTTCACACTATAGGTCACAAGGTCGAAAACCGTGACCTAATAAGGTATGCTTTAAATGCTTTCCCTAGAAACACCTTGTGGGCATCTATGGTAGATGCATACAAGGTCTCAAGGGATCTTTCAAAAATTAAACTAGATGAATTATTTTCCGAATTAGAACTTCATGAACAGACTAACTGCAATATGGCCGAGAAAGGTATTGCCTTTGTTGCAGGAAGAACTGGAAGGTCAACAAAGAAGAAACCTCAACCTGAACCCGAGTCTGACTCGGGCTCAGACTCAGAAGACGAAGAAGGAGATCGACCTGAGCTGGTCCGACTGGCCCGAAGCTACTATAAAAAATTGAAGAACCAAGTCAACAAACGGAGGACAAGCCGAAGAAAGGACGAACCAGCTGAACCCACAAACGACAAAAACAAGCCCAACGTGACTTACTACGAGTGCAAGAAGAAGGGCCACTACAAGACGGAGTGTCCAAACCTAAAGGAGACCAAAAAGTCAAGAAGAAAGAAAGCACTCCAAGCAACCTGGGACGAATCTTCCTTAGAAGAAGAAGAACAAGAAGCACCCCAATCAAACCTACTAGCCCTGACCGCCTCAGAAGAAGTCAGGACCGAGTCAGAATCTGAACAGGACGACGGCAGACTAACCTTTTCAGAAGACGGCGAAATCAAGTTAAGTGGTTTCAATAGAAGTCAATTAAATGATCTTATTTCTTATCTTTCTCGAGATTTGGCAAAAGCCAAACTCCGAGTCGAATCCCTCCAACAGGAAGTAAAACTCCTGAAAGAGGGAGCTGACTCTAAATCCTTAACCAAGGAAATTCAAGAAGGAACTCCTACTCAAGTTGAAATACTTGAGAAGGAGAACTCCTCCCTGAAAACTCAGGTTAAGGATCTTAGATCAGCCTTAGAACGATTTTCTTCTGGTTCCAAGAATCTTGACATGATTCTTGGAAAACAAAAGTCCGTTCTAAATCGATCCGGACTTGGCTATAGAACCAACTCCCGACAAAGATCTTACTTTGCTGTACTGAATCAGTCCAGAAGTAAAATTCAGGCCTGGGTACCCAAACTGTGCCTGAACAAACCGACTGGATCAAATCAGTATTGGATCCCCAAGGACAAGATTCACATCTTGCCTAACCATCATCGTGGCTTTAGTCCAGGGTGAGCCAAACTGAAAACTATATTTATTGTTAGATAAAACTTAATTCTTGATTGCAAATTTCATGTTTGATTATTTATTTAAATTTCTGCAATTTACCATGCTTAGAAATAGTTAGTATAAGGACTGAACAAACTTAACTGAAATTTGACAACATAGTATTGGGTGGAGGTGAGATGATAGTATGTTAGGGAAACCAATTCTAATAAGATCAAGTTCACTTGGTCTCTTTAGATTGGTGAAACTAGCCAAAGCTACCGATCCAAAATCCAAACTAGTTAGACCAGAACTTTTTCAAAGATTAATTTTGAAAATGAAATTTCATTAAACGGCTTTGTCAAGGAAAGGGTTGATGATCCAATAAGGCTACGTCCAATGAAGGCCTAGTGCCTCGCCAAGACCTGGAAGCCAATTTTTGAATTTCAAATTCAAATTACTTTTTGTCAAATTCAAATCTAACACAAATTTTCAGTTAAGTATAGATTCAAACTTTTCCCTTCAAAATAAATTTAACTGTTTTCAAAAATTAATTTAAGATTTTCAAAATAAATAATAATTTTTCAAAATAAATTTTACTTGTCAAAACCTATCTCACAAAACCTATAAGGCTAACGTGATTGAGAACCCTAGATTGGGTGAGACAGTAAGATTAAGACTCAATTGGAAACTCTTTAAATGCCTATATTATGAGTTAATCCTGTAGTTAAGGTCATGGTCAAACCATGGTCAACACGGTCAAACCACAAGTCAAAGCAGTCAAACCGATTAATCCATGGTCAAACCGATTAAACCATGGTCAAACCGAGTAAACCATGGTCAAACGATGACAAGACATAAAATTTGTCTTTTCTGCTACAGTCCCGGGCGCCCGTGACTCCTCGGGCGCCCCCACCATGCTTTCTACTCTCCCGAGACAAAAAGGTAAGTCTGACCTTTGACCAGGGCACCCGAAACCACGCGGGCGCCCCCATCACAGTCAATGCAGCAAAAAGCTGCAAATAAGGCTTAACCAGGGCAGAGACCATCCAGCTGTAGTCTCTGCATGCCAAAGGCAGAGACCACTGACCCGGGCGCCCCCAATGACCTCTCTATATAAGGGCATCCGAACCCCTCTTCTTCCCACACCAAAAACTTCTTCCTTCCTCATTTCCTTCCTACAAAGAAGATCAAGAGACCTTGCAAGCTCTCGTCCTCAACCATGCCTCCCCGAGCTGCCCGGTATAATTTCTTTATTGCATTTAAATTAATTTTTAATTTTAATGCAATACCTTCTTTTAAATTCCTTCTCTTAGAAGACGTCGACCAAACCCAGCCAACCCCGGTGCCGAACCAAGTCTTGACCCTAGATTCCCTACCCTAGAATTATGTAATAAGTTTGCTCAAACCATTTACAAGCCTATTAAGACAAGCTATCTTAATAGACACTTCTTTAATCAATCATGCCCCTTAACCATGAATATTATAAACTTCTATCAATTAGATAATCTTGTCTTCTACACTCATACTATTAATGAATCCTTATGTGCAGAATTTTACAATAACATAGTTCGACAAGATAATCTCATGTTTTACACTACTGTTCAAGGGATACCTTTGTCTATCACCCCTACTTTACTGAACAGATTCCTTGGACTATGACCCTCCCAGTCCACATTCTGCTGCTATCCACCTAGGAGTCCTCCATTTGATCCTCCCTACTGTCACATTACCTTAGACACTATCCACTCCCATTTCTATAGGGAAGCAAACCCTACAAATAGACGATTTCAGGCCGTTGAACTTCAGGCACAGGACTATGCCCTGTACAGAGTCCTGGTCCGCTGTATCTTACCACTCTCCACTAGAGATCTCGGGACCATAAAACCCTTTCATGCCTTCCTTCTGTACGCCCTAGTCCATCACCTTGACATAGACATTGGACTTCACATGATTCATACTATTCTGCATGCGTCCAATGTTATGACCCAGGGACGAGTGCGCACTCCATTCTGCCACATCATCACCTCTCTCCTTCATCACCACGGTCGTGACATAACCGTGGGTGAAATAACCGCTATGACCGACTTTGATGAAATAGGATTTAGGAACTTCTCCTTAGCGGGTCTAGAGGTATCGGGCACCGGGGTTCTGAGTTGGAGACGACAGCAGGCCGGGGCTCCGATCGACTCAGACGAGGAGGTTGAGGTCGACGTCGGGGATCTGGCAGCAGCAGCCCGAGCGCACATAGATGAGCCCGCTCCACCGACACTCTACGATCGAGTGGCACAACTGGAGACACATGTTCAGAGCCTCCGAGAGGAAATGGAGGCCAATCATGCCGAGACCATGGAGACAAATCTAGGCTACTACACCGACTACATGAGTGCCCTCAGAGCTGAGAGGGAGGCCAGAGATGCACAGTATCACGAGATGATGACCCTATTTCGATCTTGGCAGCCAGGCTTCTCTGATCATCCTGGTCCCTCGTCCTAGATTTGCTTAGCATTGTACTAGTAAATATTTGACTGCCCCTACTTAGTAGGGTTGACTTATGTCTGACTTGTATAACTGTGTTGGATTTTGAATACTTGCTCTGTTCTATTTGACTAGCTAACTTATGGAAATGAGTACTTGGTCTGTCCTATTTGATCAGTTAGGATTGTGCTCTATAGAATAGATTAACTCTACTGTTGATTTTTTTTGCTTAATTTAAAAATCAATTTCTAAAAGAATTTAAAAAAACTGTTGTTTTTAAAATCAGTTTTCTGACTTAGTTTTTTTTTCAAAACTACCCCCTTTCAAAACTAGGGCTTTTCGCAAATGGACTTAGCCTAGGCCCTAACCCTAGAACTGCATGCACCTATAGATTTAGAAGCCAGCATCTCACAAGCACCTTAGGGTACTTTTGATTGATAACCGAGTCTTTGGAGGCCGACCAAAAGTCCAACCAAAGGTTGGTAATATGTAACTTCTCCTGAGAGGAGTAGGTGAGGATGCATTCCCCGAAAGAGGGAATAGTTGGCGTCGGTCCGATCTAGGGGTTTGATTGAAACCTAGAAATCAGGACCGGACAACACGAGTTGTCAAATACATGCATTATACTATTATCTTCTTGTGGTACTAACCCTATTTTGCAACTACAAAAGTGCTGACTGCGAGAGTTCAGGGCCCGTATAGGAACCAGGCGCCTGGGACTCATGCTCTCAAGAGTGCCTTAAGCCCCCGGGAGCTGATCAACAACAAAGGCACATGAGTGCAGTCAGGTGCCTGAGTGTGTATAGAGTTTGGACCCAGCACGAATCGATCAGCGGCCAAGTCACAGGAAAACCAGCGCCTAAGATGGCTATACGAGCGCCCGAGAGACCCTATATAAGGGTTGTTCAACCGAAGGCTCAAATTAACTTGGCTATCACTGCTACTACATTTTAATCTCCTGTGTGTTGCGCAAAAGAGCTCTCAACGACGCCGAAATGCTACTCCAACAACATCATACTTGTTCCTCATTTCTTTCCAAAGTTGTCGGTATACTTAATTCATTTTGTTTCACTTTCATACAATTGTACTCATTCTAGATTATTAGCGATTGCCCAAAGTAAATGGTCAAGGGCCATAAATCTTGGAGTAGGAGTCGTCACAAGACTCCAAACCAAGTAAAATACAAATTATGTTAGTGTTTATTCTATATTGGTGCAAGGTGCATCAGTGATGTCCTCCTCTAATGGTTCAATGTTTAACAATATGCTTAAGTTAGTGATATATTAGACAAGGTAAGGGTGAGTCAAGAAATTCGTATCAAGAGGAAGAAAAGTCCTAGTTAACCTAGGCAATAAGTCGTGATTCGAGGAATTGGGCACTAAGTCGTGATCATGGATTGGGCACTAAGTCGTGGTCGAGGGCTGGGCACCTAAGACTTGATCGAGGGTTGGGCACCGAAGTCCTGGTTCATGGAATTGAGCAATAAGTCCTGGTCGCGGACTGGGCACAAAGTCCTGATTCGAGGAATTGGGCAATAAGTCCTGGCGAGGGTTGGGCACCGAAGACCTGACCGAGGGTTGGGCAATAAGTCCTGGTCATGGACTAGGCACGAAGTCCTGATCCAGAAGATTGGGCAAAAGTCTAACCGGAGGAGCCAGTTGGCAAACTTCTCCTGAGAGTAGTAAGCGAAAGAGCGTTCCCCGGGAAGGGAACTCGGTTTGACCTAGGGTTTCGCAAGAAATCCAAAGTCAGAACCAATGTTAAGGCTAAGAGTATATATTTGTTTGTCTTGTGTTTGTGTATTTTGCAGGTACCTAGAATTGGAAGCAAGGCAGGCAAGCAAACACAAACGAAGCTGGAACACATCTTCCTGGGCGCCCCATGAACCAGGCGCCTAGATGATTCAGGCGCCCTAGAAGGTCTAGGGTGCCCTGGACAAAGGTTCTTATCAGAATCGCAAAGTTTGCGATAATGGATGAAATCTTGACCGTATAGAGGCGCCCTACAACCTTACAGGCGCCCGACAAGATGTTATATAAAGGGGCTCGACCCCTCAACTCAGAATAAGATCTGCTACGACATTCTAAGCATTCCGAGCGAATAAAAAGCGCTAGAGATGAAGCTCTGCGACCAAAGAGGCTCCAAGAGGAAGTGCATTGTATTTCGGAGTTCCAGATCGGCCGGGTCTTCGATTTTTTATTTGGTTTGCATTTATTTCAAGCAATTAATTTTCTTAATCTTGTGATTGTAAAACTTGAACTGTAAGACGAGTTTCTCCGCCTCCGGAAAGTTTGGAAAGGAGACCATTAGTGGACGGGTGCTTCTCATGCTTAGGCCTTGGACGTACTGACCCTGGGGGGTTGGGAACCAAGTAAAACCTACTTGTCGTCTGTGTTGGTTTGTTTTGCATTCTTTCTATTTTCCGCTGCGCACTAACTCTTTGTCTAGAACGAACATCGATGTTTCTGACGTGTTTACGAAAAAATTTTACAAGTCGATATTCACCCCCCCCCTCTATCGACAGCACGATTCCTACAAGTGGTATCAGAACCAAGTTGCTTTTCACCAAACTAACAGCCAACCGAGCAAAGATGCCAGGAATTGAGGGGGAGCCAGGGGTGAATCAGGTATTACTTTTAATTATGTCCAAGTTTAAATTTCATATTACATGTTTTAAGTGCAGGGAGAGAAGACACTACAAAAACCAATGTCCTACTCGTAAGAATCGATCGTCACCACCGGTGGCAAAGGAGGTACCAGCGCCAGGAGTCCGGAGGGACAAGAGCCACATCAGATGCTTTAGATGTCAAGGGCATGGATACTACAAGAACCAGTGTCTGACCAAGGTACGAAAAACTAATGTTTGCAATAATTTTCAAAATTCTAAAATTTCTGCACAATTCTTAAAGCATGGTAATAATACTGAAAATGTTTCTGATAAGTTTGATAACTTAGATAATTTTTCGGACAAAATAGACTTGTTACATAATCAACTTAATATATTGCATCACCAATTACCAAATATAGATAATCAGAAAATATCAGACATTAATTCTTTAATCTTTAATATCAATGTAATAATTTTTAGAATTAATTTCAATATTTTATCTGATAATGTTAAGGATAATAATTCTTTAGTTGATATTTCTCATAATATTGTTGATAATGGTGAAATTAAAATTAATAATCCTTTAATTTCTAATATTCTTGATAATGTTAAGAATGACAATATTTTTTAGGAAAATGATGAAACTGTTATTAATTCTGATATTTCTTAAATTAATTCTGAGAATATTAAAGATAAAACTACAGATAATAATGAAGATTTAATTGATAATTTCTTGGATAATACTAGTAACCTTGAAATTAATGATGAAACATTAATTAGTAGTCCTGAAAACTATTCTGCCTACTATGAAGATGTAGAAGAATACAACTTTGATGATAAGGATGAGGAGGAAAAAGAATTTCTTAGAATCAAATCTACATTTAACAAATTCTACAAAGAATCAAACAAAGCAGAAATATTAGATAAATTTGAAAGATTAAATGAAAGAGAAATAGTAGATAATTCAGATATTTTTGAATTAGGATTTAATGCAACTAGACCCAAAACTGTTAACAATTTAATCCTTAATTATTTTAACTCAAATTAATCCTTAATTATGTTAACTGTTTAATCCTTATTTATTTTAACTCAATTTAATCTTTAATTATTTTAACTCAAATTAATCCTTAATTATTTTAATTCTATTTAAATTCCTAATTCTAATTAACTCGTAAATTCTTAATTAAAGTAAATCTTAATAACTTAAACTCAAATTAAATCTTAACAACTTAAATTCATAAACCATAATTAATTCTTAAATAACCTCAACCTTAATTAATAACTTCAACTTTTAAAGATTTCAACTTTAATTAATTAATTCTTAATAATGTCAACCTAAATTAATTTTTACCGCAATTAATAAACCTTGATTAATTTATAATAATTTCAACCTTAATTAATTTTTAATAATTTCAATATTAATTAAACCTTAATTAATCTTACCTTAATTAATTTTTAATTATTAGTTTTTTTAATTATTTTTTAAACTTCAATTAACTCTTAATTCAAACTCAATACACTAACTAAAACTTCCAATTAAATACCCTTAATTATGAAATTAAATAAAATCTTACCCAAATACAACAATCAATTTAATAAAATTAAATATGTCAAAATGGGTTGGCATATTCGCGGGTTCACACGATATGTATCAAATCGATAATTTGATACATTATTTTAAATTTAATTAAAATGTCTTGACTTGATTTGAATCATGCATAAATGTCATATATATACATCTGCTAATTTTTTGTTATATATATCTGCTATGTCATTCATGTTTAATCTTCTGCATTATTTAGAATGGTTAGATAGGAAAAAGACTAGTTGATACTTGCCTAACCTAGTACCAGGGCGGGGCGAGATGATAGTACGTTAAGGAAGCTTGACCTAGCTAAGTGGAACTAGCCGAAGCTACCTTGCCACATCCTACACTAGTTAGACCAAAGTTTCTCAAAGAGTAAAATAAAGGTATTATTTCTGTAAAAGGCTTTGTCTAAGGAAATGGTTGATGATCCAATAAGGCTACGACCAAAGAAGGCCTCTATGCCTCGCCAAGACCTGGAAGCCGATTATTGAAATTTGCTTTTTAAATTACAAATTGATTAAACTCGAATCTAACTCAAGGTCAACCAGTCTATAAATAAATTGAGAAAAATTATTCGAACATCTCACAATACACCCATAAGGTAACCATGCTTGCTTGTATTGAGACAATTAGAATGGGTGAGATGTTAAGGATTGATTAATTGACAAATATTTTTTTTTCAAAATGTTTTCAAACCCGTTAGGATATTTTCTTAAAAATATTTTTAAAATAATGTTTCAACATAATAATGTTTTTATGAATTTCATGCTTGCCTGATTGTTTACTTATAGATACATGTTTTTCAAAAACTATATCCTTTTCGAAAATTGTTTGACCTACACAATTAGACACAAACCTTTTCGGTCAACACTAAAGTCCCTTAAGACACTTAGGTAGAGTCAGACGGTGTCAGGTTCAGGGGGAGCATTTTTCTTTTAAAAGTTATTTTTCAAAACTTATTCATCTCAGAAATTACTTTTTTTTTAAAAATTCAGATCTTTCAAATACTTTGTGCTTTGAAAAGTGATTATCATTTCAAAATATCTTTTTGAAAATTATGCTTTAAAAATTATCATACTATTTCAAAATACATTTCAAAGTTTTTTAAGAAAAAGGGGCTTATTATATCATTCAAAATATATTTCTTTCAAAAATTATTATGTCCTTCAAAAGATTTTTTCAAAAATACTTTCATTTCAGAATGCCTTTCAAAAATTGGTTTAATTACTCTTTTGATTTTGATAAACCCTAAAGACACATAGGACGTCTTCGTTATGATCTACAAGAACTCATAGGATGTGTCAGATTTAGGAAGAGTCTAAGTCAAAAGAAATTGATTCTATTGTCTGATGATTGTGCTTCAAAATTATTAGAAAATTCTATTCGTTTAAATCAAACCCTAAGACTCAGAGGAAGATCACTTGTAGTCGACAAGCTTCCTAGGACTGTGTCAGGTTTAGGGGGAGGTTCAGATCAAAAGAAAAAATAATGGTTTTCAAAATTTATACACTATCCCTTCAAAAATAAAGACTTTTGCAAATATTATACTATCATTTTCAAAAAGGCATATTTTGAAAATCCTTTTGACCTAAAGTACTTTTGAAAATAATTTTACTTGAGTTTGGAGAATTTCCAAGATATATAGGAAAATTTCCTTGTAGTTAATAAGGTTTCCTAGGATTGTGTCAAACTGGAAAAGAATCCAAGTCAAGAACTTATTTTGAAAATCCATTTGACTTTTGGAATGGATTTGAAATAATTTTTACTTGAGTTTGGAAAATTTTCAGGATAGTTAGGAAAATTTTCTTGTAGTTAACAAAGGTTCCTAGGATTGTGTCAAACTGGAAAAGAAACCAAGTCAAGAAAAAATATTATGTTTTCAAAAAAAAATTTTATTAAAAAAATTCTCTAGTGCAGACTTTTTATTGCTAAGGGCAAATCTTTTTTCAAAAGTCTTAAAGTACGTTTAAAATTTTTTTTTAAGTGCATAATATTTTTTCCAAAGTACAAATATTTTTTAAAGTGCACAATATTTCTCAAAGTACTAAGTGCAAAATATTCTTCAAGGTACTAATTTTTTTTTAAGTGCACAATATTTTTTCCAAAGTACAAATATTTTTTAAAGTGCACAATATTTTTTAAAGTACTAAGTGCAAAATATTTTCATAAAGTGTAAAAGATTTTTTAAGTACAAAATATTTTCCCAAATGCACAATCCTTTTCCAAGTATTTAAGTACTTAGTTTTTTTAATAATACTTTACAAACTAGTACTTAGTCTTTTTCAAGGAAGAGTTTCGAAATGTTTGATAAAAAATTATATGCTTTCAAAGACTTATCCTAAGTACTTTCAAAAGGAGAAGAAAAGTTTTTCAAGAAATTTTCATTGTTGGCGAAAGTTTTTTTGTCATATTTTTTTTATGTGTGACAAAGGGGGAGAGAGAAGCTTATGTTAGAAACTATTTTGTTATCTCCCAAGGATCAAAACTTAACCCTTAAATCTAATCTAACTTAAGATATTGTCAAACATCAAAAAGGAGAAGATTGTTGGTGCAAGATGCATCAGTGATGTCCTCCTCTAGTGTTCAATGTTTAACAATATGCTTAAGTTAGTGATATATTAGACAAGGTAAGGGTGAGTCAAGAAATTCGTATCAAGAGGAAGAAAAGTCCAAGTTAACCTAAGCAATAAGTCCTGATTCGAGGAATTGGGCACTAAGTCCTGGCCGAGAACTGGGCACCTAAGACCTGACCGAGGGTCTGGCACCAAAGTCCTGGTTCATGGAATTGGGCAATATGTCATGGTCGTGGACTGGGCACGAAGTCCTGATTCGAGGAATTGGGCAATAAGTCCTGGCCGAGGGCTGGGCACCGAAAACCTGATTGAGGGCTAGGCAATAAGTCCTGGTCATAGACTGGGCAATAAGTCCTGGTCATGGACTAGGCAATAAGTCCTGGTCATGGACTGGGCACGAAGTCCTGATCCGGAAGATTGGGAAAAAGTCCAACCAGAGGAGTCGGTTGGCAAACTTCTCCTGAGAGGAGTAGGCGAAGGCGCGTTCCCCGGGAAGGGAACTCGGTTCGACCTAGGGTTTCGCGAGAAATCCAAAGTCAGAACCAATCGTTAAGGCTAAGAGTATATATATGTTTGTCTTGTGTTTGTGTATTTTGCAGGTACCTAGAATTGGAAGCAAGGCAGGCAAGCAAACACAAAAGAAGCTGGAACACATCTTCCAGGGCGCCCCCATGATCCAGGCGCCCCCATGATGTAGCGACCCGCCTTCTCTGCCTTAGACGGATCGTTACTCTCTTTACTTCTTGACTCTAATGCACGACTAAGAATGCGGAAATCTTTTTTTTTCTTCTCAATTTAAATCTATCTATGATATACTAACTCTAATAGTCATGCATGATACAATGGCATACTTCCTTTCTCTAGAGCTTCACTGCAACGGTACCAGTCGACTGCCCTCTGACCAGTCGACTGGTATCGGCCACAGAAAGTTTCTGGGCGCGGCACCAGTCGACTGGCCTCTTGGCAGTCGACTGATGCATCGAACAGAAGCTACTGTTCGATAGGCCAGTCGACTGATACTGAACCAGTCGACTGGCACGCCTGGAAATCTGAATTTCAGATTCAAGGCCTTGTTTCAAAACTCCACCAAACCTATACTTTCGAGCCATACAAAATCATGACACCATTTCTATACTCTATACTAGTTTTCTAAACAATTTAGCCAATCAAAACGAATCCATAAACTTGAAATTAGGACTTTTGCGGGATTTAGCAAGTTATGAAAGTCTATATAAACTTTAGGCTAAAGTTTGTACCAAACTTAACTTCTAACCATTGAAACTCATCACACAAAATTCTATAACATCACTAAGGCATTATGAAACGAGAAAGCAACTTTTCTAAGCATAATTGAGCAATAAAACTTAATTCAAAAGAGAAACTAGCACTATCTTGGCACATGCATCAATAACTCCAACAAAGTATCAATATTCTAAACTACTCACACTTCTACTCATCCAATGCAATCATAAGGATATGTATGCTAAATGAAATGACATGGAATCTTTACTCTAAGAAATTGAGCATGTAAAACTATCCAAAGCTTAAACGTTCGCTAAAACTCCATAAAGCAATAACTTGGAATTTGAATAAACTTAAACATTGTAATTCAAATAACTAAATTGTCTCGTCTCAAGGATCTCTCCAAAATCAGCCACCACACACACGTCGCTCAGCATCGCCTTGTCGCCTTCCTTCAGAATTGCTTGTCTTTACCTTTACCTACAGTAAGAGGAAATGCATCTATAAGCATAAAGCTTAGTAAGTACTATCTAGCTCACAAAATCTAGATATGTGCAAACATGCTTCTTGAACAATATGAAATCACATGAGATACTTATATGCTTAAAAGAAACACTAAGAACATGTATAACTCAAAAACATGCATACTCAAGCATTAATAAATCTTAACTCACTTTTCTTGGCTTAACTTGAAACTTTAGCAATCCTTTAACTTAAAATCTTTCTTTAACTCTTTGAAAACTTTCTTAAACTTTAGAAAACTTTGCTAAAGCATATACTTGAAAATAATAATCACTTGGATCCACTGAAGACGTAAGTACCATCTCATGCGCGTTCCCTAAAAGGTTGGGGTAGCGAGCCACCAATCCTAATAGAGCAGACCTTGGTCTACCAGGGCCAAGACCTTGGAATTGGACACCTGGATTTCTTTAACGACGCCCTTGGACGCCGGGTACTGGCCTTAGAAAATAAAATAGCTTTTCTTTCTCTTCTTTCTTATCTTTAAATGCCTTGGCATTTTATCGAGCACCTTGTGTGCTCAAATCCCTAAGTCTTGACTTTTGGGGATTTCTTAAGGCCTTGGCCTTTTCTTTTCTTTTCTTTATCTTCTCTTTTCTTTTCTCATAACTTTCTTAGCCCCTAATCTCATATAGGGTGCTTAAACAAACTTATACAAGCATATAATGAACTAAGATCGCATGCAAAATCTTAAACTAAAGATAAATATCTCTTTTAAAACTTTTTAAGGAAAATTCTCGCGGAAAAACCGTCTCTTACTGCAGGTGAGCAGTACTTACCTTGATATCTTGGACTTACAACCAAAATTGACGTTGGAGGTTCGAGAGAAACTTGAGATCTCGGAGAATTCTTCGCGCCTACGCGTTCTCCTTGTCGCGGGGATCCCGAATATAGGAATATCTCTCGGAGAAGAGTCTTGGCCGGCCCTCTAGGGCTTGGTGTGGTGTCGCCCAAGAGAGGAGAGGGAGAAGAGGGGTCGGCGTGAGATTTTTGGCCGAGGAGGAGGAAGGGTTTTGAGAGAAAAAAATAAAGTTTCTCTCTTTAATCATCTATTTATACTTATGGGGCGAATTTACCTAACTATCCCTTATCTATTGTTTCGCTCAATCTACTTCAACGAAACAATCCAGCGCAGCTGGTCTGCCCATTTGACTCTCACAGCGTGGGTGGAGGTTTCAATTCCCACCCACGGGTTCGATTCCCACCCACGCGATTTTCTATTTTTAACCTTTTTTGTCACTTTCGTTTACGGAAAAATTCCATAAAAATATCCATAAATTTGGAATAAATTCTAAGATATTTCTAAAATTAGTTCCGAGAATTTTCGGGCTATCTCTTTTAATAAACTACTAAACGGACTCGGAAAATTCCATAAAAATATTCTAAAAATTCCTAAAAATATCTAGAATATTTCTAAAACATTTCTAACTAATTCCAAGGACTTTATGAACTTAAAGTGGGCATTTTGGGGCGTTACACATGATCCAGGTGCCCTGGAAGGCCTAGGGCTCCCTGGACAAAGGCACTTATTAGCATCACAATGTTCGCGATAATGGATGAAATCTTGACTGTATAGAGGTGCCCTACAGCCTTACAGGCGCCCGACAAGATGTTATATAAAGGGGTTCGACCCCTCAAACCAGAATAAGATCTGCTACGACATTCTAAGCATTCCGAATGAAGAAAAAGCGCTAGAGACGAAACTCTGCGACCAATGAGGCTCCAGGAGGAAGTGCACTGCACTTCGGAGTTCTAGATCGGCCGGGTCTTTGATATTTTGTTTGGTTTGTGTTTATTTCAAGCACTTAATTTTCTTAATCTTGTGATTGTAAAACTTGAACTCTATGACGGGTTTCTCCACCTCCGGAAAGTTCGGAAAGGAGACCATTAGTGGATGGGCACTTCCCGTGCTTAGGCCTTGGACGTACTGACCCTGGGGGGGGGTTGGGAACCAAGTAAAACTCGCTTGTCGTCTGTGTTGGTTTGTTTTTCGTTCTTTCTATTTTCCACTGCACACTAACTCTTTGTCTAGAACGAACATCGAAGTTTCCGACGTGTTTAAGAAGAATGTTTACAAATCGATATTCACCCCCCCCTCTATCGATGGCACCGGTCCTACATTCTCTTGTGTTCATATTTTATTTCGATTTGTTTATTCCGAAATTGAAAGCTTTTTGAGAGCGCTATTCACCCCTCCCCCCCCCCCCTCTATCACTCTACTTGGTCCAACAAACCCTACGGGCCCGACCTAAATTGACGACTCTAATGGATATACATTCCTCTATGCTAATATTCCTCGACTCTCTAATAGTTCTCACTTTGGCAATAGTATACGTTAGACTAAGCAGTAAAAGCAAGGAAGAATCCAGGAAAAAATTATTGAATACATAGTTAAACAAACATTAGTCAGCTATATTAGATATCATGCAACTGATATTATCAATAGTTGAGTCCCTACGTTCACCAATTGACTGTCACACTTATGTTCCATGTTTCGATCATACCAGTTGATTGATTAGAATTATTAGTCAATTACCCATAGTAGTCGAGTCTATTCGTCGAATTAGATAAGTTTTTGTGCACGAGTCATGGAGCAATAGTTGACTGATACCTCATAGTTTGATTGATAAATAGTCAAATGCTCCAGTCAAATCAGATAAGCATTTGTTCGTAACTTCTCAAGCTTCAGTCGATGGGAATTTATAGCATTCGTTTGATGAAATCAATCGAATGCTCCAGTCAAGTTTGACTCTATTCTATGTGTAACCTTATAAGTATCAGTCAATTGGTCATTATAGTATTCGGCTGATGCAATAGTCGAATTCTCCATTCAAATCAAATAAACTTTTGTAAACAATTTCAGGCACATCAATTGATTGTGACTGGACAACAATCGACTGATGGTATCAATCGAACGCTCTAATTAAACAGACAACATTTTGTGTTTGCATTTCTTGCTATCAGTCGACTGGTAGTCCTTATCAGTCGACTGATAGTCACAAGATTCCTTTTCTATTGCTCGCTGATGGACCCGAGATAGGTGTCACGAATGTGGGTCTCAAATTTAGATATTTATAAAGCTGGAAACCCTTTTTGCAATCAAAGAATTGAAGCGTAGTAAAGGGGCCACAGGTCGTATTTTTTCAAGGGCTAGTTCAAGTTGTGTGAATCGTGCTCGAGTTTATGTGTCGTCAAGATTTTTGGGTTTCAACTGAAATTTGGAATTGGTTGCAATCAGAAATGACAATGCAATGAAAAGGAAAGGAAACTTGACTAAGCAACTTAAACTAGGTAATGGCAATTAAGGACTAAACAATTATGAACTTGAACAAAGCAAGGTAGATTTTCGGATTTGGAGATTCAAACTAATAACAAGTACTATAGCAATCGCATTCCGAACTCTAGGTAATTGAATCAAAGTAATGCTGGCATTTAAGATTGAAACTAATGCAGAATTATGAACATGATTTCAGGAAGGAAAACTTGATACAAAGTGAAAAGAAAATGAAACAAACTTTATGCGCAAAGGAAAACAACTTATGTGCCAAAATTGATACAAAGTGCCAAAACTGTAATTAACAATTCTGAATTAAAGCTAATCTCTTCAACTTGAAAGATAAAGCTATAGTGAAGAGCTCATCATGAATTAAGGAAGAACTTCAAAAACCGAACACTAATGAATCAAAATCACCTACTGCAGAATTGAATGGGCAGAAATCAGATTCCTCATGAAGAATTGCAAATTAATATCAAATGCAGAACAAACAACTCAATCTGAAATCGATGCATGAATTTACTTCAACAAAGATTCAAAGAACTACTGTCACTGATACAAAATTCAGGTTACTTGATACAACTTCAGCTCATCCAAACTGAAACTGTGTAGCAGTAGAATTGAGACTCAAGCAACTGATCAGCTGGCTAGAGAAATCAAATGCAGAATTCTGAATCAATTGCTATGCGAATTGAAACAATCTTCAAAGAGAATTCAAAAGATAACAACTAAGTTCTCTTGATACGAATTTAGGAACTGGAGAAGAACATTGCAAACTGAAACTAAGTGGCAGTAATGGAAGTTGATACGCTAGAAGAAAAATGAAGCATTGCAAAACTGTACCCAACTGATACATAGGAATTTAACTATGTAACAACTGAAATTAAACGTAACTGGTCACTAACAAGTAATCTAACTAATTGGCTTGCGTAATTGAAACATAATTTAAGCAGAAACAAATCAGAATGGAAACTATGGCAGCTAATACAGAAGTTCAGAAATGAAACATTGGCAGAAATCGAAATTACAGCAAAAGAAATAAATTCAATAAGAAACTAAACATCGTTCTCCTCCCTTAACATCCAGATTCTCTTGCCGTCACACAAGATTGAGCCTCGAACCCCTAAGCTCCACAAATTATTAGGAATCAAGCTCTGCGAAGTAATCCAACCAAACTCTGCTTAAAGCTGAAATCAGCAACCGATCCCCTTGATCTGATCATGTAGGATGGAAATGATGATTTGGAGAGGATCAGGGCTCAGCCGAGGACCCTCAGGCTAGCTCAGATGGATGTGAAGTGGCGCAAAACGAAACCAAGGTGATCAATTCACAGATCTGATGAAACCCTTAACCATCTCTGTTTTTGACCGAATCTGAGCTGGATTTCTCACGGAAAGATCTTCCCAACTATCTGGATCTGGATCAAGGATCGAAAACGATGTGATCACGCCCTCCGATTCAGAAAACTTGCTGAAAATCGAAGAACAAGTGAAGAAACGAGGGAAAAGATACGAACTGGCGAAGAAGACACGATCCTGAGATCTGAACAGGGGAGCGGTTTTTGTAGTTAAAACAATGGACGGCTCAGATCAGTTCAACTCCATCCAACGGCTAAACTTTGTCCGATTTGACTCAAATTTTCCAGATCTTGATCAGAGGTCAGGATCATCCTCGTGGTAGCTCGGATCTTCCAGATTTGCAGTGGATTGTTCAGATCACCTTGATCTTTGAATGGACGGTCTAGATCTCTCTGATCGTGATCCAACGGCTAGATGATCTCCGATTGAGCTGAAATCATCAGATCTTGGTCCAAGTACTTGATAAGCCTTAATCCCAGCTCGGATTGATCAGAAGTTCTCAGATGGTCTAGATCTAACCGTTCTTGTATCGGACGAACCATATGAGTCGACACTTAACCATTTGATCTAGTCCACTTTTTGACTCAACTTTGACCCAACATGACCTAGGTCCATGATCCTTTCAAGCCTACAAAAGTAGATCAAAAATTTAGTGATAAAACAACTCAATTATATCAAAATTTGCAATTAGGTCCAAAAAGAGTATAAATCCTAGAACCTAGTGTAAATCCACAATTATACAAGTAAAATATGGGTCAAACACGTATTTAAGCATATAAAATGATCAACAAAATGACACTTATCACTCGCATAGCTCATAAATAGAGATGGAAAAAACTCTATTTTGCAGTCATTCTTCATGTTCTTCGAAAAATAAGGTGAAAAACTCAAAATGTAGGTAAAAAACAAGCCAATTCATTGTTATATTCAACGGATATACATCTATTCTCTCATCAAAATCAAATAGAAAATCGATGTATATTTCCAAATCATGAAAACAATATGTTGGAAACGAGATGGCTAGAGAGCGGGGGTGAATATAGTCAATCACTTTTTTCTTGCACTTAACAAGTTTCCTGCACTCAACTTATCAGTAGCACAGCGGAAGAAACAAAGGAAAATGAAGCAGTGCAGTAAACGAGAACAGAAATGAAAGCTAACAGAGACAACTGCCAAGATCGCTAACAAGAGGGTTTACAAGGTTCTGGGATAACTTGCCCCTACTCCTTGGCGTGCCCTTAAGGTGGGCAATCCCTTGATCATCGGCAGATCAAGCCCCGATTTTCACCGGATATAACGCAACCTCCTTCTCGGTGGAGAAACCTCTCCACAGCGTTTCAATCACAGATAAAGTTTAAGCACAAAGAAACAACAAGAAGGATCTTACTTAAACACTTAGCAAGGACAAGAACACAGCAAGCTTCCCTGAGCTCCACCCAGTGGCGATCTCACGCAAGTACCCTTCTTCGTGTCTTTCCACTGTCGGACTCCAAGCTCCTTGTTCTCTCCTTCAAGCGCTCAAGTAATGAATGATTGATTCTCGATCGCTTGCTCAAAGTGATGAAAACTTCAAGAACATAGCAAGCTTGTTGTGGAGAACACAAGGCGTGGCAAGAACACTAGTTTCAGAAAAAAAAAACTCTTCTTCCACGAAGCCAACTTCCGCCCTTTTGATTCTTCATACATCACCAGGTGACAACATCCTCTGTAGCCTGTAGCTACCTCACTGCCAACGCCAGCTACCACTGAGCCCTCTCTGGTCTTCCTGAGATCCCCTCAGCCAAGCCCTAGTCTCGGCTCCAGTCTGCAGCTCGGCCGTTGCAACCGGAAATGGAGAATCGGACAAACCTGCTACAAGGAAAGCCTCCATTGACCTCTCCTTGAGTGTTTGAAACCTCCCCTATCACCTGCAGCTTAATCAGAGAGTTAGAGCAATGTATCACACAGTAAATCAAGTATCAGATGTAAGTGGCAGTGAATCGGATACGTTCAGACACGATCAGAGCGTCTGACAGTGCAATTTGAATTAAAGTGATCGGTCACCGGACCGATCAGAGAGCCTCCTGATCGGTCACCAGACCGATCAGGCTGGGTCCAGACCGATCAGGCTCCATCCTGATCGATCCCCAACGCTCGATTAGAAATCGCGATTTCTTGGGACTCTCCTGGATCGATCACCAGACCGATCCCAGGTTGTGAATCGATCACCCGACCGATCTACCCCTTTCTTGGGCGATTTCTGAGCTTCGCAGTCCAGGCTTCCTAATCGATCACCGGACCGATCAGGAAGCCTCCTGATCGGTCACTGATAAGTACCATTTTGTTGATTATTTTAATTGCTAAAATCCATGTTTGACCCATGTTTTACTTGCTTAATTATGATTTTACTCTAGGTTTTAGGATTTCCTCTTATTTTGGACTTAATTGTAAATTTACACATAATTGGATTATTTGGCCACTAAATTATTGATCTATTTTTGTAGGCATCAAAGGTTCAAGGATCTAGGGCATATTGGGTCAAACTCGAGTCGGAAGTGACCCGGATCGAATTATCAAGATTAGGATTAAATCTGGGTCGTCCGATTCAAGAGCGGCTAGATCTGAGCCATCCGGGACCATCTGAAGCAATCCGAGCTAGGGCTAGGGTTGATCAAGCACCCTGATCAAGATCTAAAGGTTTCATCCCAATCAGACCTAAATCAACCGTTGGATCAAGCTTGGAGGGCTCTAGATCGTCCATTCACAGATTAGGTTGATCTGGACCATCCGTTGCACATCTGGAGGATCCAAGCTACCACGAGGCAGATCCTGACCCCAGATCATCATCATCAAAGTTTGGCTCAAATCAGAGCAAGATCAGCCATTGGATTTCTCAAATTAATCTGAACCGTCCAATGCTAAGTATTTAATTAAACTCACCGCAGCCTTCACCCTTCGTCGCGTCTCCGCCGCTACAGTAAGTTTCTTCATCTTCTTCACTTCTTCAGTAGTTTTTCTTCAATTCAAAGGGGCGCGACCACTCAATCTCTACCTTGGATCAAATTCTGAGTCATTGGGGATAGCTTCATTGGAGAATTTAGCTCAAACTGCACCAGAAAAGGGCTGTTTGAGGGTTTTGGCAGCTCAGCAATCCAGCCACTTGTGTCTCTTCCGTGAGCCATTTCCGACCATCTGAGCCGGCTGTAGGGGTTCTCAGGTGAGCTCAGATGGTCCTCGAATCACCATAGCATCCACCATCAACTGAGGTCAAGAAGATTGGATTGAAATTCCAGCTGCGTGCGTTTTGAGCAAAGTGATCGATTGAAGCTGATTTCCATTGAATTGCTGAGCCTAGGGGTTCGAAGCCAGCTCTTGATTGACAACCAAGAAGATTCTGAGCTCAAGAAGGGTTGAGGAGTAGCTTAGCTAGTTAAATTTTGTTTTCATAGCTGTAATTTTCAATTCCTGCATTGTTCTGCTCTTAATGTTTGTTTCAGCTACCTTAGTTTAAGTTTTGAGTTGTGTTTGGTTTCTATTGCGTGTAGTTTGCAAGTTTGATAGTTAGGGAATGTTTGTAGTGGATAATTGCTTTTAATTCTAGTTTAATTGTAGTTTAGTTCTTGCGTATTAGTTGTATCAGTTTTTTCCCTGTTTTCTGCAGTGTTGTTCAGATTTCCTACTGCGTATCAGTTATCTTGTGGCTGCTGCGTATCAGTTTATTTGCTTTCTGCCCATTAGTTTCTTTCTCTTGAGTTCCTGCACTTTGTATCAAGCTAGATATAGTTTACTTGCTAAAATTACATTGCATTTTATTCCATTTGAGCAGCACTTTGATTTCATTTCTGAAGTCAGTTTAAATTTCTGCACTTAGTTTCGATTTCTGCAAACCCCAACTCCAATTCTGCAAATTAGTTTTTTTTCACTCCTGCAATTCGATTCCCATATCAGGATATGAATTCATTTCTGAAACTCTTAACTTGATTGTTTCCAAACCCAGTTTTCTTTTCGGAAATTTCAACTTGGACCCCTGCATTTTGGTATCAAGAAAAGCCTAGCACTGTTTAGTATCAGAATTAAACTTACCCTCTAGTGCCTCGTTGTGATTGGTTTCATTTCCATTCAAAATTGGATAGGTTCTAAATTGTAAATCATCTCTGCACATAAGTTCATCTGCATTCGAAATTGGATAAGTTATGAAACTGTTTTTGGCCTTGAAAATTTCGGAATTGCTCTGAATTTTGCTACTGAATTTTGTCTTGCATTTGTGTCAAGTGCATTTCAGCTCTTATGAACTTTATCTGAATTCTTAGAGTGGAGAATTAGATATCAGTTGTATTGTTTGGTGTTGCATCAGATTTTTCTGAAATTCTGGATTAGATTTCTGAAGTTTTTCATCTCATCACTGCCTTAGTTCATTTCTGCATATATATTGTATCTGAATTCAGCTTCATTACTTGCCCCTTTAGGTGCTTTAGGATTGCAGTTCCTTCATTTGTATCAAGAGGAAGTTTAGGCATTGTTTATCTCAGTTGGGTATCAAGTTTGTAAATGGCTTGCATCTTATATCAAGTAGAGTCTTGGCAATGATTGTGTACTAGTTTGGTTAAAGATTGAATTGCAATTTAATTGAATTCCAAATTTGACAAGGTTGCATCAGTTGGATAAATTTCCCATTGATTGAATTGTTGATGGCCATCACTTGTTTAGCTTATTAGCTAAGTTTCCTTCATCTTCATTGTGCTTTCATTCTCAATTGCAGTCCAAACCTAAATCACATTCGAAACCCAAATTCACAAACGACACCTAAATACAAGCGCGAATCAAACAACGTCAACTAGTCCCTTGGAAAAATACGACCTGTGGCCCCTTTACTACGTTTTCATATTTTTGATTGCAAAAAGGGTTTCCAGCATTTTATTCATATCTAAATTTGAGACCCACATTCGTGACACATAGATTGGGTCTATCAGTCACCAGACCGATCAGATCATAACCAGACCGATCAGGCTCCGTCCTGATCGATCATAGTGAGGAACCTGCGATGCTGGATCGTTCTTCGGAACGATCTGCACACTAATCCTGATCGGTCACCAGACCGATCAGGAGCAGATCAGCAAGGGAACTCAACCTCATTGTTCGCTCCCTGATTGGTCACCAGACCGATTAGGAGCCAGTCAGTGGGTGAATCGCATACTCCCTGATCGGTCACCAGATCGATCAGGAGCAGCACAGTAGGTTCCCAACCTCATTGTGTGCTCCCTGATCAGTCACCAGACCGATCAGCCATTGCTGGATCAGTCACCAGACCGATCCACGACGGAGCAGCATGCCAGAATCCCTGATCGATCACCAGACCGATCCAGGGACTCAAACTTAGCCCTCCAAGCTAAGTTTTCATCCACCTTAGCCCTCCAAGCTAAGGATTTTTCACCTAACTCTCCAAGTTGGGAATTTACACCTAACCCTCCAAGTTAGGACTTTTCACCTAGCCCTCCAAGCTAGGACTTTTCACCCAACCCTTCCGAATTAGGACTTTTCCAAACCTAGCCCTCCAAGCTAGGACCTAACCCTCCAAGCCAAGACTTTTTCACCTAATTCTCCAAGATGGGAATTTGCACCTAACCCTCCAAGTTAGGACTTTTCACCTAGCCCTCCAAGCTAGGACTTTTCACCCACCTCTTCCGAATTAGGACTTTTCACACACCTAGCCCTCCAAGCTAGGATTTCCAACACCTAATCATCCAGGTTAGGATTTTCCATACCATGCCTGATCCCCGATCAGGACTTAATCATAATCCATGCCATGCCTGATCCCCGATCAGGACTTAATCATAATCAATGATCATCCACCTAAACTAAAATCGATGTCAACACCAAAACAACAATCAGAGCAAGACTGCATCAACAATCTCCCCCTTTTTGTTGTTTGACAATCCGATTTTAAGTTTAGGGATCTCAATCAATATTTTTCAACTTTAGAATCATAGGGGAATCCAGATCCTCCCCCTACAATTTGATCATCCTAAACTTAACCAATCCACACTCTCTCCCTTTGTCGAACACGAAAAGGGTCTAGACGGACTGTTAAGTTTAAACCAACTCCCCCTCAACCCTAGGGGTATCCCAAACAACCAACAATATGATTTTTGAAAAGTATATGAAGACATATGACAATAAGATATAAGCATGGCAAAGCAAGCATATGTATCATATGAGCATGGCATCATAAGCATGAAGATAGCTACGAATCAAACATGTAGATAGTACTCATAGTATCATCAATAAGCATACTAAAAGAAAATATACATGCATCAAAGTCAGAAAGTTTAAGTCATAAAAACATCCAGGATGCAAGACATATGCATCAAAATACGTGTGGCACACGACCACAACAAGCAAGTCATAGGGCATACAGCCCGAAAGTATCATAGTCAACTACACAGATCATGAAATGCGACAGCAGACATCCAAGCTCAAACACCAGTGGGGGGGGGTCATCATCGTGCATGAGGTCATCCATCGTGGCATCAGTAGATCCCGGTGCAGCGGTGCCCGAAGGAGCATCCCCTGGAAATGTATGGCGGTGCCACTCTCCGTACCACGTCTGCTGCAATGCCTGGACCCCAGAGACAGTGGACTCTACGCCGGTCAATCGGCGATCGAATGACCTGAACTCCGAGCGGATCTCCTCTTGTAAAATACGGCAATTCAAAAATCCGGACCAGAAAATTTTTCGAGATTTTTCTGGATAGAGTCTAGGATTTCCGACCCTACGAGAGGAGCCAAGGGACTTTATTGTAAAAACTTAAAACTTATCAAGGGTTTACTGATAAATTCTTAAATTATGAATGGGTAAATAAGCTAAAACCCTTACCCTAAGGGTAGAATTAAAATTTCTGAAAGTTAGAGGATCTTTCTGTAAAAGACCCGCTCCCTTTAATTAAAACTTTCTCTCCTCGAGCCCTAGACAGCAGCCGCCGACTCGATTTCCTCCGCTCCACTTCGTGCGTGCCCTAGCCGCAGACGCGCCGCCCGTTCCGATTCTCTTTCTCTCCCTCGCGAGACCTAGTCACAGCGAACGCCGTCGGGCCATCTTCTTGGGCCGGCGATCCTTTGCCCCAGCGCAACTCTCCTTCTTCCCTTCCCCTCCTTTGTGGCTGAGATCTTGCCGAGTGGAGGTTGTGCCGATCACGTGATCGTCATGTTCCTCCGGAGCTCGGATCGATCTCCACTCCAGGCGGGTTGAAGGTGAGTGTGTTGTATGATGCATTCCTTCTCTCTTTTCTTTCCAATCGCGCCAAGGTATTGGCGATTATTGTGGACTTGATTCCCCTGATCATGATTGTTCTTGGATGCGCCACGGATGATTTAGGGTTTGGGAGAGGCGTTCAGCTCAGAGTTTGGGGGGCGATCGTGATGGAGCTCCTTGGTGAGGTTGATCTTGCTGGGTGATAGCAGAATTATTCTATCAGCGGATCTGGGTAAGAATTTGATAATGATTTGGATTTCTATTTTGATAGGGTATGGAATTCAGATCTGGAAATGGGATGCGAGTTTAGCTCAGTGCTATGGGATTTTAGCTTTGATATTTTCTAATCAAATTGCTTCTTGCGTGTGCTCTGTGTTAGTCAAGCTCTTAATCCTTCATGTGTGATTGCCGATCGTGTGATTAGGATGGTTAGAGTTGGATGTTGGATTGATCTTGGTTTTCGATGAGTGTTATGTGAACCTTGGGTTTATTGTTGTGTTGTGTATGATCCTTGATCTTTCTGAGCTTGTATTGTGTTCTGCCGTGAGTCTGTTTGGGTTGGTGAAATGATCTGTTGCTGGATCTGTGTAGGATTGGATGGAGGAATTTTGATCAGTTGGATGTATGATATTTCACCTAGTCTTAGGTCAGTAGGTGAATGCCCTGTTTGGTTTTGTTTAAGGCAGGGAAGTAGACCGATAGGTCATTCAGAAATAATGATATGGTTTTGCTTGTATATAGAGCTTGGTGG
Organism: Boesenbergia rotunda; assembly: GCA_024364735.1. Taxonomy (NCBI): domain Eukaryota; kingdom Viridiplantae; phylum Streptophyta; class Magnoliopsida; order Zingiberales; family Zingiberaceae; genus Boesenbergia; species Boesenbergia rotunda. Next base: position 290,460 of record JAGFNQ010001838.1, on the reverse strand, counting down.
GTTGTCCAAACTTTTTGCCGTGAGGTGGAGATCTTCTTGGTGCTGGTTTAGTAGGAATAAATCCAGTCAGTTGTTAAAATCCTAAGCGAGTTAGATTGTGGCATGATTAGGGTTAATTGGGGGATTAAACCTAATAACCTAAACTTGATTGATTCGGGTTTCGAAAACCTAACATGAATCTAATCTAGGTAACTTGGAGCAATTAAGGGCTAATCATTTAATTAGGATTAATTAAATGAAACGGGATAATTAAGACGATCCTAATAATTGAGATAACTCGTTTAGCTATAATTTATTTATTATTGTAGCTAAACATTATGCCTTTGCTACAGGTCACTGACTTGCATTCGGACTTTTGGATGGGAGGTTCTTGTTTGATACGGACTACTTCTACTTTCTGGAGGCGGGTACCCTTGACTTATCTTGTTGAGATTGTCATATTGTTATGCATAGACTGTTATAGATAGCAGTAAGTTTATACGTTATCCCTGAGTTATTATGCATGTTCTGGATACTTGTTAGTTATCCCTGAGTTATTATGCCTGTCCTGGATACTTGTTAGTTATCCCTGAGTTATTATGCCGGTCCTGGATACTTGTTAGTTATCCCTAAGTTATTATGCATGTTCTGGATACTTGTTAGTTATCCCTGAGTTATCATGCTTGTTCTGGATATTTGTTGGTTATCCCTGAGTTATTATGCAGTTAGTTCTATACAGTCTCAAGTATTGTCATATCTATATGTATGCTTAGATATCGTGAGGTATCTCTTGCGTTTGACATTGAGAGATCTGTAGATTTTGGCCAGTATACCTTGTAGGTTACCTGTATTTCCTATTATAGGATTTCAGACTGAGACTTAGTATACTGAGGACTTGGGGAGGGAGGTATGTGTATCTATCATACACCATCCTTGTATTGTTGCATGCCGGCGATCAGCGACTCCCTTGTGGTTGAGCCTAATCGTTTTCCGGCACATGATATGCACACACGGCCACTCATGGGTTAGTGGATACCGCTGGGTGTGTGCATTTGCTCTGTATTGCTCCGCCCGTCCGCTCAGGGGTAGTGGTTTCGGAGCGTAGTAGCAAGCAGGGATCCCTTCTCTACCCATAGACCAGAGAAGATGAGAGAGATATCTCCCTCATATATACATGGGGCGGAGCGATAGCTCCACCAGCATCCTGTCCACTCGGTCACTCAGGAGTAGTGATATCAGGGTGCGTACAGTGTCACAGCTCTACCCACTCAGCCGACACAGTATCACCTGTCTCGGTGGCTTGATTGGCGTCAGGGGTGACCATGACATTGCACCATGTGCATATTTCGCATCGTGCATTGATTGCTGCATTTATTTGCTGCACTTGTTTGACATGCATATACTGGATACCTGTGTACCTTGGAATATATGTTATACTTGTTCTCTAGGGACTTATTTCACCCTCTGCAGGATAGATGGATTCGGGTATGTATCTTTATTCAATATCTTCAGTATACCCTTTCCTATTGTTCATATGGACTGTATCAGCGTAGACTCCTATTGTTATTATAACATGCTATGCATATCTACTGGGTATTCGCTGAGTTTATGGACTCACACCGTTGCTATATGTTTTATTTCAGGTTGAGATACTTAGAGTCGCCAGAAGAGCCCAGCAGCCAGTCCCTACCCATCGCAACAACATGTTTCGTTTTGTACTTTGTAGTGTATGGGTTTATATTTCTTTTAGCGATATGTATATGTCGTATGTGTCGTGAGCCCTAAGGGGTTGTTGTATTTGTTGTTTCGTCATAAGTCGGACCGGTCCGCAGTCAGGTATGGTTTATTATGTTTTATTATTATGGTTTTTTTAGTGTCTACATATATTTTGAGGCCTGAGGCCAATTAAACTGCGTGGTGATGTCTATTATTATCTGCGTGTGTGTTGGTATGTGTAAATTGTCCCCCGGACAGGGGAGGTGCTGTCCGATTTTATATTGGAACAGCGGCTCCTGGGTCTCGGGGCGTGACACCTCTCGATGAAGCTCTCGTAAATGAAGATCCTGCTGGATGGTCCACTCGAGCTCTGAAATCTGCCAGCACAGATCTGGCTCGGGCTCTTCGTAGTAATCGCCAGCAGCATGGGCCTCATGAGGTGCAGCAACATCGGGTGGTGCCTGAAAATGTGGTGCTCCGCCAGGTAACTCACCGAGACCTCGCCCATCCTTCCACACCAACGCCCCGTCGCGCTCACGAATAAGAATGTCGGACTTGGAAAAAGCACGTCGACCCAGGCGACAATCCTGTTTGACCATGGGCATGGTCCTGCCTTTGGTAACATCAACACCAACTGACATAAGCCAGTCAGTGATGATATGACCAAATGGCATATAGACTGTACGTCGACTCGGCTCTCGATAAGATAGAATGGACTGGAAAATGCTCTCCATGATATCGAAGTCCATCTAACGGTGCATGCTGTAGAGCATAAGGCAGTGATAGGGTCAGATCTCGATCAAAGGCTTTGAAGTGATGGGTAAGATGCAATTTGTGATTATCTTGAAAAGGACGTAGTCAACTGGAGCAAGTCATAGGGCTGCAAAAGTAGGGAAAACTGGACCTAATTCATCAAGACCGGCTGGGCGGGGATGACCAAAAAAGTGCTGATAGATGGAGTCAGGGGTAACATCTGCAAATGGGGCTAGCAGAGGATCAGGAAGTTCAGGGTAGATCGAATACAGATTCGGTGATCGTCGACCACCTAAATACTCTGCCAAGATCTCATAAGAAAAATCAAGATTCATCATGCCGACTCGAGTAGTGAACTCGAAGCCCCCCTGAGGACCTTGCTGTAGATTGTTGTAGAATTCTGAGACTAGGTCGTAATTGATAGTTCGTTCCAAGGACAAAAGAAAACCCAGATTGTAGAAAGTGACAATCTCCATGACGGAGGGGCAGTGCTCAGTTAGGAAGGGGACATCAATGGATCGGCAGGGTAAGAGTTTAAAGGTCCTTGCTTGGAAGGCCGGTTCACAGGCCGCATTCGGGAACCGGGAGCTAGAAGAAGGTTGTGGCCTTCTGGAGGACCCAGATGTAGCAGGGGTTTTCCCCCTTGAACTGTCCTCAGCTGTTTCCTTGCCCTTGGAGGATTTTCTAACAATTGGAATAGGCAAGTATGATCAAGGTTCGGTTAAACCCAATCAGAGAATGTGATTAAGACACAATGATCAAGAGAGACATTTGGGTTAAGGTTTGATCATATGATGAAGTATGGAAGGAAGGTTCACGGCAAGTGCAATAGGGTCACGGTACAACAGCAAGAACAAGAGCCAAAACATGGTTAGCTTCACAAACAAACACTATAGACTGATTTGAATGAAGAAACCAAGGCAAGAACTTACTTTGGTGCCATTAGAGGAGCTTGGGCAAGAGAGGAAGAAGCTAGTTTCTGCAGGTTGAGAGGAAGGAGTCTGCTCTAGAGAGACCCTCGGACGCAGAGAGCTTGGAGCAAGTAGGGAACTCGCAGGGAACAAGGAGATGCCCGTAGAGACCTTCGCAAGAACTCACACGCACGAGAAAGATGGAGACGCCAGAACACTCTCGCTCACACAGGGTCGCGCAAGAAGGGTTTTCGGCGCTAGGGTTTGGGAGATGGAAGTGTTTCGCGAAGTTATTTGGTTGGTGGATCGGTCCACCAACCAGACTTTAATGCATCTGAATGGATCACCGTTTGATCTGGAGTCGCGCAGACCGATCAGGCTCCGTCCTGATCGGACTGACAGGGTCCTGATCGGTCGGGTGACCGATCAGGGCAGCCCCTGATCGGTCGGCTGATCGATCAGGACACGAACAGTAGGGTTTTGGAGAGAAACTTCTGAGCTCCCTGATCGGTCTGTGGACCGATCACCATAGGGTGCCAGATCGGTCCGGGGACTGATCCAGGCTAGCTCAGTACACTTGGTCAAATTTCGGACAATCACTGCTGCCTCTCTGATCGGTCAGTGGACCGATCGTCAGAGGATAAAGCCTGATCGGTCCGGGGACCGATCAGGGTTCCTGATATTCCCTGATACGATTTGAACATTCAGTTTCAGATTCTCAGAACTTTTCCAACGAGATCTGATGAAGTTTATCGAACTTGGACATGATCTCCTGACTAAAATTGATCCCTGAACAAAAATCAAAGGTCCTTATAGGTTCAACAATCACTTTGACCCATACAAATGGAATCAAACTCAATCAACAATCATTCATGCAATTTCAACTAAGTTTGAATCAAATCCAATGTTTCAATCAAGTTTCCTTGATTGGAATGTCCAAGTATGATCATGGAGCCATATACACATATGTTATACAATGGTTTTCCCCATACTTGGTCACCACAGTGATAATTATCTCGTCAACTTAATTTCTCAAGGGATGCATTAACATTTTGAGAAATTTAGTTGATCCTAACATCTCACCCCATATCTAGCAAACAAAAACGTTTTGGTAAACCTTATAGTTAGTGTGAGATGTTCCCAAGGTTACCCAATTGTTTCCCAACAATTCGAAATAATCATGAAGGGTTTTAATGCATTTTGAAAATCATGAAGCGCGACACATTCCCAACTCCCGTCTTAGGAAACTAAATTCATTTTCAGGAAGTGGTTTAGTGAAAATGTCGGCTTGATTTGATTTGGACTCTACATGTGAGAGTACAATATCTCCCCTAGCTACATGATCCCTAATGAAGTGGTGACGCACGTCAATATGTTTGGTCCTAGAATAATGGACTGGATTCTTGGTTAAGTTAATTGTGCTTATGTTATCATATAACACTTGCACACCCTTGTAACTCGATCCATAGTCCTCTAAAGTATGAATCATCTACAACAATTATGATACACTCTCTCCCATGGCGATATATTCTGCCTCGGTAGTGGAAAGAGCAACACAATGTTGCTTCCGACTCGACCAACTTACTAAGGACGAACCTAAGAATTGGCAACCCCCACTTGTGCTTTTCCGGTCCAACTTACATCCAGCGTAGTCGGAATCCGTATAGCCAATCAAATCAAAAGATTCGGTACGGGGGTACCAAAGACCTACACCAATTGTGCCCTTGAGATATCTCAAAATTCGCTTAACAGCAATTAGGTGAGATTCCTTGGCACAAACTTGATATCTAGCGCACATACCCACAGCAAATAGGATATCCGGTCGACTAGCTGTGAGGTATAGCAAACTACCTATCATGCTTCGATATTGAGTTAGATCGACGGGTTTACCACTCTCATCATTATCTAATCTTGTGTTTGTAGCCATGGGAGTGGTTACCTCTTTTGAGTCACTCATGTTAAATTTTCGAAGCATTTCTTGTGTATACTTGGATTGATGCACATGAATACCATCGCGAGTTTGCTTGATTTCGAGTCCAAGGAAGAAAGTCAACTCTCCCACTAGACTCATTTCAAACTCACTCTCCATGTGTCCAATGAATTCACTTAAATAGCCCTTATTTTTGAGCCATAAATTATGTCATCGACATACACTTGGGCTACAAA